>BPLQ01011142.1:0-315335 GCA_021605075.1 Caerostris darwini | reverse complement strand
GGTATCTTATTTTGACAAGTTTCACTAAGGTAAGCTGTAATTCAATATTGAAAGATTGGAATTCAAATATAATTGTTCAATATTTGAAATTAGCATCAATCTCATTTTACACTTTTTATCTATTACGACAGTAATATCTGAAAAAAAAAAATTTTTTTTTAATGCCGATCTATCAAGTCTATATTTAGACTTATCACGTGAAATCTAGAGGGGGGGAGGAATCAGATATTAAACACTAGCTCTGTAATAAGCAACTTTGTATTTTTAAAAAAATAAGTTAAGAATTGTAACCCATCAAACCACACAGAAAAAAGTATGCCACCAAATAAATGTAACTTGGATTGGTAAATATAAATGGATTGGTGTTTTGTTGTTTTTAATGGTAGAAAGACCAGTTTTGATCAGCCAGCCAAACCGCTTTAAGCAATACTTGATATTTCGACAAAAGCAATTTAAATGAAAAATACTATTTTAACAGGATAAAACATATAAAAATTAATAATGTACATTCAACAAGAATAAAAAATTTCCCATAATATTTCCAAATAGAATTTAACACGATTAAAATTTATCAATCTTAAACCATTCTTTCTCTTCGTATTCCATGTCTTCATTGGAAGATCCCCTCGTCTGATGAGGTAGAAAGTGGTTTTATAGAGATTTCGGAAACCATCTTCCGTCTATTAAGTCTGGCATCTTGAGTTCCGTTGTTTTTTTGTTTTTTTTTTGTGCAATTTTCTTTAAAATTTGAGTTTGTCGTAGCATTAGGTGTTTAGTCGAGAAGCTACAATTGAAGAAAGAGTCACAGATGTCAATGGGCCTCCAAACGTATCAGTCCCGAATGAACAGAAAATGCTTCATACCAATCCTTCAATCAGCAAACGGTTTGGTTAGGTTTGTCGCTCTACGGACATCTTGTGCATAATTTAGGCTAATTAGACCGGGACCTACAATTTGACCTGGATTCCGAACCACTCAAACATCCCTGCCCCCGCCAGGATTCGAACCTGAAGCCTGTGGTACCAAAGGCAAGAGCACTAGCCGATTGACCACTAGGCCGGCAATCAGCAAACGGAGATCTTGTTTCAGTAAATATTTTGTAACTGAACCTTTCTTAAGCCTCTTTTTTTCGATTTTGATGTAATTGCAAAAGACATCAAGATTTTTTCAAAATCTTTTTTATGCCGACATAGAAACCCTTACACCAGAACTTAAAAATGAAAATTGATTTGTAGTGTAACGATATTTTTAAAGAATATTTATACTTATCATTGCTGGAATTTTTATAAGAGTCTTTCACACACACACAATTTGATCAATTGCATAAATTTGCTCGTGCCTTTTTCCCACTTTCGGAACAACTTGTGTATAAAAAATCATTCTTTAAAATGAACTATACAAAAAATGGTTACAGAACCAAATTAACATTTGAAGTCGATACTGATCGTTTCCATTAGTAAACTGGATCCCCAACTGCAAGTAATTGCTTAGAAAGTTGCAGTTACAATAATCTCATTACTCTTAATTATAATGTTTCATTTCATTATGTGAATTACTCATGTGTGTCACTTATTGTAAGTTTGTAGGACAAATCTCATATCATGCATGACAGTTAAAATGTTCGATTTATTGTTATGTCAGTTATTGTTTAGTGAATGTTAAGTAATGATAATTAAGAAACACATCTGATTATTATTTTGCAGGATTTACTTGCATTGTAAATTTGACAATGTATTCAAAATAAACTATGACCGGCTGGATTGATAGTTCTCGTGGATTAGTGTTTGCCCACGGGCCGTAATTTGGAGATCCCTGGCATAGACAACAGATGTCACAAAGGAAGCCACTTAAGTTTTTTAATACAAATAACACATTACAGTCAGACATAACAGAAACAGAAAGTATTAATCTTGCTATTGCTTTAGCTGTGAATTGTGCTGATCTTTACAATTGCTGCATAAGAATTAGGTTGCGATCATAGAATAATAAGGTAATAGAGCGCACATTAGGTTACCAATTTGGGGCAAAGATTATCCTCACATCATATACCTCACGTGATCTCATTTGATCATAGAGTTTAACATACAGTTGTTAACATATAGTTGATCATATAGTTTAACATACAGCTGTTAACATATAGTTGATCATATAGTTTAACATACAGCTGTTAACATATAGTTGATCATATAGTTTAACATACAGCTGTTAACATATAGTTGATCATATAGTTTAACATACAGCTGTTAACATATAGTTGATCATATAGTTTAACATACAGCTGTTAACATATAGTTGATCATATAGTTTAACATACAGCAACATGTTAACATACAGTCAACATATAGTTGATCATATAGTTTAACAGTCACAGTTAACATATAGTTTAACAGTTCATCATATAGTTTAACATACAGTGCAATGAACAGCTATAGCTGTCAACATTTTCATCATAACACTGTTTACTGTTGGTTATTACTATTCTATGCTGTATGTTTAATTTGGCCTTTCGCTCTACTGTAATTTTTTGCACACTTTAGTCTAACTAGACCCAGACCTGCAGTTTAACGTGGATTCTGACAAACATCCCTGCCATCACCTGGATTCGAGCCCGATGCCTGTGGTACCAAAGGCCAGAACGATAGCAAATGGCTGCTGTATGCGCGAAGAGAGAAAGGTCTATCATACAACAATTTTCAAAAGAAATGGTTCATTTTTTTTTTTTTACCTGTAATTTCAATTTTTCTAAATATTTGGAATTTATATTCCATTAATAAATTTTTTTCAGAGATATTTTTCCTCCAAAATGATTACGAAAAATTCATATAAATGAATATTTTATTTTATATTTATTGTTTTATTGCATTTCATACAAAATAATCAGAATTATAAATAAAATCTTTCTTGCATTATCTTTAATAAGTACGTAATTAAAATAAATGTGGGATTGAGGAGAATTTCACGGAATTTTCCGAATATCTTCGTAGCATGTTTACTTATCTAAATAAATGCTGTCAGAGAAAAGCCAAGGGGTGATACAGCCCAAACCCTAGTGTTTTGCTCGTTAAAGAAATTTTTTTTTTCTTGAGTTATTCAGTTGAATTGTACTGAACGTTCCTTTCATCTAAAAATAGAGGCCGAGGAAGGAAATTTTAAGACAGTTGTGTTTTGAAGAGGATAAATCAAAAACCACCGGAGGGCTGTAAAGACGGCCTCCGACTGTGAATACAACTTACTTGAAAATCAGCACAAAGTTCAAACTGTTCATCGTTTAATTCACTTACGAACTGTTGCTTCCTTATAATTACATGCCTAGAATGGATGCATTTAATTGCTTTATGAATTTAGCGAATCTTAGTTAAGTTTAATTTAATTTCCATTCCAGTATTAGTTTTCGAGAAGAGTGCAATGAAAAAAGTTCTTTACTCCGAGCTTTAGAAATGTTTTAGAAATTCGATGTAATGAATATTACTGGCAATTCTAAGTTGCGAATTAACATTTCATGAGCTTGTAGAGGGTTACTTTATTATAATTAAAATAGTTGAACTTAAATATGCGATTACGGTTGGTGTAATAAGAGTGGTTCATTTGACTTCCCCGTTTCTTCTGATGATGCAAACTTTAAATTTTAATATACAAGTAGCATTAAAAACCATATCCATATAGGTAAAACAAGGTGGCTACAGAAAATGAAAAAAAAAAAAAAAAAAAAAAAAAGATTACCCGACTTTCCTGACTAAACTTACAAAATGTCCCTGCCTTAAGGCTATTAATCATATTAGTTTCCTGGCTTTCTCCCCACTCAAAATCACAGTATGTGTACAATACATATCATGAACTTTTTTACCAATGATTTAATATGAGGGGCCTAGTGGCAGAATGGCTAGTGCTCAGGAGCTCTATACCACAGAGCTCGAAACCAGGAGGTACCATGGATGTTTGTAGTGATTCGGAATCCACTAAATCGGATTCGGAATCCACTCCGTATGTCCCGGTCTCCTATGACCACAGAGCATAACGGAGCTCAGTCAGACTTCTCACTCGCATCATTCCCAATTCCAGGGGCAATTCAGCTCTAGGCACTACACCACATCACTGGAGTGTTGGTGTAGTAATAGTCATTTAATATAAACAAAATACATTTGTGAAAATTTAAAAAAAAAAAAAAAAAAAAAAATGGAATGAACAGAAAGAAATTATAAAAACAGTATATTACTGTAAATTCTCGAATTATTGGAAGATAATCATTCTTACTAAAATACAAATCAATTATTTCATTTAAATCATTTTTATCAAGATTTTAAAGAGGGATTTACATGATTTTAACAATTGTGTTCTTCGAAACTCACGAAAAGAAATAGCAAAATGTTACGAAATGGCGAACGGCAATTCCTCTGAATGAGTTTTTAAAGGAGGCACCGTATGGTTGAATTTTAATTTTTCCCCTTCTATGTACACATATAATGGAAATCCAGTTTAACAGCAGAATTAGTTATTAACACACAAAAAACAAAGTATGTATTCAAAGCATAGGTTAAAGGATATTTGATTAAATAATTTTGGCTTAATACATTTAAAATATATATATAAATAAATAATTCATTAGATTTAGTTTTCAGTAATTAAACATCAATTAATGTAAATGCTAAAGGATTGTGAAATTAGGTTTAAGGAATGAGTTTAAGATTAATGCACAGAAAGAGATTGATAATTTATAAAATATTTTAAAAAAGATATTAAAATCCTTACTTTTCTAAATTGGCTAAAACAGATAGCCTGAGTACAAATAATGGCACAAGTACAAGCAAAGCACAAGTAAAAAGAACACACACATTAGTCAAAGACAAGTTTAAAAATGAGATAAATCATAAGCTGGGCAGTCCGTCATAAAATAAGTAACTATCCGAGTTGCCAAGCATGCTTGGCTACAAAATCACTGATCGCGGGCCTTATTTATTTATTTTTTGTAACAATCCTACAAAATTGCCAATCGCGCTCATGTTTGGTGCGAAAAGCTCTCGTCAGTAATTTTCCTCGATTTTTAGATATTTTTACGAATTCTGATTTTTCAAATCGATAAAATTCCCCGACTTTTAAGTTATGTCGCCATCCTGTAAAAATTACATAAAACAAACACTTAAAAAAAAATTTGTAACATAAGTTGATGATTAAGATACAACACCATAAGTAAGATTCATTAAAAAAAAAATCTAAAAAATGTTACCAGTTTTATAACCTTGAAGTCATCATCTTCCAGGTCTGTGGTTTCCAGGTTCAGAGCTGCAATTTATCCGCTGTTTTTAACTTTGGTAACCTAGCTTTATGACGTAAAACTCACTCATACAGCTAGATAACCAAAGAAAATACCAACGTTGTTTATCTCTTTGATGGAACCACATTCACTTTTATCTTGATGAATCCTCTGTTGAAAGAAATTGTGGTTTCTCTGAACCTGAAATGGCTACAATTCCCTGTTTTTGCTTTCATTTTAAGAAAATAAAAAAATTATGTAATCAATATAAATAAACAGTTCTTACCATGAACTCTTAAGCATTCTAAGAATTATCAATACGAACGTTTTGATGTTTAGTTACAAAAAAAACGGTTAAAAACTCGAAATTAAATCATACTTGAAAATTCTTAACCACAAAATAATAATAGAAATTTTAGGCAATATTTAACAATGAAGATGTTAATTTGTATCATTAATATAGATTTATAGGTCCATAGTAAAGAGTTTCGAAAGAGGTTGTTGGTTATAAATACAATACCATTATGAAATAAATCTGACAACTAAATTAAGCAATTGAGAAAGCAACGATCTTTTCAACGAAAAATCATATTTTGTTATTTGTCTGAGTAGGAGAAAGTTGACAAATTTGCAAAAAAATGGAGATTATATTGATACAATTTATCGTGTTACCTTTGACAATATAAATATTATAGCAAGGAACAAAAATGAATTAGAATAAATTATCAGTGAACGTAGAAATGATCAAATCTGTAATTTTAGAACTCATCACATCAGAGGTATGAATGCTTACAAACATGGAACTGATATGAAACATGACAGAATAAGAAACTGAACATGACAGAAACTGTCCAGGAAAAACTGAAGAATGAATATTTCAAAAGACATTTTTATTTTATTTACCATATTGGAGGATTTGTAACTATGAATGAGTTTCCTTTTCAAAAAGATCTCTATTGCAATAAAAATGCAGATCTAAAACAAGTACTGTATTGGGCTTCAAGTACTGGTGGATGTGATATAAACTGATTAAATGTCATTGTGTGACTGAAGTTTTATTGCCTTGATTTTCGGAATATTTTCCCTTAAAACCATTAAAATTTAATGACTCCATTTCATTCTTACATAAATTAAACCCTATAGGCTTCAGATTCTAATCCTGGCGGTGGCATGAGTGGTTCAGAATACACGTTAAACTGTAGTCCGGTCTGTAATCCAGTTAAACTGCATTAGCCGATCTAGTTAGCCCGAAGTGTGCAAAAAATGATTATAGAGCGACCAACCAAACGAAACAAAATAATTCGATAATTCTTTTTAATAGTTTTACACGAATTCTAATATCATAAAGAGAAATGTTTTAAACTGTTCTTGTTAAAACCAAAATTGTTCTTATTTAAAATCGAATCCCTTAGTAGAAAAAAAAATTTTTTTGTTAATTTTTAATATAGATAATGAAGAAAGCAGCAGACTGCCTCTACTTGGAAGCTGGTAAGTTTACTCAATTTGAATTCTTAAAAAGTTTTTCTTTTTTTTTCTTTTTAAATGAAACCTGCGGTTGAACAAGTTCGAGAACATTCTGCAACGTCGGCTTCTTTCCCGACGCACGTACTTGACTGTGGCCATGAGGTGTCTACCTACAGTCCTGTCCACTTCTTTAAATATTTATCTGGCGACCTTCAAAATGTGAGCGCCAGAAATGGGATCGTGTTGCTTTCTCAAGTGCAAGAACATGTAGAAAGAAAAAAAAGTTCTGCAAAAACTGGTTATGTCTTATCGAAGCCTAGACAGGTAAATAGGTTACATTTATTTCACACCAGGAATAATGGCGAATATCTGCATGCTCTCTACTGAGACTGCTTTTAATTGGTATCGAACGCAATTAGCGTTGCTCCACATTTAGAAAGAGCATAACGTTTTGCTATTAATGGATTCAGTAACATTGGTAGTAATAGATTACTTCATCAAACTCAATAAAGATATTTTAGACAGTTACAAGCTAATTCTTTTTTTTTCAAAAAGGATTACCATTTTTAAGACTATTAAAAGCCATTATCTTGAAATGGTCAATTAAATATTCAACACGCACTTCTTTTCTAAAATTAAATTGCATATTTAATGAATACCCTTTTAGCATATTTTAACCGGTTATGCCTTCGAATAAAATTAGCGAATGTTGAGTTCCACGTATAAAAAGTAAACTTATTTGTAAGTTATTTAGGGTTGGTAAACATTGGGGATACATAAATCATACAATGATTTTAGAATATGAAATTTTTTTTTCTTTGCCCACGAAACATTATTAACATCCAAACCCGAATGAACTATCGAAATAAAAGATTTTTTTTTTATACCAAAGAGGTTATCATCATCATAACTGGCTCGACAGCCCGTTGTGGGCCTAGGCCTTGTTTAAAAGACCCAGCCAGGCTGTTCTCCTCTTGGCCGTGAGCCTCCAGTTTTTTATCTTAATAACATTAAAATCAGAGTCTAAGCAGTCGACCCATCTCTTTTTCGGTCTTCCCCTTGTTCGTTGACCAAAGAGGTATACTTGGTTTATTTAATATATATAATGACTAACATCTATACAGATTGCTATTCTTAGCAAATAAAGCATTTCTATAAAATCATTAGAACTAATTCAAAATTATTATGATTGGATAAAAGAATTGTTTACGACTAAAAAAATACTAAAAACTATTTTATAACTGCAAATAATTTTTAAAAATTTGATAAACTAAATATGAATAAAATTCATCTTGTTCAATGTTACTAAAAGCTAATATTGCATCTTAGTAAATCAATATTCTGGATTCAAATTTCAAATAAATTCGTGTTATATCTACCCATAAAATTGAGTTGACATTTGTTATTTCTAATCAAATGTATGGTATGTCCATTTATTACTTTAGAATAACTAACTGTAGTTTAAATTCCAAAACAGTAATTTTTTTTTTTTTTAAATATCAAAGCCTAATCATGGGTACAACAAGCATTAAATTAGTAACGATAAATGTCATAATGGTGTCTTTGCAATTCAGTTATCAACAATTCTGCTGGTTAAGCCATTTATATCATTATTGCATACATACATTCACTATGGTAATTTGCATTTAATTATTTGTAAGCAGTAGTATTTTGATAACACAAATCTGAACTCTATTTATTATACTTATATTTAACTATCACAGATACTCGATACATTAAACAATACTGCAATGTATAAAATATATTTGTGTGGTAAAAATAAATTAGAATATCATTCGAACGTTCCGTCTTTGGAATGTTGGAATGTAATTAAAATTATTACATTAAAATTAATTATTACATTAAAATTATTACAATAAATTTTATTTATTTTGTAATAGTATTGGTGAAATATTTTTAAAATGAGAACATTCTTCCTCATTTTAAAAATATTTCACCAATATTATTACAAAATAAATAAAATTTATTAAGATCAATAGATTAAAATGGACTGCTCATATATTTAGAATGGATGATTTAAATCCTGTAAAAAGGCTCGTTTCGGCAAAGCCACAGGCACAAAGAGGAAGAAGTTGTTGCGATGGACAGAGGCAGTTGAAAAAGATTTTGCTGTACTAAAGATTAAGAATTGGATGACCCTAGTCACCCAGAGGAATGCATGGAAATCTCTTCAAAAGAAAGCCTTGGCCCACTCTGGGCTGTCGTGCTATTGCTGATGATTACAAAATTAAATGTCCCATTAAAAAATTGCTAAATGGTAAAGAAAGATGCCGTATGCTAAAATGAAAAATCAATGTATCAAATCAATCAAAAGATCTATAAAAAAGTGAGCTAGGAAGAATAAAGAGAACCTAATGAGTTTCTACAACACATGGACTACAGACACATGGACAGATTTCTACTACAGGGATACTAAAATGGAATAACTCATGTAATCTGACAATTGTTCTAAAGTGAAAAGAAATAATGAAATGGTTTCATTTTGTAATTAATTTAAGCATTCACTTATTTATGTGGAATGCGATACGATAAGAATTTAGAACAAAACTAATGCATGGATCAACGTGTACTTATCTTACCACTACCATGGTGAGCAAACAAAACAAAAAAAAAATAAATAAATAAAGTAAAGGAGCGTTCGTCTTTTGTGCGAAAGAGAAGGAAAATGAAAGAACGGAGATTCGAGCGAGCATATGAAGTAAAAACCAACAAAAGCAATGATACACTCGACTGCCTCCCTAAAACAATGGGTCGGCCATTAACCTACAATCTCGGCATTCTTTTGAAAACTGGCATCGTCTGCTGAAACAAGATTTTCCCATGTTCCGATACAAACTGTTGTAGAAGGAGAAACAGACAAAATGAAAAAAAGCAAACAGAATCTTGTTTTGGGGGTTTGAATTATCTTTCCCTTTCTCCCCCCCCAAAAAAATACAAGCGTTAAACATTTTGAAAACAAAATGCTTAGAATATATATTTTTTTTATGTATCATAATAAAAACAAAGCGAATAATGGTTTCTTTATATTCATGCACAACATTAGTTTTCACAATGTCTTAGAGAAGTGTATTTAACTGCTTATTAAATATGGACAAAAAAAAGGTGACATTTTTTGTTTAAATATTTGTTGAACATCTGATTACCTCGGGATCCACATACTTATGCCCCAGGATCCCTCGGCAAAGTTTTGGTGTGTCGCTCTACTGTCGTCTTGTGCACACTTTAGACGACCGGGACCTACAGTTCAACGTGGATTCCGAACCACAACAAACATCCACCCGCCAGGATTCTAATCTGAAGAATCTGTGATACCAAAGGCCACAGCCGATTCTGATACACATTTTGAGAAATGCACTCTCAATGTTTTTGCTGATTTGGTTTATCGCTCTCCAGTCATTTTCTGCACAATTTGGGATAATTAGACCGGAGCCTATAGTTTAACGTGGATTCAGAACCATTCACAAACATCCATGCCGCCGCCAGGATTCGAATTTGAAGCCTATGGTATCAAAGGCCAGAGCACTAGTCAATTGGCCATCAGGCCGCTGTTTTTGCTGAAGAACCATCGAAAGAGGAAGAAAGGTGGACTACTTTTTGTTGAATTCTTTACTGAGCATACATTCTTTACTTAGAAAAAAAAATACATCTGAAAAAAATACTTCAGTGACTGAACAAGTACTTATTCTAGTAAACTCAGTTTTTCAATGCTTCAAATCTTGCAAGAGTCGTTCATTAAATATTTTTATGGATTATTAAAATATTCTAACAGTACAATTCACTTAAAATGTGTAGAAGCTAATTCAGCCAAAATTTCTGTATAGTAATCTAAGTGGACGATTAAAAAATAAAATTCAAAATGTAGAAAACTAATCAAAATATTATTGTTATATATTTAGATTCATTGTTTGTGGAAAGAAAAAAAAATGTATAAATAATTGTTCTTAAATTAGGTATTCAATTATGTTTATATATGATAGAAAATACAATGGTCTTTTATCAGAAAATCATAAGGTCACTTTGTAATCCTTTATTATTTATCGAACTAAAATAACAAAAGTAAAAATTTTAATGACTATAGCTATGTAATATGAATTACATAGATTTTGAAGTTGAGTCCTTTTTAAGCCTAGAAACTTTCTACTGTACATATATAATTACGATTTTTAAACATTTAATTGAATATATTACATAAAACAGCATTTTTTATGTCGGCCTTGAATCAGCGCCATTACTCTTCATTATAAAAAAATATTCAAATTATTGATTTCAGTACCTATATTGAAAATGTTTAAAACTGGATTAAAGGAATCGATGATATTTCTACCAAATTCCAAATTTTTATTCAGATTACAAATGCTCTTTTTTTTTTTATCTTCTTTTCCAATAAAAAAAAAACTGTTCGCTTTATCTCGGAGTGGATTGCTGAAGAACAAACAAGAGATCTGGCGATGGTATGAACGTTTATTTATTTGATTGTATTCCAATTTATCTGCACTTATTGTAGAAATTCTGTTCTACTTTATTTGGCAAGCATAAGAAATTCTGTGTTCCACTTATTTAATTTCAATGACAATGGAAATTGGCGAAGAAGATACAATTTTGAACTTTACAAACTTTTTAGAGATATTGACATTTTAAAATTTATTAAACTGAACAGAATGAGATGGGCCGGTCATCTCATGAGAATGGAAAGTGACAGAGCTGCTTTGAAGATTTTCAATGCAACCCCTATTGGACAACGACCAAGGTGAAGACCAAAAAAAGGCAAATTCCAAATTTTTATTCAGATTAAAAAGGCTCATTTTTTTCCCCCTCCTCTTTTCCAATAAAAAAAAAAAAAAAAAAAAAAAGATGTTCGTTTATCTCCGAGTGGATCGCCTGAAGAACAAACAAGAGATCTGTCACGCTTTTTCCCATCTCACTTTCGCCGGGCCTAACAAAGTGTGACAGAGCCGAGCGCGTTTGGCGGTAAACCTGCAGAGTGTTTTTCCAAGTAATTCCTTCCAGACGGGCCACTGGGGTGTAGGCATGAGCACACGGATGGTTGCAGACGTTTTAATGGCTAAAACCCTGGCAGCTAAAACACTGCGCGCTCACTCCCCCGCGGAATCGGGGTGAAGGTTGGCAAGCCAAGTGGAACACTCCCGTTGAAAGAGAGCCACCGCTGAAGCAGAAACATTTAATAAGGAGTTGATGGCGGCAAAAAAGATTCCATTGTTTTCGGCCGAAGTCGTTACAGGATTCCGCCTTGACCTTTTCCGATCGCTGGGAAACGCGGAAAGAGGATTTTTGTTCCAGAATGGACGCCATTTGTTCGCCTGGGAATGCCAGTGGGCTTCTCAAGTTCATTGCGATGCTCGAATCAAGTGCAACGGAACGTTTTGTAATTTACTGGATACACTTAGCAGTGGCTTAAGAAAGGGTTCAAACTGGAGATTTGGCAAGGTTTGTCGCTCTACGGTCATCTTGTGCACACGGGGGCTCAACGGACCAGGACCTACAGTTTAAAGTGGATTCCGAACCACTCACAAACATCTATGCCATGCCACGCCACCACCAGAATTCGAATCTGAAGCCTATAGTACGAAAGACCAGAGCACTAGCCAATTAGCCATCAGGCCTCTCAAAATGGAGAAGCAGATTTTAAATTTTTATTTATAAATGATGATGCAATGGGGTAAAGATGGGCCACATATTACGCATATTATGTTGTTGTTGTTATCGTGTCCATGGATTTAAAATATTATTATTAAAGTCAAAAGTCTTCACGATAGCGGCCGCTAGCAATGGCGTCGCTTCACTATACAGGACTTCTTAAGTTGGCCTCGATTGGCACCCTACCCAATTGCAAAACATGGGGAGTGA
Source organism: Caerostris darwini (assembly GCA_021605075.1). NCBI lineage: Eukaryota > Metazoa > Arthropoda > Arachnida > Araneae > Araneidae > Caerostris > Caerostris darwini. Next base: position 302,737 of record BPLQ01011142.1, on the reverse strand, counting down.
GTGCTGGGCACTCTAGAATGTGGTAGGAAAGCGTTGGGGCAATTTTGCAGGGGTCCCCTGCTAAAGGGGAACCCTGGTCTTGTCTGGGAGAATCTTCATCCCTCTGTAATGATTAGTTCCGAGTCTGCTAATAACTGATGTCAACTTCCTAGGGCAGTTGAAGTCCGTGATGAGTGGCTTCTTAAAGTTATGAGGAATGGTTCTAATAATTTGGAACAGAATTAAATAAATGGAAACACAGAATTTCCATGCTTGCCAAATAAAGTGGAACAGAATTTATACAATAAGTACAGATAAATTGGAATACAATCAAATAAATAAAACAGAGTTTCGACGTTTACCAAATAAATTTGAATATAATCAAATGAATAACACATTTTTATGCTAAGCAAATAATATGGAATAGGACATATGCTTATTAATTAACATGGCACAGACAGAATAAAATAAAATAGAACATTCTGAGTAAATGTCTTTACTAAAGCAATATGTTACACTTAAGTATAGATATAAAAAAATATTTAATGCCTTGTAAAAAATTTTTACCCATATGCTCGGGTGTTTTTAACATTTCAATTAAAATAAGTTTAAAAAAGTTATTTCTGCAATGAACATTAGAATACCAGTACATTGAAAAATAAGATTTTTATCTAGTGATTTGTGTTGTTTAGAAAGAACACAATCGAACACTTTAAACATTAATAGATTACTCAAAAGTGCTTGAAGAAAAGCTTCTTAATATTTTGGAACAGATTTAAATAATTTGGAATATTCTATCATCTTTACAAAAAAACTCAGATTTTATAGAATTTCGAAAATGTATTATCCATCGGATAAATTTGCAAGTACTGTAACAAATAAAATATTTGGATAAGAATAAAACAAATGCTATTTTATATTCATGATGCCACTCTCATGCTTTAAAAAAAATTCGACCAGAATTCTTTTTGTACAAAAATTCTCATTAGTATTTCACTTAAAATTGAACGATAAACATTTTTTTTTTAATCAAATGCTATGTCCATAATAATGTAAAGTCCTTATTTGATTCATTTTCGATAAGCACTTATAAAAAAAATACAAAACGAAGTGAAGAAAAATTAAATAAAAGTTTCGCAATCTCCACAATTTATAACTATTTTAAATGAATTTACACAGACTTCCAAATTACTTAGAGAAATATACAAATAATCTTTTTTTTTTAATTATTATTTATTTTTGTCGCAACTTGAATAGAAATTTTAATTTCGTTTACAATTCTCCGAAAGAACATTTTTCTGAGGACATAATTAGAATAACAATGATTCCGAAATTGCTTCTGCTTAGAATATTTAATTGTCTAATCACATAGAAATATTTATGATTATTCCACGCAGAGAATCTGATTGGTAATCCATATTACTATTTGAATCAGTAAACATATTTATATATTCAGAATTTTGAGTATCATTGTTATTAATGAAAAATCGATCGATACATTCATTAATAAAACTAATAATGGATTTCTGTCTGTGGTTGTGACTGGACGACGAATACGAGATTAAATGACCGACTTTCTCACTGTGGAAGCAGCCATTTGTGGAAATAGAAAACGAGATGACAGGCAGTGTGCGTGATAGGCGGCGGTTGCGCAACATTTCACAGACAATGTCGCTGAAGGAAATCTATCCGCTTTTTCCCTGCTGGTCACGTAAGTGGTAAATCACCGCACAGCTATTACATGCGATCCGAATCAACCCGTACTCAGGTAGAAGAATCGGCGTCGCTTTTCGGAACAATTTATGCAGAAGTCTTCGATATACGAATCGTAGAGATAGAAAGATTTTTTTTTTTTCTGAAAAAAATTAGAAGAATGGAAAGAAAACAAATAAATTTTTTTTCAAAAAATAAAACGATTTCTTTTTAAAAATAAAACTATTTCTTTAAAAAAAATAAACGATTTCTTTTAAAAAAATAAGCGATTTCTTTTTTAAATAAAACGATTTCTTTTTTAAATAAAACGATTTCTTTTTTAAATAAAACGATTTCTTTTTAAAAATAAAACGATTTCTTTTTAAACATAAAACGATTTCTTTATAAAAATAAAACGATTTCTTTATAAAAATAAAACGATTTCTTTTTAAAAATAAAACTATTTCTTTAAAAAAATAAACGATTTCTTTTTTAAATAAAACGATTTCTTTTTAAAAATAAAACTATTTCTTTTTAAACATAAAACGATTTCTTTTTAAAAATAAAACTATTTCTTTTTAAACATAAAACGATTTCTTTAAAAAAAAAAAAAAAAATTCTTTTTAAAAATAAAACAATTTTTTTAAAAATAAAACGATTTTCTTTTTTCAAAAGTAAATCTATTTCTTTTAAAAAATAAAACAATTCCTTTAAAAAAATATTTTTCTTTTTAAAAAAATAAAGCGATTTTCGTTTTAAATTTATTACTTTTTAAATGTTTATAAAAAATAAAAAGGCTGTATTTAATTTGAAAACAAACAAAAGAAAAATGACTATTTTTTTTAAATATCGAACGAATTCTTTAAAGTAAAAGATCAGAATGCTTAAACATCAATTAGTAAAATGATTCAAAATAAATGAAACTTATTCTAAATCATGGCGCGATTTATTAGAAAAAATTGTTACTTTATTTATTTTATTACTTGACAAACATTCTATACATTTTTTTACCACACTTGTAGTAAATAAAATAATTCTGTTTAACGGAATATTATTTGATTTTTCTCGAAGATTAAGTTTCGATCTTGTTTGCATACGGATTTGAATTGTATTTGAAATCAAGTTAAACAAACATTAAAAAAAAAATTAGACAAAAATGGAGAAATTATGTTTTGAGTAGAATATTATTTATTCTCTCTACAATAAATTTCAGTAAAGAAACAATAAATAAATGTGCAAACGTCAGTGGAAAAATTATATTAATGGACAGAAGAATCATCGTCAAAAAGGATTGATGTTTCATAAAATTTATTTGGCATTTTTTAGGTAAATTTAATACTACTCTTCTTTAAAATAATATTTATTTATTTATTTATTACGTCACCATTATTCATGAAATGAAGAATGACAAAACAACGTTATTTAAAAATAAATTTGAATTTTAATGCGTCTGATTTTACACAGATTTGAAGAAAAAATAATTCTGGGAATAAAAATAGTTTCCAGAAAAATAAATAATTCGTTATAAAAATAAATAGTTTTCAGAAAACATTGAAAAATATTTTGATGATAAACAAAAAAAATTACAAATATTTTCAATACTGAGTGCAATCTTTTGGCGAATTATTTCTTTCAAGAAAATATTTACTTATTTTCTACTCAGATTTTTTCCATTTAATAATAACAATAAACCTAACCAATTCCTGTCTGTGTAAGTAAACTAGAATGTTTTGAACTAAACAAATATTTCTTGTTGTAAAAAAATCGAATTGTTTATCCATACACTTCTCACTGTACTGTTTTTCTACAGATTCTTGAGCCATTTCTTTTCTGTTTTTATATTTTTTTTATTAAACAGTGTTATTTTCCCAGTTAACAGTCGTTTTTCGTCTGGCAAAATAAAAAATAAAAAAAAAAAAAAAAAAAAAAAAACACCCATCGCACAAGCATTTTTGAATGTGGACTCTTATTACGAACTAAATCATCCAACTGGCTGTTGACATGAAATACCACAACAAGTGTCTGGCTTTTCAAACCACTTTTTTATTTATTTATTTTTGCTTTTGCAATCGACAGTCGCTCAGTCGTCGGCTGCAAAGTCATTAATTTGGCCAGGCAGAAAAAAGAATCTATAAATCCTGCCATCACTCATGTCATATTTCAGGCAGGTTAGCGCATGCGTAGGCAGTTCCGCCCAAAAAGAACAAGCTTGCTCGACAAGATGCCGCCGTGACCTTTCCAAGAGGGGGGAAAGGAAGGGGGGCAAGAATCGGTCTTCCAGAAAAAGTTTTTACCACACGTGGTTAAGCCGCCTCGCCTACCCTCAGGGCAGGTGAGATGTAACCTCCCCTACCCCCCCTTACCTGCAACCGGTACAAACAGGTATGTGGAAGAGACAACATTCCAAAAGTAGACCCAGGGCCTCACCCTCTTGAAATCGTCTGCGAGAAGACGACTCCCACGGTTTCTCTGCTCTTTTCTCGCTCCCCAATTTCGGTTTTCGAATACGAGGGAAGGCTTGCTTGAGGTTACCGCCCCCTCCAACAGTGTGGGCTGACGCCTCGTTCGCGAAAATTTTTTTTAAAAAATCGTTTGGGATTGGGCTTGTTTTGTCGTACATGTTGGCAACACCTTCTGTGAGAAAGGAACAGATATGCAGGTGTAAAGAGTAGAAAGTAATGAAATTAAAAGAGATAAATACAGAAGCTCCAAAAAACAACCTGTTTTGAGAATTATCAATTAATTGAATATAATAAGAGTCATAGTTTTCTAGCCATTTCTTTATCAAAATAAATCATTCTAATTTTTGACGAATGTATAATTATTTTCTCTTTCAATCTAGTTCAATATACATCAACTGCTATATCACGAAAATATAGGAAAAATTATTACTTTTTTTTTCTTTCTTTTCTTTCATATTTAAATACATCTTTGAAACCAACGAAAGCAATAGATTTTTAAGAACAAATGTATGATTGTGTTTAAAAAAATTCATGTACGAAGCTAAAATGACTCCATTTTTATTTATTAAACAAACAAAAAAAAAAAAAAAAAAGAGAGGTAGGAAAATGGCGAAAAAGAAAAAATCAGGTGAGGAAAAAATGTTTTTCAATCATCAAATTCTATTAAAAGAAAAAGATTCTCCATTACAATATTAATGAATGCAAACCCGTAAGAAATCTTGAGAAATACAAATTAATAGTAACCAAGTTCCTTAAAAAATATTTGAAGCCAACTTTATTTCAAAACGTTCATAATGTTAATTCATTTTTAAAATTCGAAATGGGTAGAGATGTGTTTCAATGTAATATATTTGTCTATTGAATAAAATATCTACTCACATAATAAAACGATATCACTATTCATAATGAGTTTTCAGGGCTTCAGTCTGGAAAAAAAGAAAATATATAAATCAATATGCATATACTTTAAAATATAAATATGATATATTTTTATGAACCATAATAAAAATTTCAGTGACTTAAAATTACGTATTAGTTTTTACTTTTTCAATGCTATATTTTTCGTATTGTACTATATTCCAAATTAAAGTATAGTACAAAATTTAAAGTAAATTAAGACAAAAATTCATTTCTCATTTAAAGATCTGCCTATCGAAGATTATTAGACTTAACAATGAGTGTTTTCAAGGAATGAAAATCCTATATTTAAAATAAATAATCTTGTTAACTCTGTGGTTGTTGCCCCTTTTGAAAATTCACGTCTAAATATCTTTTATTAAATAAATATTTATATTTATTTCCTTTTTGTTTAATAAAACATAAATTGAAAAATATATAAATAAATTGACTATGACTATTTGTATGTAAAAGAAACTAATGAAGGAAAAAAAAAATTTTTTTTTTGGCTGCAATACTTTTGTTTTTTGACAATATTACTTTTGTTTTTTGGCAATATTACTTTTTTTTTTTTGGCAATATTACTTTTGTTTTTTTGGCAATATTACTTTTGTTTTATTGGCAACATTATTCTTTTTGTTAAAAAATTAGTATATTTGACTCGACATTACACGACTTAATCAATACAATAAAATATTTTATTTCATCAAATTTTGTTAAAAATATATATGAAAATTCAAAATTCAGAAAAACAGAATAAATTTGCAACATTTTAAACAATTTTGTTTAATTTGGTTTTGTTTTTCAGATAGATAATCATAACTGAAAATTTTTTTATCTAATATTCATCTGCAATTTCATTCAAAACTCAAAAGACAACTCAATTAAGTATAAATAAATAAATACAAAAAACGCATTGAATCCGAAATATCAAACAATTAAATTAAATAAAAGACTCGCATCGAATCAATAAATAATATGATATAAATAAGATCAAGTCATCGGCCATCAGAGAATGTGATGTACGAATATTTGCAACAATTTCGAATTTGGTGATCTCAACAAAAAACAAATCAACTTGAATAATATCTGAAAGTAATGACAAATAAACCCATTTCAGTTCATTTCAACATAGATTTAAAATGCATATTAGCATTAGAACGAATGCATAGCTGTCAATCAAATGATTTTTTTAAAATCTTTTCAGCAAACTAATATTTATTTCAAAATAAATTTCTATTAGACATGGATTCATTGATCAAACTGTTGACAAAACTGACTATTCGAAAGCATTCATAAAATTTATAATTTATTTATGCTTTTCATTTAACTTAAGTATTATTATCCACTTAAACGCAATTTTAAAATGTTTACTTTGGTATTCAAGCATAAATCGCAAAAGTAAATTTAATTCCACCAAAAAAATATAAGAAAAAAATATATGTTACTTCACAAATCATTGCGCGTTGCAAAATTATTGATGTGCAATTAAAGTCAAGTATTACGATTCATAAAATTCACCTTGAGTTCGTTATTTTTTTTTATTTTATTATGACTGTCTTTTTTATATCTTTTAAAGTCTAATATTATAAATGAAAATCAAAATGGTGCGTCAACTATTTATTGTAGAAGAACGTAACAATTTAAAAAAAAAATTTTAGAACAAGCATAGAAATTAATATAGTAAATGTTTTAAATGTAGAATTACATTGTCAATGGCGAAAATGAAAGCATTGCATTTTATAAGTAGCAACTACTAATTATTTATTAATTTAGAATTTGAAGAACAGCATTTAAAAAAAAATTTTGAACGCTATACAACCTCATTTTGAAAAAGGCTTTACATAAAAAATAAAATTTAACTTTTCACGAAATCTGATTTGTAGATTTTTTAAACGAATTTTAATTAAAATCTGACTTTGACGAGAATAATATATTGAAATCAAAAACAGAAAGTGGAATATTAAAAACAATTTCCTAAGACCTCCCTTGAGAAACTGTATATTTTGCTAAATTACTATGCTAGAAAAAGAATTCTTAACCCTTTTCTTTCCCATGAACCCCATTTGCCAACGGCTTCTTTCTCATCTTTCTACTTTAAATGCATAACATATTATCGAATAATTAAATTACATTAAAAAATTAACGTTTATAATCGTAATACTGCATTGTTAACATTAATAATCGTAATGCTGCATGTATAACATTAATAACTGTAATGCTGCATGCATTAACGTTAATAATTGTAATGCGGCATGTATCTTTTCCAAAACACATTACATAATAAATTTTGAATAACTTAAAATTATTAAAATTTTTCATTCTGAATGCTGATGTTGTTTTCCTTGAATAAATTTACTATGTTGTAGAAAATAATCTGTTATTTGCATTGGTAATTACGTTCCATACTATTATAATTTACTGCATAGTATTATGCGAGAAATACCCAAGTTAGGAATCAGTGAAAGTTATAGATAATGATTCCATGGATTCCTGATTAAGCAGTTCTGTTTTAAAAGTAAAATATTAATATATTGGCTCATGTCCCTACACATTATTGATGTCAGAAGTATAACCCTCATGGCACCAGGCTTCTATTTGTAGGAAGAGATGTCAATATCCACATAGATTCGTCTATTGGCAGACTAAAGTGTCTGATGCATTTTATTTCATCAAGATTTCATTTCTGGAGGTTCATTTAGATCAAGAGAAAGTTCTTCAAGAGATTTATTAAATCAAGAGCAATAAATTTTTCAAAACATTGGTTTACATCAAGGGCGAAAAGTTCTCCGAAAGATTCTTCAAATCAAGAGTAAATGGCTTTTGAAGAGATTCATTTAAATTAAGAGCACTATTTAAAATAAAGTATTTATATCCTTGATGGATTCATATTAACATGAGATCTTCCAAGGAAGGTGGACATTGGTTCCTTTCTTATCTTTCAGAACATGATTATCTCTAGAAGAATTTATATTATATTGATATTGGCTCTTTGATTTGCCCATTGTATCTTATTGATGAAATAACCATCTTAGTTTTTGTTTTGAACGATCTGGCAATGTAAATGTTTCGTCTAATCTTTTTCTAAATATTTTTATCGTGGAAAATTCACTCAGCTTCTAGACATCAATTTATGGTATAATGACCATTGTCTGGCCAAAGAATATGTGTATTAAGGAACATGATTGAATAAGGTGTGAATTGTTGAATATGTGAGTATAAGATGATTTTACATTTGAAGTGCTTAAAAGATGAGGATAAAAGGTGTAACAGAAAGAAAAGGATTTGCTAGAAGGTTATAACAATTTTCGAAACTTCATAGTTTCTTTACATCTGTAACGACTCATAACACTACAATTTTTCATTTGAACAACAATTTATATTATGCAAATTTTCAAATGCTAACAATGCTCCTGATGTATGATGTATCATTAGTCGTTTAGGAATTTTTTCAAATCGTTGTTGATTTCGAAGGTAAAAAAAAAAAAAAAAAAAAATCCGTTAAATATTTTAAACTGTTACACCAACGACATTATTTGATTAGACGAATCGTTCTTTTATATACAAAAAAAAAAAAAAAAATCTCCACGACGATCAGCAGACAAATCTAATCCAACATTCCCACCTATCACTTTTTTTAATCAGAACCACAGAACCGAAAAATTGACACCGAAAAGAAAAAGAAAAGAAAGGATCTGTCACTTTCCAAAAAGAAAAACGCAAAGAAAAAAGCCAGGAATGTCCCCTTGAGAGAGGGGGGGAACTGTCATTGTCTTTTGTCCTGGCACCACCACCTCTAATGATTCAATCACGTGTGAATGAATGGACGGTTTCGCTTGGCTTGCTCATTAAAAAAAGGTCCGGGCAGAAGACCCCTGGAGCGTGAAGCGTTAAAATCGGAGATGACAAACGTATCAATTGGGCAACCTGTGGTCGGAGACATTCCGTTACTTTCTTTTGTCTGGCTTGCACCGGTGGGTGGGTTTTCCCCAAACAGTTTGGGTTTGGTCCATTCATTACATTCTGCTGCAATTTGATTACCTAGTTGGTTTTAGATCAGGGGTGGCCAACGTTTTTTGTAGTAGTCTCCTTAAAAAATGGACAACAGGGTTAACTGTTACTGTTGGGCCATTTTGTTTGTAGCTGAAATCGATTATCTTTGTTAATTATTGGTGGGATTGCCGTCTTACACGAAAAATGACAAACCTAAACAGTTTGGGTTAGGTCCATTCATTACATTCTACTGCAGTTTGATTACCTAGTTGGTTTTAGATCAGGGGTGGTCAACGTTTTTGGTAGTAGTACTTAAAAACTGGACAACAGAGTTAACTGTTACTGTTGGGTCATTTTGTTTGTAGTTGAAATCGATTATCTCTATTAATTCTTAGCCGGATTGCCGTCTTACACTAAAAATGAACTGTGGTCAGTTTGAAATAGCTACCAAGGTGATCAAATATTTATTTTGAAGTCGAATTTCTGCAATAAGAATTATTATCCATTAACTTTTTTCTTGAAGTATGGACTTCTTTGGTCGATATGTTTTGTATTTATGATGAATCATCTTCTTCTATTAGTCAGATTCCTATTTTACACGAAAAAGGAACTGTGATCAGTTTGAAATAGCTATGAAGGTGATTAAATATTTATTTTGAAGTCGAATTTCTACATGAAAAATTAGTCTCTATTAACTTTCTTAAAATATTGACATCTATAGTCAGCTTGTTTTTTATTTAATAAAGAGCATCTTCAACTACGTTTTACACGAAAAACCCATTGTGGTCAATTTGAAATAACTGTGGAAGTACTCGTTAAATGGAATTTCTTCTTAAAAAATTATTCTCCATTAACTTTCTTCTTATATTGACGTCTATGGTCGACATGTTTTGTATTTGCTATCGATCATCTTCGTCAACTGTTAGTCTGATACCCGTTTTACGCAAAAAATGAACTGTGGTCAATTCGAAATAGGTATTTGAATAGGTGATCAAATATATGTTTTTAAGTCGAATTTCTACACGAAAAATTAGTCTCTACTAACTTTCTTTTTAAAATATTGAAGTTCTATGATCAACTTGTTTTGTATTTGCGGTCGATCATCTTTTTCAATTATTAGTCGGTATTGTCGTTTTACACGAAAAATTAACCGTGGCCAATTTAAAATAGCTACAAAGGAGATACAATGTTGTATATATATATTTGCAAATATATTTACTTTTTAGTTAAGTAAGAAGATGTAATGTAATGTAAAGATGTAGATGCCCCTGTAAGAAGATATTTGTGATCGATTTATATGTGATAAATTAGTCGTGATCGTTACTATTACTTTAAAAATTATGTTTGTAGGAGTTCGGAATCCATTTTAAGCCGCAGGTGCCGGTCTCATATGGCAGTAGAGAGTTACTGAGACCAATCAAACTTTTCACCCACATCATTCCCAAACTGTAAAGCGGCAAATCAGCTCTAGGCACAGTGATGTGGTGTAGTATTAAAAATTATGTGCGATATTTCTGGGCACAAAATGTTATTATTTTTAATATAATAATTAGTGAAAGAAATGTACAGACACATTTCAAAAGAAATGCACTTATTAATAAGATATTTGCATTTCCATGTCTGCTGTCAATTTTTCTTTCATTTATTCGAGGAATATTTAACTCGGAAAAAAAAAAATATTGAACTGAAAATGAAGATTCTTAAACGGGGATCCACCAGCCCAAGAAAAACATTTTTTATTTAATAATTTTAAATCTTTTAACAAAAAAAAAAAGACGATATGATTAAACAATTAATTAAAAATCATTTTTCAATTTATCATCATTCTATTTTATTGATGTAAAGTATTGATTACTACAGATTTGTAAAATCATTTTCATCGCATAACAAAAATGTCAAAATTACTACTCTCATTACAGTACAGGTGGATTAACAGTCAGCTAAGGTCAGGTGCATGTAGCCTGTCAGTACAGGCGTATTAACTATTAGTATCATACTGAACTGCAAATATTTCAGTACTAAATAACGCAAAAAACGTCAGCGTCGTTAATTACTTGAATCAATTACTTGCCATATATTAGAGTTTTTGAAGGTATATAAATCCTCGATATTATTCTGGTTATTATCATCAAAAATTGTATAAACGTGCAACGATATTTAAATATTTGAAATAAAAGCCTTTGTGTTAATTGTTATTGAGTTAACATTATTAGTTTCAAAGGAATCTAGTGAAAAGTGTAGTTATTAGTGCTACAATTAGGTCAAATAGTTATTTTTTTAAATGAATATGTAATTTGAAATTACGAGGCCATCCGGTATAACTGCAAAGGGTTTTAATATCTATTTATAGATAATTTACAATACATTAAAAAATATTACATTATAAATTTTTAAATTTGAGGTTATTTTAATGAAAAAGAAAATTCCATAACAAGTAGAATTTTTTTCAAAAGACACGGACATGGATTTTTCGATCAGTATTACCATACAATGCATGGAATGCTTTTTTATTTATTTATTTTTTTCAGCATGATTTTGCGAATTTATAAGAAGGTCAAATTGAATTTATCAGAAAAGAATGTTACTCATTCTTTAATGAAATAAACACGTTTTGTATAAATTTTTTAAGGCAAAGTTTGTCTGAAAGCATTTATTATTCGGTTCAATTTACAGTATTTATAACTGTATAGCAGTTTTTAAAACCTGGATGAAAATGCACTTTTTAGGCGGGAAAATAAAACTTTCTCGGAAATAGAAAAATGTGTATCTAAATAATTAAATATTTCCGAGCCTAGTATTTGGCAAACTAAAATTTAAACTCTCAAATTTAATTTTAAATTCATTTAAAAGCACATATGCTGAAATATATTTTCTGCATTTCAATAAATAAAAGGAAAAAGAATCACCGAAACGATATTGAAAAGCTTTTTAAATAATCAAATTGGCAATCAAATGTTTTATGCACAAGTGACTAGTATAAGAGATGGGCATTTTGTATAGAAATTATTTGTTCTAAAACATTCAGAAATTTGGATTTAATTATAAAAGTATTCGAATTTAAAGAAAAAGTTCTTTAAGAATAGATTTCTCTTTCTTTTATCATTTATTTCATTATTAACGGCACAGAAATTCAGACGTTAAATAGCTTTCATTATGTTGTTGTTTGTTGTTTCTTATCCCACTTGGCTGGCCAAGCCCACGAGCCCATATGGACACGTGATTGAAGGGGAAGGAAGCAGCTTCTGTTGTGAAGGAGCACCCCGTAGGTAGAAGCCTGACTTTTGCTCCGTGACGCTCTTACAGTCATAGAAGACCGGGACCTACGGCTTAAAGTGGATTCCGAATCACTACAAACATCCATGGCACCGCCGGGATTCGAACCCGAAACCTGTGACACCGAGCGCTAGACACTCGGCCATTCAGGTCCCAAATTTGCCAACGGCACGCAGTGTTCCCAGGTGGTCACCCACCCAAGTACTGACCGCGCCCAATGATGCTTAACTTCGGTGATCTAACGAGAACCGGTATATTCAGCATGGTACGGCCGTTCATTATAAAACGGAAAACTTAACTATGTCATAATTTGATATCAAAGTATTTATTTATCGTTTGACAACTGTTAAGACTTTTTAAAATGAAAATGGCAACGGCATTTTATTCATAACCTTCTATATATTATTTTCATTATTCTATATTTTTATTATAATTTATATTATATTCTTTCGTATGTTCGTCATATATTGGAACACTTTCTTAATACGAGTTTTTTTTTTTTTTATTCCAAAAAAGATGGAAGTCCAAAAATACCATACATTAATGTTTAAAACTCTTCAATATCAGGAATCAAAGGCAATAAATTAATTAAATGCAACGAACATCAACGCAGGTGCAAATACGTTTCTTATCATTTTTAATACCACATGACAGGGCAAAAACATGATTTTTTTTTTCTTCTCGGAATGGCCACTTATTTGTCAAAACAGGTCATGTGTAGCGAAGAGCGAAAATGGCGTAGAGAGTTGTACGGGTAGAACAGTTTGTCAAGTTCTGTTAGGCAGTTAATAAAACGATTCGGTCCCATGGACAAGCCTGCAGTTTTTGAAGCGATTCTTTATATTAACAGCCATTTTTTTTTTTTAACATTATTCAATTTATTTCTTCTCGGAAAAAAAAAATCCTTTTATAAAAGAAAACTCATTTTCACAATAATAAAATGTATTAGATACAATTCGTTACAATGTATTTTTCATGCTAAAAAGAATAAACGATTGATCTATATATAAAAATATTTAGGAAATTGAAAGAATCAAAAGTCTATTGCTTTAAAGAATACAATATTTTCTGAGGTTTTTTTTTTTTTTTTTTTTTTCAATGAAAGGTCTTAATGTCGAATTCATATTGAAAATAAATAGATTATTTTGATTTCTAAATAAAAATGGCTACTAAAGGCATTATCAGTAAAACTACCTAAAAACATTTCTTTAAAAAAATAATATTGATGTCTGTAAAAATAGGACAAAATTGTGTACAGTTAATTTAAAATATGTAATGTCTGTGAGCTTGATTTGGTTTGGTTTGCCGCTCTACGGTCATTTTGTGCACATTTTAGGCTAAACACACTGGGACCTACAGTTTAAAGTCGATTCCGAACCACTCACAAATATCCATGCCGCCGCCAAGAATCGAACCTGAAGCCTGTGGTACCACTCTGATCTTGAAATTTATAACGATAATTTGTCTTAGAATAAATAACTTCATCATAAAATTATAAGATTAAGAACAAAATACATATTAGTTTTGAAATTTTAATTTTTATCTCATGTTTTAATAAATAATTTGAGAAATAAAATCAAATTAAGACTATTTTGCGTGATAAAAGTTATTGTTTAGATTCGAAAATGAATTACTTCATGAAAATTAATTTATCACTTTAAAAAAATGGCTTAAAATGCCCCAATGGGGAATTAATTTTAAACAGAATTGTAATATTACAAATTGATCCCCAAAGTCGTTATGTTTTAAATATTTTAAGACAGAACATTTCAAATATATATTAATAAGTTTTTAAGAATTTAGAATATAATCATAAAAAAAATAATGGATGAATAATTTTTATCCGTTGTAATTTGATATTTCTTCATTTGATTAAAATATGGCATTTTATTAATAATTAAGTAATTACGAACCATAGAATTGATTATCACGAACGCTTTAATTTTTTTAGTATATTTCGTCAATTTCATTGCTGCATATGGCTTTGTTTTATAAACCAAACCTAACCTTGTTTATAAATCTAATCTAAACCTAAATTTAGACTATAATCATAAAAAAAATAATGGATGAATAAATTTTTATCCACTGTAATTTGATCTTTCTTCATTTGATTAAAACGAGCCATTTTAATTAGTAATTAGTAATTACGAACCTTAGAGTTGATTATCAAGAAAGCTTTAATTTTTTTAAATATTTTTCGTCAATTTCATTGCTACATGCGGCTTTATTTTACAAACCTAACCTAACAAATAAAATATCTGTAAAAGATGGACGTATAATTGGCAGAACTTTGGAATCCAGACATGTCTGGTGTTTCAAGGTGTTTGTTACACGATATTCACTGATAATGAATCATTCGGATTTTTAAAATAAATAATAAAAATAAATATATCTATTAAGTTTATTTTTCCGTTGCTAAATAAAAAAAAAAAAAAAAATTAATACTTGCGTGTTACTATTTTTTCGTGTGAGAATACTTATTAAATCTTATAAATTAAAATAAAAATATAATCTATTAAGAGTCTATAATTATTTTTTAGGTATGATTATTTATTTATTTATTGATATTATTTTGTTGTAAATACTTACTGCCTGCTATTACCACACTAAATTAAATACTTCTAGATTTATAAGAAATTGTTGCCAAATTTTTAACAAAAACTTATTTAAAAAAGAATTCTTTCGCAAACGATTCGACGAACAAATAAAATAAGTAAAACATTTAATAGTAAATTAAATAAAATAATTTAAACCCTGATATTCATGACACAAAAAAATAGTTTTAAAAACAGATACAGGGAACATTTAAACCAAAAAAATTTTTTTAAGATATAAGCTGGTGTATCTAGTACACATTCTGTTCATATAGGGGCAAGTCTGGGCAGGTTTCGTTGACTCAGACGAATAAGTATTGTAAGAGGCTTGCTAAAAATTTTATCTTTTCAAACTACCATATAATTTTTATTCTTCTATTTTTTTCTAATTTATTTAAATTATTAATTTTATACATATTTTACTATTTCTAAATTCTATATAATTAAAAAAAAATTTTTTTTTTTTTTATTGTAATTATCATTTTAGAAAAATACAATGTCATATATATTCGTCTTTTTTTCATTGAAAAATATTAAAAAGTAATTTATGATAATTTTCATGCACACAAGTTAACTATTGCTTTGATACACATGTGCTGAACTCATTTTGCTGCAGATGCTTTAATGATTATTTCTAATTAGTAATATTTGTTATTTCTACTGCAAAAATATTTTAAATTAATATTTACTAGAATTACGTAGTGATGCATATATATATATTTTAAATAATTGCAAAAAAAAAAAAAAAAAAAGATAATTTATGATTTGAATTTAGTTTTAATTGATAGTAAACACTTTTAAAACCAAATAAATTTCATAAAATTAAAAATTTTATGCCTTTTTGAGATGTTTTCGAACTACTTTAAAGAATTTTAATTCGAACTTTATGCTAAACCACAATGACTTAACGAATACCTGAATTTAACTCTTAACCTGAATACCTGAATTTAACTCTTAACCTGAATACCTGAATTTAAAAACTTCAGAATAAAGGCATACATTTTTTTCCTTACATTTTTATGCTAAAAAAAAATTTTTTTAACAAAAATAATGAGTAGCAAAAAAAAGTTTTTTCTTACTTTTGCGTTCCATTTCATTCGTCATCGAATCGTCAGACGATTTCAACCACCAGGAAAAAATGAACTGAAGTAATCTCCGTGAATAAAAGTCTGGCGCTGCATTCACCTCACCGGCCGCTATGTCGTTTGCTCTGCCAACCCTCTGCTCAGGTGCACCGCTACTGCGACTGCGCGTAGGTGTTCTACCAATCCACAGGTGAGATTTTACCTCTTCGACCCTCCCCCTCCATACCTGTGGCCTCGCAGGTACGGGAGGAGGAAAGGAGAGGTGTATTCCAAGAGACCAATTAAGTTTCGAGTCCGGTCTGGGACATTGGAGGGGGAGGGGGAGACAGAATAGAAGGTCCTTGGCATCACTTTTGTAGAGTCTTGATTCTAAAATCGTTTTCTTTTTCCTTTTTTTTTCCCCTGATCCTAAAAATGGCGAAATGAGGAGTCACTCAGGCTCTTTGGAATATAACTTCTCGTGATCTTTCCACCAGAATTGCCTTTTTTTTAGGGGCAAAACATGAGAATTCCTTCCCCGCCCTTTCCCCGTCCTTTCTTGTTCTTTTTTTTAATTTTTTTTTTTTTTTATGTATCGTTTGCTACTCAGTGAGATGGTTCAACCCAAATGGATGGGGGGATAAATATCAGAGGAGGACCTGATGTCGAAATCTAACGACATCTTCGCAGGTCCTCCAATAAGGTTCGACTTCGTGTTCCACTAAATTAGATTTAATTTCGGTTCGCGAACGTGAATCGGGAACCGGTGAAGTGAAAGAAAAGTGCTCGTTTTTTTTTTTTGCTGGATTGTTACGTTTTTTGTTTGAAACTGTGAAATTAACTGTCTTTAAACAGGTGCTTAAGTAGACCTCACAGATGATTAAGTGTTTTGTCAAACATGATTCACTTTAATACGAGTATGTTCCAGGAGGGCGTTGATATTGAATATAATTTTTTTTTTTTTTTTTCATATTCTGGGGGCATACGATAGCAAATTCGTTTTATTTTTATCTTTATTAATTAAAAATTATTTCAACTAATAGAATAATTTTAACTTTGAAGTTTTTTTTTACAAGTCATGTATCAGGTATGTTCTAAAACAGAGTACACCCAATGCAACTATATTTAATGCCACACTCACCTACACACACAAACAAAAAAAAAAGGAAGGATTTTTCTAATCCTATATAAGATAGAATTGGAAAAAATCCTCGAAATTCTCTGATAAATTTCTGTCAAAATATGGATGTCATCTTCATTAAAAAAACTCAAAATATCTGCATTAGCGGAAAATATGTCATCTCTTAAAAATGTGCGATCTGATGGCCAATTGGCTAGCTCTCTTTCCTTTGGTACGACAGGCTTCAGCTTCGAATGCTGGCAGTAGCATGGATCTTTGTGGAGGGGCTCGGAATGTACGTTAAACTGTAAATCCCGGTCTAATTAGCCCAAAGTGTGCAAAAAAGACTATAGAACTACAAATAAAACCTAATCATAAACATGTAAAAGCTTCCAGATATCTCTACACTGGGCATTTACCCAAAGTTCTCAAACATTTTACATTTCGCCAAATCTTGGCAAAGAAAATTATTCCGCACCCCCCCAAAAGTATTTTTCATCATAATGGTATTTTATTTAATTAATTTTATTTTAATGGTTTATCAATTTTTATATCAATCTATTAGCGATGTAATTAATTTTATTATTCTAACAGTTTTTTTTTTTTTTTACTTAAAATTAAAATAGTAAAATGTTATGATATACAGTTTCAGTTAATCAGTTTTATTGAAATCTAATGATAACTACGTTTCTGTTTGCTGAGAAACGTACAATGTTTACTGCAAAAATAATCAAGCTTTTTAACCTCATCTGTTATCAAATAGGTTGAAGAATAAAGGCAAACTCCCCACTCCCTCTAAGTACTATTATGCATGTATTCACTCAAAATTGCATTGGAAAAAGGTGGGTGTAGTGTGGCACTATTCAATATAACATGAGCGTGAGACATTGCGCAACCTTTTTCTGCCGATACGTATCCCCGTTTTAATTTATGCAAACAGCAGAACAGTTCCCCCTTCGAGCAATTGCCCTGATTGCATGTGGAGTAACATGAATTGAGCAATGTTCACCTGCAATGGCAAGTACGGGCTTTCAGTTTTTTAAAAAAAATGTCAGCTCATGACTATATTCGGCCTTTGGAGCAGCACACCCTACAAATAAAACTCTTTGTATATATATTTGACCCTACAAATAAAACTCTTTGTATATATATTTGACCCTACAAATAAAACTTTTTGTATGTATATATATATAAATAATACAGCATATCAATTTAATAAAAAAAAGAATTGACGAGAATTTAGAAACACGACCACTTTGCATAACTAGAGCCACAACAGTATTCGCTACACATAATTTACGTGCTTCATAGAAGCACAATCATATTGTATGACAAAATCATATTAACATTCGTTATACAAAACCCCTGGAGGAACCTCACAATCAGAGTCGGATTCTGTGGCAGATTAGCCGTGCACCTTGTAACTGAACGCCGAATCAGACTAGAAATTTTGTTTTCATGTCTGTTGTTTCTTATCTTGTTGTTTGTTTCTTATCCCACTTGGATGGCCAAGCCCACGAGCCCATACGTACTCATGATTGTAGGGGAAGGAAGCAGCTTCTGTTGTGATGGAGCACCCGTAGGTAGAAGTCTGACTTTGGCTCCGTGACGCTCTTACAGTCATAGGAGACCGGGACCTACGGCTTAAAGTGGATTCCGAACCACTACAAACATCCATGGGCACCGCCGGGATTCGAACCCGATACCTGTGGTACCGAGAGCCAGAGCGCTAGCCACTCTGCCATTCAGGCCCCCGTTTTCATGTATTTGACCATTATTCATCGGAATAGAAATAAATTCTCTGAATCTTTGAAGATGGAAGTTATAATATTTTTCCTTTTTCCCTTTTGCGCTGAGGTTAGAACACAGGCTCTTCGTGAAATTTCGGATTAAATTATTGCTGATTTATGTCCTGTCCATTTAAATAAAGCCACTTAAAATGGTGCAGACAAGGAGTTTTAGGAATCTAAGTCTTTTTACAATTTCAAAAATTTATTAGAAAGACAAATGGAAATATATGCAAAAATATGACAAAATTTGACCTATATATTTAAGCTTATTTAACTTTACATTGATTTAACACACCATTTAATATGGACACCATTTGTTGCACAGTGCACAAATCAAGATCCTCCGCTGCTTTAGATCTGTCTTGTATCATATGTACCTTCGTTCAATATACAATATCTTTAACAAAACTATATATAAAAAGTCAAAGGGGTTGGTATACGAGGGTATACAAACATTTGGTATACGATTATCCAGGTACAAAATAACAAAGATGTGGGACATGACTCGCCTAAAGCAGTGAAACATTGATGGAATTGATGAGAATATACCACATTATAACGTGTCAAGATATAGAGTGCCCTCTTGATGTGACATTTATGGTACCCATATAAAGATGTATTAAAATAAAAATTAAAACTAAATGAGCCAAAAATTATATACTCCTTTTTGTAATAATTTTTATTTATATATCTTTTCATTACTTTTGTAATAAATACACTATTGGTTGCTCAATGCTCATGAGCACATCAAGATGGTACTCTTGCCATATTCGCTGTAGCATAGTCTCATCAATGATGGCAATGTCATCAGTAATTCTCTTCTTTAAGAGTCATGTCCATGTACCTTTGTTCGACGTACAATATATTTAACAAAACCGCATAGGAGGAAGTCAAAAGGTTATTTGGTGTACGAGATATCCAGGTGCGAGGTGACGGACATGACTCACCTGAAGCAGTGAGTCACATGGAGTTGCCACCATTGATGAGGCTATGTCACAGCGAATATGGCAAGAGTACCATCTTGATTGGCTTCATGTAACGAATGGTGCCCATACAGAAATGACACATTTTACAAGACTCATTTTGTAATAATTTTCACTTATCTATCTTACTATTTGTTTCTGCAATAAATTCTTAATTGTAAAGAGACTTTAAAGATAGATACTCTGTATTGTTTAGAAAAAAAAATTAATTCAAAATATATGTAAAGCTTGTCAAGCACATTATCAGATGTGATTGTGGTATTGTATTTTAAAGATTCAGGATTATTTGGCATCCTATTTGTGTCGATTCATTTTTTATTATCGTCACAAATTTTTTAAAGCTACTTTATAGAGAGAGAAAAAATATTTAAAAATAAAATTTGTTAATATGTCGAGAATGAGCCACTCATGACTCAACAACAGCATGCAGCCACAGCTTTCAGAAAAAAAGGCGACTCGAAGACGATTGTGACAATTTGTGTATGCGATTTATATCTGTAATCTGGTGTGAGTTTTCACATATGGTAATTAGATAATGGCCAGAATTAAAGCTTCCATTCGCATTAAATACTGAATCTGGTGTGAGTTTTCACATATGGTAATCAAATAGTGGTCAGAATTAAAGCTTCCATTCGCATTAAATACTGCATCTGGTGTGAGTTTTCACTTATGGTAATCAAATAGAGGCCAGAATTAAAGCATTCCCCCGACTCGTCATTTTGCATTAAATACTGCATCTGGTGTTACCATGAGTTTTCACTTATGGTAATCAAATGCGAGGCCAGAATTAAAGCTTTCATTCGCATTAAATTTGTATCTGTAATCTGGTGTGAGTTTTCACGTATGGTAATTAAATAATGGCCAGAATTAAAGCTTTCATTCGCATTAAATACTGAATCTGGTGTGAGTTTTCACATATGGTAATTAAATAGTGGCCGGAATTAAAGCTTCCATTCGCATTAAATACCGAATCTGATGACCCCACTTCCCCCTACATTATGAAGCACTACTACGTTCCTCACCATTTTAAGTTCCCAAGGTTAGTAAGGAAAAAGGAAAACATTCCCCCCTCGTCATTTTGCATTGCAAGCTAGGGCATGCAAATGAAAAAGCAGCAGTTACCATGAGTTTTCACTTATGGTAAATGCGGCTTTCAGAGAAAAGGCGACTCGAAGACTATTGTGACAATTTATGTATGCAATTTGTATCTGTAATCTGGTGTGAGTTTTCACTTATGGTAATTAAATAATGGACAGAATTAAAGCTTCCATTCGCATTAAATACTGAATCTGATGTGAGTTTTCACTTATGGTAATCAAATAGTGGCCAGAATTAAAGCTTTCATTTGCATTAAATACTGAATCTGGTGTGAGTTTTCACTTATGGTAATTAAATAATGGTCGGAATTAAACCTTCCATTCGCATTAAATAGTGAATCTGGTGTGAGTTTTCACATATGGTAATTAAATAGTGTCTTTAATTATGTTATAGTTGTGTTATTAGTAGTATGGTAATTAATAGCCTTTCCGAAGACAATGTCTTACCACCATACCACATCGTTAGACTTATGTGTGACATATATAAGTGGACCACGCTATACATCTATGGGAACACAAATAAAAAATAACTTAAAACTATGAAAAAAAAAAGCCTTATTTTCTTTAAATCCTTTAAAATCACATATTTTACAGAATATTTCTAGAAATCGGCTGGCATTGTATTATTTTTGGTCTGTTAGCTTTGAAACTGCAAGCTGTTTTGTAGATTCAATAAATCTTACGGCTTCAAGCGTTTTGCAACTCCAAGAGCCCAGCTACCCTATCCTTTTGTTCGATTTTCCATCCTACCAGTATTTCACTTTATGGATTTCGCAGCATTCCTATTCAAGGTGTACTTATTTACAGACAGGCAGTCTCCACTGTCACTTTGTATCTTTACTTTCCCCCTCTTTTAAAGCTTTCATTCTAATGACCCCCATCACATGACCCCACTTCCCCCTACATTATGAAGCACTACTACGACCCTCACCATTTTAAGTTCCCAAGGTTAGTAAGGTAAAAGGAAAACATTCCCCCGCTCCTCGTCATTTTGCATTGCAAGCTAGGGCATGCAAAAGAAAAGCATTTTGCTGAAAATATTCAAAAATTCCAGGAAATTAATTCATCGTCAGTTTTTATGCTTTTAAATCTTTTAGTAACGACTACTATCAGACTACTAGACTACTACTCAATTAATTATCTGTTGAATCAGTTTTAATAATTATTGATTGCAAGAATTAAAAATCAAAAGTGAAAGAATATAAAAATTAAATATTTAATCAATATATTCAATTGAAATATTTTTTTTTTTTTTTTGTTCCAATGCAGTTGGCAAACACTTAGACACTTGTCTTGGATACCTTAAGGCAAGCGCTGCACAGACGTTACTCACTTTGCATTACCCAGGGGTGCGTGTAACTTGAAGCTAAGCCACGGACACGAAACAACAATGCCCCCGCAACGCTCTACGATCCTATTAGACTGGGATTTACGGTTTAAAGTGGATTCCGAACCACTACAACATCCATGGCACCTCCGGGACTCGAACCCGAAACCTGTGGTATCGAGCGCCTGAGTGCTAGCCACTCGGTCATTCAGGCCCTCAAATGAAATATATATAATATCAAAAATCAATGTATCAAATATTTCTAAATCAAAAGTCAAATATAATATATATATATATATACATTATTTCAAATATTAAATAATTTATATATTTAGAATTTTTTTTTCTAGAAGAAAATTAATGGCAGTTTCTTCAATATAGTTCAATATGTAGTCTCAATAATTCCTCAATGCAGAATTATTAGAGAGAATTGAATTATTATTGTTATTATTATTATTATTGGAGAATTATTGAAGAATTATTCTTCAATATTTAATATGTAATCTTCAGTAATTCTTCAATATCTTTTTTATTACTTTTTAACGATAGCATTAAATAACTAAATCCAATGAATGTTTACAAAAACCAGAGTTGTTAATCATGGCCAGCTGTCTCCGACACCTGTTCGTCGACACAGAAGGCTTTGACTATTATGTCATCAATACTAAATGGATTAAATGTATCTTATTTCCTCTTTGAAATGCTATCAACAAAATCAGAACGATAGACAATAAGATGTTTTAATAGCCATTAAATATTCTCTGAAATTTCCTTTCATCATCATAACTGGCTCGACAGCCCGTTGTGGGCCTTGGCCTTCTTTAAAAGATCCAGCCAGGCTGTTCTCCTCTTGGCCGTGGACCTCCAGTTTTTGATCTTAATAACATTAAAATCAGAGTCTAAACAGTCGACCCATCTCTTTTTCGGTCTTCCTCTTGGTCGTTATCCGAAAGGGGTTGCATTGAAAACCCTTAAAGCAGCTCTGTCATTTTCCATTCTCATGAGATGACCGGCCCATCTCATTCTGTTCAGTTTTACAAATTTTAGAATGTCAATATCTCTAAAAAGTTTGTAAAGTTCAAAATTGTATCTTCTTCGCCAATTTCCATTGTCATTGAAACCATCAAGAATAATTAGTTCGTAGCACTTTTCTTTTAAAGAAAAATTTCCTTTATTTTCATGTTTTTTTTTTTTTTTTTAATGATACGAAATGTCCTATATGTTTAGTATCAATTCTTTAAGATAAACTAATGCATTCAAATAACAATTTTCAGGGAGTGGGATAAAGATTGATTGGTTGATTATTATTATTATTTATTGTTGTTGTTGTAGATCTTTTAGCTTTCGAAAACGATTTTGAGTTTGTTTCTAGCGTCATTAGTAATCGAGATACAGCTGCGTAACCATGGACAATTAAAATACTGAATTCATTCCTTACAATTGAATTTCTTTAATTTTTTCCTACACCGCGATACGATAACTGTTATAATCATTTTCAGAATCGAATGAAATTTTAAGTTTAGGTTTTAAATGATAACAATTAATAAGTATATTCATTGACAGAGGCATTACTGAAATTTTTGTCAAGAGCATCATTTTTGATTCCTTGTATTCGTGCTCTCAATTGCTCGATAGGGCATAATGGATTTATGCATACATTTATGCAAGTTAATGTGATGTGCTTTATATCAGGGGTGGCCAACCCGCTGCCCAAACTAATTATATTCTGAGATATATTTAAATTATATTCTACAAACTCTTGATGAGCGTGCATCTCAGATCATCTAATATAGCAGGTTCTGTGTTTCACTTTAAGTGACCTCAGTGACCATTCAAGATACGCACAGTTGATTGGTGATAGCAGAGCAAATCAGACTCTTAGTTGAAGTTGTTAGCGCTGTTCGTTCAATTTACACCTGCGAATCGTGTTTTTTTTTTTTTTTTAAATCAAATTGACCCAACACAAAACACTCTCAAACATAACGGACGCCCACCTTCAATGCCCCATTACGATGTGCTAAGACCCAAATTGAGTTCGATTTGCAAAAGCTAAGTGAAAGAGTATAAAAAACACATATCGCACTAGTAAAATAAAAATTTTTGAATGACTTAATTTTTTATTTTATTTCGTTTATATTTCATTTTTAGCGTTATATATTTCTTTACAGTGTACGTTTAGTATCATTATAATTATATTATCTATGTTCACATGTAAGAATAATAGTAAACACAAAAATAATAACTCATTATGTTAATGTCAAAAAAATGTCTATAGTGGGTATATCTAAGGTAGGGCACGCGGAGTTAGGAAACGTTTCCAAAGTGGCCGCGAGATCATTTGGGCTGGCCATCCCTGTTTTATATATTATATTAATAATGTTTACATAAGTTTTTTTTTTTTTCTAATGCAACTGGCAAACACTTAGACACTTGTCTTGGATGCCTTAAAGCGAGCGCTGCACAGACGTTACTCACTTTGCATTACCCACGGAGACGCGTGTAACTTGAAGATAAGTCATGGACGCGGAGTAACAATGTTCCGCAACGCTCTACGATCCTATTAGACCGGGACCTACGGTTTAAAGTGGATTCCGAACCACTACAAACATCCATTGCACCTCCGGGACTCGAACACTAAACCTGTGGTACCGAGCGCCAGAGCGCTAGCCACTCGGCCATTCAGGCCCTGTGTTTACATAAAGTAAGAAGGATAAAAAAAGAAAATCTCACTTTTTGCCAAATATTAGCAAAAGACATTCTCTACGAACATTCTATATTAATTTTCTTTGTTTGTCAATGTTTTTTTAACCTGTGGCCTGAATGGCCGAGTGGCTAGTGCTCTGGCGCTCGGTACCAAGGTTTCGGGTTCGAGTCCCGGCGGTGCCCTGGATGTATGTAGTGGTTCGGAATCCACTATAAACCGTAGGTCCCTGTCCTAATAGGATCGTAGAGCGTTGCGGGTTCATTGTTACTCCTCGTCAGTGGCTTATCTTCAAGTTACACGCGCACCCTGGGTAGTGCAAAGTGAGTAATGTCTGTGCAGCGCTTGCCTTGAGGTATCCAAGACCAAGCTGTCTAAGTGTTTGCAAGCTGCATTAGAGCAAAAAAAAATGTTTTTTTTAACTTGCTGTGCAACTTAGATCTACCTCCTCGTTGGAGCACTCCGGGCAACGCTTTGTCGGCTAAATCGGAGGTGGCCAACTCAAATGAACTTGCGTGTCACTTTGGAAACGCATCCTAACTCTGTGGGTCGCCTATAAAATTATATATCTCTATATTATAGACATTTTTTTGGAAGTGAAAAATTTAAACAGAATGAGTTATTATTATTGTGTTTATTATTATTCTTACATGTAAGCATAGATACTATAATAATAATGATACATTGTAAAGAAATATATAACACTCAAATTGAAATATAAAAAATATATTATTATAAACGAAATAAAAAAAAATGAAATCAATAAAAAATATTTATTTCACTATTGCGATAGTTGTTTCTCCACTCTTTCACATAACTTTTGCAAATCGATCTCAATTTGGGCAGTGGCACATCGTAATGGGTGTTGCGTCCGTTATGTTGGAGCGTGTTGTGTGTCGGGTCAATTTCATTTTCTTAAAAAAATGATTCACACGTGTAAGTTGATACAAAAGCAAAATTTATGGCAGATTTCTCAAATTGGATCACATGGATGCACAAATAATGCATGTTTTTAATACATTGGTTTTCACTACCTTGACCATTTTAAAATAAATATGTTTTGTAAAAGTGCGATATATCTCACGGGCCGGAAAAATGTTCAAGGCAGGCCGCGGGTTGGCCACCCCTGGGCTAAATTACCTGCAATTGTGGCAATGGGTCCCCTGCCGAATAGTAATTCGTCACTGTGTGTGTTACAATGGAATGCGGGTGGTCTGTCCCACTCCAAGAGGGCTGAGCTTTGCAAAACTCTCACATTTCATGCTATTGTCGAACGAGAATATTTGAAAGCCCAAAATGCATGCTCTGCAATCTGGGAGAGGACATGCATTCATCCTACTTTCCTGTTTGCCGTGTACTTGTTTCCACTGTTGTGTATAGTCGTTACTGGGAGGGTACTCTGCGAATTTCAAAGTCTCAGTCCTAGTCTTCGAGAGGTTTGGTTTGGTTTGGTTTGTCCCTCTACGGTTATCTTGTGTACACGAGGGCTAATTAGACCGGGACCTAGAGTTTAAAGTGAATTCCGAACCACTCACAAACATGCGTGCCACCGCCAGGATTCTATTCTGAAGCCTGATACCAAAGGCCAGAGCGCTAGACAATTGGCCACCTGGCCACCTGGCCGCTAGTCTAGTCTTCGAGAGAAAAATACGAGTGTGCACAGAATAATACAGCGCATTTCATACAAATTGGCTCATTTGTATTTCAATGTGTCGAGAATTAATGGCGATACAGTAAAAAGGACAAGAATGTATCTATTTCTACATACATATAATCATCGCATGTACCACCAATATGTAAGGGAGAGTACACTTCCTTCAATGAAATTCAATGTTGATGGAGACTTCTCTGGATTAAAAACTACATGTAGCGAGTTTCAAACTGGAGTTGAGATACTCTTTTGCAGTTTCGAAAATGCTGTGGGTAAAGTTGAACATCAATAATTTTGAATGAATTATTGGGGAGGTATGACACTGTTGCCAAGCACAACAAAAAGTCATTCATTCTGTATAGATTCATCATGTCCCTCCTCAGCGTAGGCATGAAAGCTATCGATTCGTCACGGTTTGTCGAGTCTCGAACCAACATGTTTAGTATTAACCCTTTAACGGCTTATTCCGAGTATTGTTGTATCTGGGCAGACACTCAACTCGTTGCCCCATTCATAACTCTTTGAGCAATGAATTATGTAAAGCCTCACATAGATCAAATAATTTGACAATCATAAGGACAATTATAATACAGTTATGATGCCATCATTTTCTTTTCCTGGCTTACTTCTACGGTTTTATATTTGTTGATGGATTTGTATTTCTGTGATTTTTCTGGGGGATTTGAATTTCTTTGATTTTGTTGATGGATTTGTATTTCCATGATTTTGCTGATGGATTTGTATTTCTATGATTTTGCTGATGGATTTGAATTTCTATAATTTTGTTGATGGATTTGTATTTCTATGATTTTGTTGATGGATTTGTATTTCTATGATTTTGTTGATGGATTTGTATTTCTGTGATTTTGCTGATGGATTTGTATTTCTGTGATTTTGCTGATGGATTTGTATTTCTATGATTTTATTAATGGATTTGTATTTCTATGATTTGTTGGTGGATTTGTATTTTTAGGATTTGTATTTCTATGCAGTGTAGGCAATTGTGAAAGAATTTCTATAATAATTCAATTTATGCACCGTAGAAGATTATTGTGGAGAACCTCGTAAGACTTATGAGCCAACGAATTAAATGTCTGGCGTTTGTAAAATAAATAAAACAACAATCTCCGCAGCAATATTTTTCGAAACCAAAGTAAACTTCTGAAACATTTAATTATTATTATTGTTATTATTATTATAATTTTGTCTTAAAAACAACTTAGATAAAACTTATTTTTATTTCTTGCATAACTTTCCCATCATGGGCACAAACAAATTTTGATGCTGTTCACGTTTTGCCGTAACAAGAGGGGGCCCCCTGCCCTAGGATCCCTCCCTGGTGATATTTGCGAAGTTCATCAACCCCTGGTCCTACCTTAAATATTCCCCTGGCAAGAGGGGAGAGGGGGGCTGGAATGCGGCAGGAATCTCCGGCCAGGTACTTATCACGATGAAGGTGGCCAACCGGTTTCTTCTACGAACTGTTTTCTTGGGACCTTCTTTTTTTGGGCTGTCTGAAATCCCCACGTTAAATGATTATTATTTTTTTAGTTTATTTATTTTTTTTTTATAATCGTGGGAATTGAAACTGGCAATAAACTTACTATTGATTTCACGCATCTTAGAGTACTTTTATATAGCCAAACTTAGTAATTTAGAACCTTTAATGAATTTTTTTTTTTTTTTTTTTTTTTATGCCCTGAGATTTTTTTCGTGAGCTGTCTGTCATTTAAACCCTGAAATGTACAATTGTTTCTCAGATGTTTTTTCTTAATCGTGAGAATTAAACTGACAATTAATGTTATTAGCGTTTGACCTTACTCAACTTTGTATTTGTTAAAGAATACTCTTATGTACTACTATACATATTCTTATGTTAAAAACATATATGAAACATTATGAAAAATACTCTTATGTTTTCGGCATGACTTACAAATAAGATAGTTATTTTCGTAAACTTGTAACTTGTACACATACCATATATATATATACTACTGTGCCCAAAAAGTAAGACCAGTTATTTTTTTTTTTTTTTTTTCAAAAAACTCTTTATTTATTCTTCCAAATTTATTTCACCACCTTCAAAGTAATCCCCTCCGGACACAATGCACTTATGCCAACTTTTTTTCCAATCCGCAATGCATGCTAAAAAGTCATCGACAGGGATGGCCTTCAAAGCGCGCGGTGAATCTCTTCAAACGACTCAAAACGTTGTCCCTGGAGTGGTCTTTTGAGTTCAGGGAATAGCCAGAAGTCGCATGGTGTGAATACAGTGGTTGTACCAAAGCTTAATACCAAGCTCCAAATCTTTAATTTTTTGGATGTGAGCTTCGTCGGTTGAGGTGGATGGTCGACCAGAGGACTCTTCGTCTTCAAGGCGTTCTCTGACTTCTTTGAACTTTTTATAAGACTTAACATCACTATTCTAATCCTTTGCGGCAAAGGCAGAAAAAGGTCTATTGTCCTACAAAGATTTTCGAAAGAACGTTTCCACTTTAAAAAAAAAAATTTTTTAGCTATTTTTAATTTTTCTAAATATTTGCCATTTATGTTCTACTAATAAATTTTCTTTTTGTAATATTGCCCCCCCGAAAAAAAAAAAAAGGATCACAAAATTAAACATTCACTTGTAAAAACTTCATATGCATATTTCATACAAAATTATGTATCAAACTAACATTTTTTTGCCTCTGTTCATCTTGAGTAAGCACTTTGTTAAATAGATGTTGTTCTAATGCAACTGGTAATACAGAGACAGTTCATCTTTATACCATAAACAAGGGCTGCGTCGCTGTTACTCACTTAGCACTACCCAGGCATGAAGGTAGCAGGAAGGTCTGCTATGGACCCAAGTAACACTACCCCCACAAAGCTCTACGATCCTACTAGACCGGGACCTACGGTTTAAAGTGGATCCCGAACCACAACAAACATCCATGGCACCGCTTGCACTCGAACCCGCGATCTGCGGCACCCAGCGCTATCCAATCGGCCATCAAGCCCCTGCTAAATAAATGTATATGAGTTAAGAAGAAGAATTTCTCGGAATTTTCAGAATCGCTTCGTAACATGCTTACATTTTCTAAATAAAATAGCCGGATTAAAAAGAAGCCAAGGGGCCATACGATGCCAACTCTAGTACGAAAAGAACAGAAGATGTTTGCCCCAGCTTTCTGTTCCTTTAGAAAAGGGGGACGCGCTCTATTTTGTTATCTCTTCTTTTCCCTCTCATGGAACGCACCTTGAAAGGGGCCTCGGCCCCTACGTCGCACCTGAGGAATACGAATCACTTGTTGAGATTCTCAAGCGAGGGGATGTCCTCTACACGTGCAGCCGCTGTTTTTAATTTCCGTCACATTCCTGGCTCGAGGCTATTCCGTTAGTCGACCCCCTCTTTGCCTCCCCCCTTTATAAATAATTCATGCGCGCATGCATGGGTGCCTGCATGCGAAAACACGTCCCCCCGTGCGAGCGATATCAGTGCGTGCCAAACGATAACCACGATTTCTTGGGGGAGAGTCAAAAGATAAAAAGGATAGGAAGGAATGGTTGATGGAATGGGAAGTTTAGGAATTTATTTCTCCCCACTCGAGGGAGGGTCTAGTGCAGGGGCGACCAACCCAAATGATCTTGCGGACCGCATATAAAATGCTATATCCCCACATTAGATTTAGATCCACCATAGACATTTTTTTGGAGTGAAAAATTGAAACAGAATGAGTTATTATTTTCGTATTTACTATTATTCTTACATGGTACACATTAATTCTATGTTTACTATTATTCTTACATGGTACACATTAATTCTATCTTTACTATTATTCTTACATGGTACACATTAATTCTATGTTTACTATTATTCTTACATGGTACACATTATTTCTATGTTTACTATTATTCTTACATGGTACACATTAATTCTATGTTTACTATTATTCTTACATGGTACACATTAATTCTACTATTATTCTTTACTATTATTCTTACATGGTACACATTAATTCTATGTTTACTATTATTCTTACATGGTACACATTATTTCTATGTTTACTATTATTCTTACATGGTACACATTATTTCTATGTTTACTATTATTCACTATTATTCTTACATGTAAACAGGGAAATGAAATGGGGGGAGGCGGAACTAATTTTTACTTTGCAGATTTCATCATTACGACGCACAAGTTCAGCAAATAATCAAATTTTTATGGCATCTACAACTAGTCCCTAATTGTACCGAATTAGTTGTTGTTGCTCTAATGCAGATGGCAATACAGAGACAATTCATCTTTATGCCATAAGCAAGGGCTGCCCCGCTGTGACTCATTGAACACTACCTAGGGGGCACGTGCAGCTGGAAGATAGGCTACGGACACGAGTAACACTACCTCCACTACGACCTACGATCCTATGAGACCGAGACCTACGGTTTAAAGGGGATTCCGAACCACTACAAATATCCATAGCACCGCCGGAATTCAAACCCGAAGAGTGTGGTAACGAGAACCAGAGCGCTTGCCACTTGGCTATCAGCAATGTTTAACTTAAATTCTTTTAATTTTTTTTTAATTGTTAAACTTTTTTTTTCTTACTTTTATTTATTTTAACGGTTTTTTTTTTTTTTTTCTTAAACTTTTTAAAGTACCATTTTTAAAAATTTTCAGAAACATTATTTTTTATCACATACTAACATTTTAAGCAGCCAATAATTAACCCTTTTTACTCGAATTTTTTTTCCATTCGTATCACCAGCAACTCGAAGCGATTTAAGTGAAAAGATCCTATTCACACGTAAGTTTGATATGCGCATTAAAAGAAACGCATTATTTATAGTGTTATTTGCATTGTTTCCCTAGCGGAGCCATCGTGCTTGAAGACACATTTTAAATGGCTTCCGTTCTGGAGCCCTCGAGTGCAAAGGGTTAAATGTCATTAAAATATATAAATTATGATGATGAGGAGGTTAAGGGGTCTATCACCATGGGTACACCGTAATATGTACTTCTAGTGCCAATTGCAACGCGGTCTTCATGTTGATCCTTCTTCTTCAGTGCTATTCTGAAATTTAATTATTCAAAAAAAAAAAAAAAAACCCATCAGTTCTGGCGAATGCCTCAGTTTTTCGGTGAATTCCCCGCAGGTGAGTTCTGCGGCAGGTTTCGCCCCGATCAGACGTTTTAATTGCAGACGATTGAGGCACCTCCGAGGCTCTCGGGTGGTGAATGACCTGGCACAGGGCCCGCATCGGACGACCAGAAACCGGCCCCGATCCGAGATAAGGCGATGCTGAATCGCATTAATTGCCACGCTCGGTGGCAAGGAAACTGCATTTATGGATCGCTAATCTACCATTGATTGTGATTGCTTTAGTTCTCTGGTAGCCAAGGTGGTCTAGACAGTGTTTTTTTTTAAGCTATGAAGGAAATAAATAAAGCGGATTATAAAGTTGAAATCTGACATGAAACAATAGTTTTTGTCGTTTCTAATGCAACTGGCAAACACTTAGACAGCTTGGTCTTGGATGCCTTAAGGCAAGCGCTACACAGACGTTACTCACTTTGCATTACTCAGGGGGCGCGTGTAACTTGATGATAAGCCACGGACGCCGGACGCGGAGTAACAATGCCCCAGCAACGCATTACGATCCTATTAGACCGGGAGCTATGGTTTAAAGTGGATTGCGAACCACTACAAACATCCATGACACCGCTGGGACTCGAACCCGAAACCTGTGGCACCGAGCGACAGAGCGCTAGCCACTCGGCCATTCAGGCCCATGAAACAGTAGTTGGGGCGTATATATATTAGGTTGGGAAAAAAAGAAATCTATTATTTTTAAGTTCAAACTTTTATTTAACATGTTTCGGATTACCGTTTTTTTTTTGTTTTTGTTTTTTTACCACAACGGTCAAATATGCACGGTTTTGGGCCTGAATGGCCGAGTGGCTACCGGTACCACAGGTTTCCGGTTCAAGTCCCGTCGGTGCCATGGATGTTTGTAGTGGTTCGGAATCCACTTTAAACATTAACTACCTGTCTCGTAGAGCGTTGTCGGGGTAGTGTGACTCGTGTCCGTAGCTTATCTTCAAGCTACACGCACCTCCTGGGTAGTGCTAAGTGAGTAACGGCGTGCAGCACTTGCCTTCAGGCAGCGAAGATAATTATCTAAGTGGTTGCCAGCTGCATTAGAACAAAAAAAAATATGCACCGTTTTGTTCTATAATTTGTTGCCGTTTAAAGGTAGCCGCATAATGCATCTCTCATAGAAGTCTTGATCTTTATTCGCGAAAAACTCCAGTAATCGAATTTTCACAATCTTCTTTTTTGATGCTAATTTCTTATCACTAAGGATGTTTTGCAATGCAAGAAAACATGGTAATCGCTTGGTGCCAAGTCGACTCCATATTGGATGCATCAACCAAGCTCCCGGAGTTTCTGGCAAGTCACTATAGACGAGCCTGGCCTGGCGTTGCTCTGATGGAACACACCTCCCTGTTGGCCAATTCTGGCCTTTTTTGGTCAATCGCCTAGCTACACACGGTCCAGTTGTTGACAGTAGAGAAACGAATTTAGTGTTTGTCCATATGGAGCAACTCATAATAAATTATTCCTTTCCAATCCCATCAATTGCACAACAGAACCTTCCTGGCCCTTAGTTCTGGTTTGCCCGTTTCAACTGCTCCACCGTGTATTTGACTACCATCGTATTCGCATGATCGTTGTCGTATATGACTCATTTCTCATCCCCAGTTACCATCCGTTTAAGAATTGGATCGATTGCATCCCGTTTGGAAATGGCTTTGCAGATCCATCATGTTTTTTTATGTTAATTGGTGTGCACCCAAACATCAAGATTCTTTTTGAACCCAGCTTTGTCCAAATGGTTTAAAGTCTTATGGTCGATATTTAGCTCCTGGGCGATGCTACGACTGCTAACATGCCGGTCAACATCGATTATTTCTGTGATCCCGAAAATCTGCAAGGTCACGTTTCCATTTATGATTCGCTCTACAAGCGCAAAGAGGAGATATCATTTTTGAAGCAAGTAGTGACGAGGGATGAAAAATGTATTCTTTCATCTGAAAAGGTCTTGGGGGTAAGCGGAATGAACTACATTTAGCACCTCCCTTCCCCCAAAGCAGGTTTTCATCCCAAGAAGGTCAAGCTCTGTGTCTGGAGGGATTGGAAGTGAATCCTGCAATTATGAACTGTTACCGAATAATGAGACGATAAATTCAGAAAAGTATTTCTCACAATTAGATATATTAAAATCAACAGTAAGTATATATCAATTGAACAAAAACGCCCACAAGTAGCTATTCGGAAGGACAATGTGCGGCCTCATGTGTCTTCGACAACTCAACCAAAGTTGTTGGATTTGGTTTGATTCATTGCTCTACTGTCATTTTTTTTCACATTTTTTTCTAAATAGACCTACAGTTTAACGTGAATTCCGAACCATGAACATCCATGTCACCACCAGGATTCGAACCTGAAGCCTGTGGCCGATTGGTCCTCAGGACTCAAAAGTTGTTGGAGTTCGGTTGATATGTTTTACTTCATCTATCCTATTGGGCAGACCTGGTGCCCTCAGATTTTCACGTATTTCGATCATTACAAAATTCTCTTAATGGAAAAACTTTGGCCGAAATAAAAAAAAAATGTTTAGAAAAGGTTCGGAGAGTTTTTTGAAGTTCAGAAAGTTCGCCGAGAAACTGCAAAGGTTCCGGAAGGATGGTATTTTCATTTCCGGTGTGCCTGGAAATGAAAAGGCCGACCTCTTGCTCAAAAATGTTTGTGAGTAACCAGAGCCACAATTTCCTTTATCCTTTCATCCATTTGGTTCTGAGGTAAAGAAGAAAATAGAACAGACCCTTAAACCAAACTTACAAACTCCTTTCAACTGATAAAACGTGGAACATACTTGTTTCATCACCCATCCCGATGGACTTGCCCCGTGCAGTTTTTAACAGCAAATTTCCGACTCTCGACAGGACATGATTTTCTTAACAAACCCTCGCACCGCATGGGCTACTCAAGATGTCTGTCCTCTGTGCTCGTCGGGTGAGGCCATGGACTTTTTACACTTGACACTTGATTTTATGACTTTTAACTCTGATAACTTTTCCAAGACTAAATGTTATTGGGCTGCTGGAGTTTTAGGACAAATATCGCTACAGTTTGATGCAGGGGAAAAAAAAGTATTTTCATGTTGCCTGAAAGATGGAGACAAGTTGTGGAATAGATTACCACCTATGCCATTTAATAAATATATACCAAAATTTAAATGTACTGCCTTTCAATTTCCCTTAAAAATAGACACTAAATTTCTAGTTTGGTTTGTCGCTCTACGGTCATCTTGTGCCCACTTTGGGCTAAACAGACCTCGACCCACAGCTTAACGGGGATTCCAAACCACTAGCAAACATCCATGCCCTCGCCAGGATTCGAACCTGAAGCCTGGGATACCAAAGGCCAGAGCGCTAGCCACTTGGCCACCAGGCCGCACTACATTTCTGGACTACCCGATTATCTTAATTTCAAATTTTTTAACTAACGCCATTATGATTTTCATATAATGGCAGAAATGCCTTTAGGTTCAGGTTAGCCACTATTCCATGAAAGGTAATCTGATCATTTTCCTTTACTACTTGCTTTTTGGCGCTTTACATTCCAGTCATCTTTTTTTGCCACTGAATCACACCTAAGGCACATTGTTTCCAAATGTGTAAACTCGTGTGGAATGTCTGTGGGTGTAAGCTGAAATCAGTTATTTACTAACATATTTTATTGCTCAACCATTTGTCGAACTATTTTTTCCATTTAAGGATATCCACTTCCTACAAGAGCACTTGGGCAATCTTGGGGGAAATCCCCAGAAAAATGGAACGCACCAAACCAAACATCGTTTGCTGTTCCTTTGATTCACCGCAAGCCAAAAATTCCTTCTGCAGCTTCCTAGGAATCCAGGTTCCCTGCTCGGGCCCCTTTCTCACGACAAGTGTTCTTGATGGCACGAACTTGCCCATGCAAAAAATAACTTGAATTTGTAACTTGACGCAACAGTTTCTTGTACCCATAAATACAAGTGGCTGCTCCAAAGATCAGGAAGAAAGTTCTTCAGCCCCTGTCTGAGGATGATCTTGATTTTTTTTTATTTCCGTCCCCCTTCCCGAAAAGGAAGTTCTGAAGTATTTGTAATGAGAAAAAAAAATTATTTTACTCAACTTCATCCTTGTTTTGTGTGCATGTTTTGAAATGATACTAATTTACAATCAGCAAGTTCCTTACATCTAATACATGAAATTTATTTTATTTTTAAATTTTTATAGATAAGTGGCTCGTAAGTACGTTTATCCTGGAGTAAGTTGCGGCCTGGTGACCAATTGGTTAGCGCATTCACGTCTTGATGTGAATACGGCTTAAAGGGCATAGCCTTAGAGATGGGTTAAGGTGTGGAGAAACGAAAAGGAAAATAGTCTCAATTTCTGTTTCTCTAAGAATCCTGTTATCATGTGCA
The DNA here is from genome assembly GCA_021605075.1 of Caerostris darwini. NCBI lineage: Eukaryota > Metazoa > Arthropoda > Arachnida > Araneae > Araneidae > Caerostris > Caerostris darwini. The sequence continues at coordinate 266,592 of BPLQ01011142.1, read as the reverse complement.
AGGCATCATAATATTATGCTCTTCTTTTGGTGTGTTGGATATTTTATTGTTGTATAAGCAAGTCTGTTTAGTCTTACAGCAATGAAGAAATCCCAGTCTTTGATGATGAGTGTCTTGCCGAACGCGGGTGTTACTCCAAGAATACATTATCAGTGTTACAAAATCGAGTTCCACAAACTTAAAACTTTCTACAGAAAAAAGATATTTGATATATTCCAATTCACGGAAGTATGTATAATTGTGAAATAATTTTTATCTTTGCTTAATAAGCAGATACATATACAATTCATGTTTTGAAAAATGACGAAAGCAACTCTTTAGAAGTGTCGCTGTAAGGACATCCTATAAAATATATTAGAGACAAATGTTGGAGCAAACTATATCCAAGTCTCCCCCTCATCTGCTAACTTTCAAAAATATCCCTCCAAAATAAATCTATCCTTTTCAAACAAGTACTTTGTTCCATCCTGACTAATGCAATACCTATCAACAGTCTAGCTGCCAAGACAAATAGGAACGAAATACAAATCCAACAAAATAAAATTCTTAGAATCATCAGAGGGATTCCTTGTTATGTCCGTAATTCAATTATCCATAGTGACTACAAACTGAATCCAATAGATGAACCTATTAAAAACTATCAAGTAAATTCTTCACATGTACTATTATTCATCATCGCAATTTAATCATCAAATCTCAAGTTTCCTTTGCGAACAACATCGGCAAATAGAAATTTCCGTACACCAATCCTAACGGACCCTACCTCTAAAACCGCCATAGCCCCCGGTCTCATATGACAGTAAAGAGTCAGAAACAAGAACTATCAAATTCACTAGCGACAGGAATATGGGGCCTGATGACCAAGTGGCTATCACTTTGGCACTCGATACCACAGGTTTCAGGTTTGAATCTCATGGATGTTAGTAGTGGTGCCATGGATGTTTGTAGTGATTCGGAATCCACTTTAAACCGGCCTCACATGACCGTAGAGCGTCATAGAGCGCAGTTAGTCTTCTCACCCACTACAATCCCCAACTGGTGCAATGCAGCTCTAGGCACAGGGATGTGGTGTGGTACGGTATGGTGTAGTAGTAAGCTGTACCACCCCTCAAAGTTTACCGCATGACCGTTGAATCACACTCATTAAATTCAGAATAGTGCACGCTGCGAAAGTGCTATCTGCCCTCGAAAATATATTTCGACAGATGACGTTTGTGCAAGACATCCAGTTTGAAGAAGATGGAAGATGACCTTTACGCAACAGATGGAAAATTAAAATTCTGCGCATGATTAGCAATTTATGTTGACGCCATGATCGTGAGGTTGCTTCCTTTTAAAAGAGCGTGAACATGTTCGTTGGCGTCATTAGGATAACATATTTTAATATTAAGGCGTACCTTATTAAAATAAAGAAAAATAAAAAAGGAGAGCCTTAACAAATATCCTTAACGTTATTCCACACTCTAAATGAACAACGACTTTTACTATGGAAAATTACTTTATTTTGTATATTTTTATTTTGGTGTATATGTATATCGTCCAAATCGTTTAACGAACGCACCCTAGTATGCAGGAAACCCCATATTCGACTCCACTGATGGCATACGTTGCAGTCACTGCTTCAAAATGAGGAGACTCCTTAACGATTGTGACAACGCATGTAGAGTGTCTCGCAACGCTTTATATAGCTCGACTCGTCATCCAGTGGCAGTTAGCCTGCTGGTTTGAATCCGCTGAGGAGGGCTGAGGTTTGAATCCGCTGGCAGCACTCTTTCACTGCTTTCAGAAACACGAGGTGATTCGATGGCGACTGTGGTATGCAAAGTATCTCGCATCGATAGTCAGTCTGCCTTGAATTTGGTTTGGTACTCTACGATCCTTTTTGCATACTTTAGCCTACTTAGATCCAGATCTACAGTTTAAAGTGGATTCTGAACCATTCACAAACACCCATGCCATTCCCAGGATTTGAACCTGATGCCCATGGTACCAAAGGCCAGAGCGCTGGCCAATTTGCCATTAGGCTGCGTCTGCCTGTGAGAGTTTTCTCGATTTTCTCTCATACGACATAGAAATGGATTGTCCATGGACCCCTAAAACATCCTCTGAATATCAGGACTTGAATAGGTACTAAACAATACTTTTGAATGCATTACAAAATGACGATGTAATTATAACAATATTATATTTATTACAATATATATTTTTAAATTTTAACAATAATTATATATCAAAATAATTTCAATCAATATTATTTTTTTTTCAATTAAATTCTTTCATCAATCTTACACTTTTCTAGTTCGGAAACAGAACTCCAAACTCTGGTTCAATTTTATCGATTTCTTAAACTTCTTTTAACAGAGAATTAGAAATTTTTTAAAAATAATAATAATAATAAAAAAAAAATTAAAAGTAAAATGTTCTCTTTTTCGGTCTTCCCCTTTGATCTGTCGCTCTATGGTCATTTTGTGCACACTCTAGGTTAATTAGAAGGGACCATTTTAACATGGATTCTAATCACTTTCCATTCATCCATGCCACCGCCAAGATTCCCATCTCATTCTGTTACCAAACAAATTTTAGCCCATTGGCCAATCATCTCTAAAAATTTGTAATTCAACAATATTATCTTGGCCATTTCCATTGTCATTTTTATTATTAACTTTTCGTAGCACTTTTCTTTCTAAGATTGGCAAAATTTTCTTTCTCTTGCAAATCAGAACCGATTTTTAGTTAATTTTCGTTTTTATATATTTTTATTTTTATTTTTATTTTTATGATTTTATTCCATTCTTTTTATTTTCTAACAAAAAAGGCAAAAATTGGCGTACAATAAAAACTCTCGGATCTCACTGATTACGTTTTGATTCAGGATTATGGTGCCAATGTAGGAAAAACTTTTCAAAACACTTTGAAATCTATTTAATGTTCTGTAACCCACAACCTTTTTCAGCAGTTCTTTTTAAAGGCAAAAAACGATTTTAACAACGTGTCTTTCAGTCAGTTGTGGAAACATAACGCTTTTTTAACCCCCTTTTTTTTGTAAGGAAAACAAAAGGATTGAAATAAAATTACAAAAAATGAAAATAAAAAATATAAAATAAATAAAAAGAACTTCGGTTCTGAGATCGGCCTTTTTTTTTTTTTTTTTTTTGTAGGGATTTTTAATTAACCATTTGCTTTTCAGATCACCACCATGGCTTCCACCGTTCAGCATAATCTTTTCACTGATTTGTTTACTGTTTTGTTTACGTTTTTAAATAGTATTATGGCATCGACAACTGGTCCCAATTGTACCGAATTTAAACTTAACTTTTAATTATTTTATTTTGTATTTTGCTTTTATTTATTTTTAGTATTTTTTAATTTTTTTCGAGTACCACATTAATTGAATTTTTAGAAACTTTATCTTTTATTTTTGTTACTAACCTTAAAGCAACCCATTATAATTCTAAACATATCTATGAACTAAGATGAGGAGGTTTAAGGAGTATTTCCCCCTGTTGGTACTCCGTAATCCAAGGATAGGCAAACTACGGCCCGCGGGCCAACTCCGGTCCACCGGAAGGTTCTACCTGGCCCACGGATAGAATTTTAATTTGCCGGTCCGAGGCAAATTAAAAAAAAAATAGTTAATGAAATTTCTAAATATGCCAAAGTTGGGGTTTTACAAATAATTATCGAAAGTAAGTTTCCCAAATTTAATATCTCACGGCCAAAAAATCAGTGCTATGCTTGCTTCATCTTATATTTGTGAACAAGTGTTTTCAACTATGAACCTTAGAAAGAATTATTTCAGAAGTAAACTGACAGATGAGGATTTAGCCTCGTTCCTTAGAATCAGTGCATCTCACGTCGAACCTCACTATAAGGAACTTTTAAAAATGAAATCGCAATTTCATTCATCTCATTGACATATTTAAATTGTAATACTTGTATATTGTTTTTAAAATTTTAGAAAAATTTACCTTGGCTCGCCAAACTTCTTTTTTTCGATTTTTGGCCCGCGACCGAAAAAGTTTGCCCATCCCTGCCGTAATTGGTACGCCAGTCGCCAGTGTGGAAACATAGGGCGATGAGTCGCCAAGCTGGCAACCCCTGTGATCGCGCATGCTTTACCTTAAAAGGAGCGTTGGGAGCATGCGCCGGGACGTCCATCACGCGGCAAACCGGAACACGCGGGAAAAAAGAGCAACCAAACGACAAAACACCTTTTATGAGCTGCGCATGGGGTGGGAGAGCCCCCCTTTCCGATCGTGAATCGAATGGAAATGAACTGCTTCCATGATTCTCACCTTTACGGTTAAGAGATTCCCCCCCTCCCATTACGAGAGAAATCTGGAAAGTGTAACAGAAATCACGGACCAAATGCTTTTACGCTTTAGTTCAATATGCAATGTCTGTTCGGTTTTTTAAAAATAAATGGATTTTTGCTATAGGTGTTCTTGGAGTGAAAAAAAAAAAAAAATGTGAGAGAAAAATGGTGTCTTTTGATATAAAGATTGATGTGTTTTTAAGTTCTGTTTCCTTTAGTGGACAAAATTTATGAGTCCATTATCTCTCCTTGGGAAATATATATATATATATACGGATTTTTAATGGACTTTTCGAATTGTTAATCTACTACTACTACACCACACCACAGCCCTGTGCCTAGAGCTGAGTTGCTCCTTTACAGTTTGGGAATGATGTGGGCGATAAGTCTGATTGGGCTCTGTGACTCTCTACTGTCAAATGAGACAGTCACCTATGGCTTAAAGTGGATTCCGAACCACTACAAACATCCATTGCACACCGGGATTCAACCCGAAACCTGTAGTACTGAACACCAGAGTATATCCACTCCGCCATCAGGCCCCCTAAAAAAACTGCATTGAATTAATTTTTTTCCCTTATCCCACCTTATGGAACTAAAGAGCCGCAGCTTCACATCCAAAGAGCCGTAAGTGGCTCGCGAGCCGCAAGTTGCCGACTCCTGGGCTAGCGCTCTGGCCTTTGGTATTGTAGGCTGCAGGTCTGAATCCTGGCGGTGGCATCACTCTTTGTGAGTGGTTCGGAATCCACTGTAAGCTGTAGATCCCGGTCTGTTTAACCCTTGTGTGCACAAGATGACCGTAGAGCGTCAACGCAAACCAAACCAAACCACCATAATGCTCACCAGCGGCGAGCGTTGCCAATGAGCCATGGGTTGGGCATTTTTAGTATTACATCATGCAATAAATGAATGTTTTGTTGAATACTTTAAAAAAAAAAATTTAACTTTAACTTTTTCCGATCTATTATTACAACGAAATTTCATTTTAGAATTTAAAACACTTTAACTTCTAAGAGGAATTATAGTCATTATTATTTGGTAAAACACACGTCTAAACTTATTTCTCAAAACTTTAGGAATTCTAAGAAGTGAAAAAAGAATTCTATAAACAAAATGTTCTATTTTTAATAACTTCTAAGTGAATGACCTAAGGCACATTAGCTGTTTTTTAATGAAAAATTCCATATTCTAAAATTCTGTATTCTTTTCTTCAAAAACAATTTCCCCTTTGATCATATTCTATGCGTCCGTCCATAACAATTAAGTTGCAATTTACTTCCAGTTCGCTAGATTCAGTAAAAAAAAAAATAATAATAAAATAAAAAAGGATGGCCGCCGAGATGGTCAGATGGATATTTAGAAACCTGCATTCTTTTAATTAGCATGCAGCCATGGGGTGTTCGTGTCTTCCATTTTCGTAAAAAAGGGCCTAAGGCCTCTTCTAAACCTGTACAGACTAGTTGGCCTTGAATTGGGAAAGATTAGTTAAAAACTAACAGGGGAAAAAATGAGCAACCTGCGGTGTGATTTGTGGTGAACTACGAAATTCATATTTTACTTGCATGGAGTTAGCAATTTCTGATGGATTCATTTACGATTCTTGAAAAGTTCTGATGAATAAAAAATCAATTCATTTGGTATTAATAAAAAGGGACAATTTAAATTCAAAATAATTAAACTAATGATCAAATAAATACTCTTAACAGAATCAAAGCATGGAGTTAGCAAATCGAAGAACTAAATTTTCTGATGGATTCATTTACGATTCTTGAAAAGTTCTGATGAATAAAAAATCAATTCATTTGGTGTTAATAAAAAAAGGACAATTTAAATTCAAAATAATTAAACTAATGATCAAATAAATACTCTTAACAGAATCAAAGCATGGAGTTAGCAAATCGAAGAACTAAAATTTCTGATGGATTCATTTACGATTCTTGAAAAGTTCTGATGAATAAAAAATTCATTTGGTATTAAAAAAAAAGGACAATTTAAATTCAAAATAATTAAACTAATGATCAAATAAATTAATAAGCAAATCGAAGAATAAAATTTCTTTAAATTAAAAAATCAAAATATTAATAAAAAAAGACAATTTAAATTCAAAATAATAAACTAATGATAAATAAATATTCTTAATAGAATCAAAACAGCAGTAGATATTTATTGGACAAAAAAATATGATCAACATAAATATGATCAAATTTTGAATTAGATCTTTCATAATTCTAGGTGATCTGGAAATGAAGCTGAGAAATAAAAATCAACTGATTTAGTAGTGACTTTAACCGTAACTAAAATTTCTGATGGATTTATTTACAATTCTTGAAATTTCTGATGAATAAAAAAATCAATTCATTTGATATTAATAAAAAAAAGTGGAAGATTTAAATTAAAATAAAATTGATGATCAAATAAATATTCTTAGCAGAATCAAAGCAACACTAGATCTTTATTGAGGAAAAAAAGTATGATTAATATAAATATGGTCGAATTGGAATTAACATCATTTAAAATTCTAGATGATTAGGAAACGACACTGAGAAATGAAAATCAACTGATTTGATAGTGACTTTAACCGTTTTAGAATCAAAATATAATAATCGAGTGTTTATAGTTAGACAAAACAACAATACATGTTGATCTCTTTTATTTTTAACAAATAAGGAAAGTGTAACGTCTCGGCCTATACTAGACTTATAACGGTTTCAAGAAGAGGGCCACTTTCAGGTTCATGGGAAGGCTTATAAACGTTTTATTTACTAATATATATATATATATGTGATTGTGTGTTTACGATTCCGCTTGAAAAGATGCTCCCGATGAACCTAAGTTTTGTTAAACTTCTCTACCAGTCTAACAAAAGCTTGACTTTTGCTGTGGGTGCCTAGCGGATTTGACACACAAAACGCAGTAACGGGACGCCATTTATTGCTACGATATTTTACAATGATATTTACATCAACAATTCATTAAAGGGATAAACATATTCTCTCGCTGCTTGACGCAGCCGATCCAATCGCTCCTGCTAGCGTTCTTATTCCTTCTTCATCTACGGGGACCTGTCCCCTTCTCGTGGGGTCAGAGTTTAAAGTTGAATACTCCCCCACATTGTAAACAGGCTCTGTCAAAGACAAGCAACCGTGATGTGTCGCCACCTGCTGATTACCACACAAAAAACCCTACATATATATATATATATATATATATATATATATATATTATATATAAAAATATACAATTTAAATTCTTAAATATATATATAAACTAATGATATAAATCTTATATATATATATAACAGAATATAAAGCATATATATTATATAAATATATAAGAATATAAATATATATATATATATATATATATATATATATATATAAGATATATATATAAGTATATATATTATATATGAATAAGTATATATATATTGATGATATATAAAAAATCAATTAAAAAAATAAGATATTAATAAGAAAAAGGATGATTTAAATTAAAATTAAAGTAATGATAAATAAATATTCTTATATATAAGAATCAAAACAGCAGTAGATATTTATTGGATATATATATAAAAATATGATCAACATATATATATGATATAAATTTTATAATTATATATTTATAAAATTCTAGGCGATCTGGAAATAAGCTGATAATATAAAATCATATGATTTAGTAGTATATATTAACCGTAACTAAAATTATATATACTGATGGATTTATATATATATTCTTGAAATTATCTGATGAATAAAAAATCAATATATTTGATATATAATAAAAAAATATAAGTGGAAGATTTAAATTAAAATAAAATTGATGATCAAATAAATATTCTTAGCAGAATCAAATATAAGCAACACTAGATCTTTATTGAGGAAAAAAATATATATGATTAATATAAATATGGTCGAATATATAATATAACATCATTTAAAATATATAGATGATTAGAAACGACACTGAGAAATGAATGTATGATATATATATATATATATATATATATATATATATATATATATACAGAAATCTATTCACAAAAATGAAAATTAAAAATATAAATTAGATACAAGTGCGGTTCACTCCAAGTTCGGAGATTTTCAGAGTTCTCGACCCTACGACGAATTTAAGCAATACACTTTGTATTTTATTAGAAGATGACAATTTTATTAAGTAATTGGAAGACTGGAACAATTTCAAATTCCTACGAATTTATGTGATGGACTGAAATTTTACACCTGCGAGTAGATCGCACACAAATTGCATTATCTCATACAGTAAAAAGATACAGTGGGCCACAAAATTGAGTATACACCTTAGAAACTTAGAGACTTTTTGCAATTACAAATTAAATATTGCTTTAAGATGATTGAATTTTTTACCTTATATACTTTAGTCTATGCTTTACCGTACTATACTTATAAAATTGTTACGTTTATTTATTTTTTACGAAAAAAAATAAAAGATCTGAGACGAGAAGAAAAACAACACCACAAAAATAAGCATACACCTTTATTAATTTCCTTTCAACGTACAAATTAATATTTTGTTGCATAACCTTTTGCTTGAATTACAGCTTGTAATCTTCTGGACATAGATTCTACTAGTGTTTTAGTGGTTTCAACAGAAATTTTAGCTCATTCTTCTCTCAGAACCTTCTTGAGAACTTCCTTGCTCGTGATTTCGTGCTCATGTACAGCTTTCTCTAATTGCGACCACAAATTTTCGATGACGCTTAGGTCTGGAGACTGGGCTGGAGTGTGTAATTGCTTCTTGCAATCGTACATCAAGTATAACTGCACAATCTTCGCTGTATGCTTGGGATCATTGTCCTGCTGGAATATGAAGCTTGACCCAAGCCCCAATTTACTGGCACTTTTTTTCAAGTTATCATTTAAAATCCCCAAATATACATGTTTGTCCATAATACCATCAATAAAAGCAAGCTCTCCAACTCCTCCAGCCGACATACAACCCCAAACGAGGACAGATCCACCTCCGAACTTGACTGTCTTAAATGGTGTTTTTAGGTGCCAGTGCTTTCCCAGCTTCTCTCCATATTTTAAATCGTCCATCGCTTCCGTAAAGATTAAACTTACTTTCATTAGAAAATATTACAGTGTTCCAGAAAGAAATAGGCTTTAAACGATGTTCTTTGGCGAAAATCACTCTCTTTTGTCTATTCACATACTTGATTAGTGGCTTTCGTATTGGTGTACGGCCATGAAACCCATATTGGTGAAGGGTACGTCGAATTGTTTCAACTGAGATCTTTTTCCTGATTGTAGAGGACATCGATAAAGCTAGTTTAGAGGCACTCACCCTCGAATCTTTCTTTACTGAGTGAATGATCTTCCTCTTCGCTGTAGTACTCAGTATTTCTTTACGTCCTCTTCCAGGAATATTGGCCACAGATCCAATTATTTTATACTTCTGTAGTATTTTTTGGACACAACCATGAGTTACACCAATCAACGAAGCGATTTCTCGAAGAGATTTGCCCTCTTTCGACCATTTTACAACCAATAAACGCTCAGATTCAGTAGTTTCTCTACGAGAGCTCATTTTACGATTTTTAATGAGAAAAAAATACTATTTAAAAGCGTTGAAGTGCAATAGCACGTGTTATAAGCAGCAGCTACTCCTGAAACTCTTTAAAGAAAATTTGAAACTAAAAAAAGTGGTGGCATAATTTACAAATATAAGAAATGTGTTTTGTGGCATGGTTTTCAATCTTTTCTTCGAATCGCTTAACTTTTTTCGTAATAAATAAGTTAACTATAGAATTGTGTTATTATAGGATGGTAAAGCAGAGGTTAAAGTATCTAGGATAAAAAAAATTTATCTATTTAAATCAATTTTTAATTTGTAATTGGAAGAAGTCTAAAAGTTTTAGAGGTGTATACTCAATTTTGTGGCTCACTGTATATAGCAAAAAAATTTTCAGAAAAAAAATTTATAATAAGGACCAGAAGTACCAAAAATTTTATAAGTTACAACGCAATTCATTGACTCTCGAAACTAGTTTATTTTATTGTTTTTTCTTTTAAAATGTTTTTTTGGAAAATATTCCTATTAATAGAATCTATTACGCCTACAATTAGACGTATTGCCAGCCGTCGTCATTTTTCTTAATGACTAATTGCTTTATGGCTTTCTTTTGTTCTTTTTTTTTTTTTTTTTTATCATAACGAAATGGAATGAAAGAAGATTCTAACTGATAAGAAAAGGCCATTATCACAGTTTTTGATTACATTTTTCTTGCGTAACAGACTGATAATTATCCCCAGTTTTAAAAAAATTGCAACCCTCAATCGATATTTGCCGCCTTTACACGAGATTGCAGACGCCAACAACAATGACGTGGTTCTTAACTTCTAAAATCACACAACATAGAACTTCAGCGAATTGAAAGCCTGAGTAGGTCAGTGATTAGGCTTACGATTGGTATTTTACGGATTGAGATTTTAATATCCATTGGAAGGCTTACCTTGACTGTCTATAACAGGGGTCTCCAAACTTTTTCGGTCGCGGGCCAAAAATTGAAAAAAGAAAAGGTTGGCGGGCCAGGAAAAATTTTGCAAAAATTTTAAAAACAATATACAAGTATTACAATTTAAATATGTTAATGAGCAGAAGGAAATCAAGATTTCATTTTTAAAAGTTCCTTATAGTGAGGTTCGAAGTGAGAACCTCACTATAAGGAATCACAAATGCTCATTTGTCAGTCTACTTCTGAAATAATTCTTTCAAAGATTCATAGTTGAAAACTTTTGTTCACATATATCAGAGGAAGCAAACACAGCACTGATTTTCTGGCCGTGAGATATTGAATTTGGGAAACCTACTTTCGATATTGATTTGTAAAACTCTAACTTTGGCTTATTTAGAAACAACTGCTTGAGAGGATTGTTAGAATGTAACTCAATTAATTCAACTTGCAAATCCTTTCCGATTGAAAGCTGTCTGTGCTTGCTATTTCCGTCGATTTCGGTTTTGTAGAACCAAAATAGAGAAAGTAAAAAGATCATCAGTCCTTTGGAAAAAATATTTAATCAAAGTAGAAAAGAAGATGGATATATAATGTATAAATATATATTTCTTTTAATTTGCCCCGGACCGGCAAATTAAAATTCTATCCGCGGGCCGGATAGAATCTTCCGGCTGGCCGGATTTGGCCCTCGGGCCGTAGTTTGGAGACCCCTGGTCTATAAGAATCCGACTTGTAACACTGTAATAAGATCGAAATGAAACAATACACATGTGTACTTCTGTATGAATGCGGCCTGATGGCAAAATGGCTAGCTCTCTGGCCTTTGGTGCTTCAGTGGCTGTGGCATGGATGTTTGCAAGCGGTTCGGTAATCCACTTTATACTGTAGGTTCCGGTCTGTTTAGCAATCGTGTGCACAAAATGACCGTAGAGCGACAAACCAAAACCTGTACGGATTTCTATGAACACTTATAATAATCACACTTAGTCGTATTTCAGAATCAGTGTGCTAAAGTTTCTAACTCAATATACATGAATAATGCAGGGTTTAAAAAAGACACTCTAAAGTTTCAGGAACCGGACAAGACAACAATTTTTTGGCTCGGTAACCGGATTTCGTTCATGATAATGGCTATCCGTCTATAAATGGCTACCCATCTGTTGCGAGTCTTGACAAAATGGAAGAAGTCAGAGATAAGATGTTGCACTCACCAACAAAGAATCTGAGAAAGATGACGTTGCAATCATATTGAAGTTCACAAAAAAAGCATTGAGAAAGTTGCATCTTCATATCCTTACCTTGTTGATGCCATCATTATACTAATCGTGTTGTGTAAGCACCTGATCCATTTAGGCAATTGCTCTAGTCTTGGTGGATCAGATCATTTATTGACATCAGCGGAGTAGAAACACTTTCGTTGGTTTTCAGCAGGATGGAGCAACTGGCATCATGTGACATTCTTAAACCAAAATGTTCCTTAACTTCTTGACACCCTTGGCTTCGTGTGTGGCCATATAGTTTTCTATAATGGCTATCATTCAAAAAAAGAACACAATTTTTTTTCCCCCTGTTCTAATGCAGCTGAATGGCCGAGTGGCTAGCACTCTGGCGCTCGGTATCACAGGTTTCGGGTTCGAGTCCCGGCGGTGCCTTGGACGTTCGTAGTGGTTCGGAATCCACTTTAAACTGTAGGGCCCGGTCTGTTAAGCCCACATGAGACAGAAGATGACCGTAGAGCGACAAACCAAACCTTTATGGGATTGTGACAACGCGAGACCAAAGCATCGTCAATCAGATTGCCCTGATGGCAGTTAGTTCCCTGGCATTCTCTTGTGAGACACAAAAATACTCATCAGTAGCCCTTAAATGTTCTCCCGGAAGACAGTGTCCTCTGCTCACCACCCTATCGGTGGACTGTTCATCGCATCCATAAGTAGAACACGAGGTCCACGCATATTTAATAAAATAATGATGCCTTAAAAATATGAATTTACAAAGCACTCCAAGCTTGGTTTCGTTACAATTCATGATTTTTATGTCAAAATCTGATTTCAAGTGAAGCTCGTTACATGCACGTGGGGATTGGAGCCTGAATGGCCGAGTGACAAGCACTCAATACTACAGATTTCGGCTTCGAGTTCCGGCGGTGCCATGGAAGTTTGTAGTGGTTCGGAACCCATTTTAAACTGTAGGTCCCTGTCTGATAAGATCGTAGAGGGTTGTGTGAATCGCGTCCGTACCATATCTTTGAGCTACTCGTATCCCCTGGGTGGTGCTAAATGAGTAACGTCAGTGCAGGCCTTGCTTATGACATAAAGATACTGTCTAAGTATTTCCCAGCTGTATTAGGGAAAAAAAACTTAACTTTCTGCATCTTTCATATTAAAGGATGGTATGCTGTGGCAATGTCGTTTATTTGTCAAGAAGGATATTCTAATTTTTTTTTTTTGGGGGGGTGTACGGGTGACTGATGGCCGAGTGACCAACGCTCTAGCTCTCGCTACCACAGATAAATTTCGGGTTCGAGTCCCGGTGGTGCCATGGATGTGTGCAGTGGTTCGGAATCCACTTTAAACCGTAGGTTCCGATCTAATGGGATCGTAGAGCGTTGTGGGGGTAGTGTGACTCGCGTTCGTTGCCTACCTTCAAGCTACAAGCACAAACCGGGTAGTGCTAAATGAGTACCAATGGTGAAGCCCTTGCTTATGGCATAAAGATGAACTGTCTCTGTATAGCTAGCTGCATTAGAACAACAACACGCAAAATGGAGATTCCATCTCATAAAGAGGAAGAGGGGCCTGTGCTTTGGCGTTCGGTACCACAAGTTTCATGTTCGAGTCCTGGCAGTGCCATGTATGTTGTGAGTGGTTCGGAATTCACTTTAAACAGTAGATCCCGGTCTATTTAGTGCACAAGGTGACCGTAAAACGACAAACTAAACCATGCAGAGGGATAATAAGTAAATTTGTGGGCGGCCCCCCTCTTACGAGAAGCCGCGTCGGGTCGTTTCACAATATCTCATCGGGGAGATCGCCGTAATTGACATGTATGGGAACTTGTCCGCCCTAACCAGAAGAGAAACCGGGTTTCCGCCCTCGCCCGCGGGCCACCCGACATTCGGATTGTTCCTGAGCAAACTGTCGCGGCCTCTTCTTTTCTTTTTCTTCTTTCCTGCAGCTGAAGAGACTCTTTTACTTCTTTTATTTTATAATCATGTGTTAACACCTATTCTTTCTTTATGGCTTTACAATTACATTGAAGTGTTTATAAAGGGTGCGATAAGAAAACACAGATTACAAAACATTAAGTAATAATGGATACGAGTACTCGAGATAGGAAATAGAAAATCTGGAATATTCATATTCTTAGATCAAATTCAAGGGGGCCTGAATGGCTGAGTGGCTAGCGCTCTGGCGCTCGGTACCACAGGTTTCGGGTTCGAGTCCCGGTGGTGCCATGGATGTTTGTGGTGGTTCGGAATCCACTTTAAACCGTAGGTCCTGGCCTAATAGTATCGTAGAGTGTTGTAGAGGACATTGTTACTCCTCGTCCGTGGCTTATCTTCAAGTTACACGCACCCCCTGGGTAATACAAAGTGAGTAACGTCTGTGCAGCGCTTGCCTTAAGGCATCCAAGACAGTTGTCTAAGTGTTTGCCAGCTGCGTTAGAACAAAAAAAAGATCAAATTCAAGGAAGGAATATTGGAATTGAGTTGGCCGAGTGACTAGTAATTTGGAGTTCGGTGCCATGGATGATTGTAGTGGTTAGGAGTCCACTTTAAACCGTAGGTCACGGTCTCATATTACGTAAGAGCGCCAAGTCAGACTTCTACCGAAGGGTGCTCCATCACAGCAGAAGCTGTCCTCTTTCCCTCCAATATGGTCAATTCGACCCAGTCCTCGGCGCAATTAAAAAAAAAAAAAAATTGGAATTGAAAAGTGTAGACTGCATTTGATTGATTCAAGATATCTTTCTTGAAGGTGATTTTGCTGATAGGTAAAAATATAAATAGATGAACTAACTAAACGATTCTGTCTGTTGAAATATTTCATCAACTTGTGTTTAAATTACTAATACGAGAATCGTTGATAGATTAAAAATTCCTACCTTAGAACTGGATGATTCTCTTTACAACCACCACCACCTCCTTTTTTGTATCGCGCTATTGATTTCATTCCGGGCCTGAATGGCCGAGTGGCTAGAGCTCTGGCGCTCGGTACCACAGGTTTCGGGTTTGAGTCCCGGAGGTGCCATGCATGTGTGTAGTGGTTCGGAATCCACTTTAAACCGTAGGTCCCGGCCCTAATAGGATCGTAGAGCGTCGCGGGGGCCTTGTTACTCCGCGTCCGTGGCTTTTCTTCAAGTTACACGCGCCCCCTGGATAAGGCAAAGTGAGTAACGTCTGTGCAGCGCTTGCCTTAAGGCATCCAAGACCAAGCTGTCTAAGTGTTTACCAGCTTCATTAGAAAGAAAGAAAAATTAATTTCATTCCCCATTTCCACCTTCCTTCTGACATCAATAATCACAAACTTAATCAGGTACTCTGAACACCACATTGCAAATAAATTCAGCAGGCGTTACGCACACTTCAATTACTCTGCGGCAAGACAGATTCATTAAAATGTATGCGGTAAGTGGTCGTTATTCCACATGGAAGGAAGCACCTCTTCGCAGAATAATGATGGAAAGTGGTTTTTTCTTCTGGCCACAGAGTCGATCACTCGTTCCTGGTCTGACGAATCGCATAAGCATGTCGATTCATCATTTCTGGGACTTCTAATGAGATGGTATCGCATTGTTTTCGATGCACCAAAAAGCCACAAGCGAATTCAAGTACAGATGAACCATGGGTGGAGTCTCATTGCAATGGTACGTCTGGAAGTTAAGATAGAAAATGTATGCTTTATGGCTAATAATGAAGGGTAAGGGTGAAAAAATATTTTTATGTACAGCTTATACCATGCAGCCACCTAACTTATAACTACTTAACCTGTGACCATCAGGGCCGGATTTAGATGAGGCCCTAGGCCAGGGACGGGCAAACTTTTTCTGTCGCGGGCCAAAAATCGAAAAAAAAGTTTGGCGGGCCAAGATAAATTTTTCCAAAATTTTAAAAACAGTATTCAAGTATTACAATTTAAATATAGTAATGAGAAGAATGAAATTGCGATTTCATTTTTAAAAGTTCCTTATAGTGAGGTTCGAAGTGAGATGTACTGATTCTAAGGAACGAGGCTAAATGCTCATCTGTCGGCCTACTTCTGAAATAATTCTTTCTAAGGTTCAGAGTTGAAACCCTTGTTCACATATATAAGATGAAGCAAACATGGCACTAATTTTCTGGGCGTGAAATATTAAATTTGGGGGAACTTACTTTCGATGATGATTTGTAAAACTCTAACTTTGGCATATTTAGAACAACTGCTTGAGATGATTGCTAGATTGCAACTCAATGAATTCAACCTGCAAATCTGACCTCAATACTTTCCAATTTACGTTGAAAGGCATGGCAGCGATCTATGTTTGTGTCGATTTATGTTTTGTAGAACAAAAATGGAGAAAATAAAAAAGATCATCAGTCCTTTGAAGAAAAGGAAGAAAAAAAATATTTAATCAAAGTAGAAAAGGAGATGGATATATAATATATAAATATATATTTCTTTTAATTTGCCTCGGACAGTTAATTTAAAATTCTATCATCGGGCCGGACAGAACCTTCCGGCGGACCGTAGTTTGCCCATCCCTGCCCTAGGCAATTCCACTTATAAGACCCACTTTAGGCCCTAGGCTATTCCACTTATGAAGCCCTTTCACCTCCCATTTTTAACTTTGTAAATTACTTATTATGTTTGTTTATTATTCATATGTGAAGAATTTCTCTTTATTTTTGATTCAGTGTTTTAGTGTTTACTGTTTTTAGAACAGTGTAATTCTAATTTTGCAAACAATTTGAATGTATGCCCCTCTTGATCATGAGGCCCTAGGCAGAAGCCTAGTTAGCCTATAGGAAAATTCGGTCCTGGTGACCGTGTAACCTTGGGGATGTATTATTTCCATTTTTAAACAAGTTTAGACCGCTCGTGTTATATGACTAAGTAGTTACTAATTAGATGATTCATATCTATATGACTCCTTAGTTAACGAGTTAAATGGCTAGAGGTTAGGTGGCTACATCGTTACAAATTACGATATATTGCTCAGATTTAGCAAGGAGCTCGATGATTTATAGGTGGTTATATGTTTACAAGTTAGGTAGCTACATGGTTAAAAATTAGATTGTTCATATTTAGGTGGTTATAAGTTAGGTGGCTACATCGCTACAAATTAGATTGTTCATATTTAGATAGTTACATAATTATAAATGGCTCATGTTTAGATGGCTACATGGTTGCAAGTAGCTCATATTTAAGTGGCTAAATTATTATAAATTAGGTGGTTACATGTTAGTCAGGTGGCTACATCGCTACTAATTAGATTGTTCATATTTAGATAGCTACATGATTATAAGTGGTTCATGTTTAGGTGGCTACATGGTTACAGGTAGTTCATGTTTAAGTGCCTACATGATTATAAATTTGATTACTTATATTTAGGTATGTAAACGTACTTCTCATACGTATGTACGTTTCATCATACGTTCTTTTCATATACTTCTCATAATATGACATAAATTAACAGTTTAAAAAAACTAAAAAACACGCTTTTAGAGTTAATGAAACTAAAACAGTAAAAAGTAATTGTTAACATAAGAATAAAATGACTGACGAGAAAATGAATGTTACTGTTCTAAAAGCGTGGGGTGCTCGATATCAATCGTTATAATTTTTCACTAGTTTCATTCCGAAATGCAGACTTAGTTTAAAAATGTCATACAAAGCACCCCATGCTTTTCTAATATAAAAGCATATTAAAAAGACTCCACTGTTTTCGTTCTGAAAGATGTCTGTAAATGTTTATTTGCAGCTTAAATAGTGTGTATGAGGAGAAACAGATCTCCAGGGGAAAAACGATGCGCCGATCAAGATGATTTTTCAATGGCTGTGTGTTTTAATCACTAATCCTGGCGATCCTAATCATGATGAGATAATAAACTTATCAAAATATTTTATTGTCGTCGGTCCTTGATAAGTTTACAACGTTTAAATTAAATCTGATCGCTTTAAGTAGGGCAAAATCGAGCCCAGAGAATCAATTACAAACATACAAACATACAAACATACAGGTGAAACTAATAAAAGCGTATTAAAAAAGATCTTTGTGTACTGATTTCAAAGTTGATTGACTCTAGATTCACATCGTTATTTTTAAGGATAATATGTCTGTATTTCATCTCTTTATGGAAATAATCGTCATGTAACGCCTCACAAAGGATCAATGGATCCATATATGCTCCCATTTTACATGTAGTCAATGTTTGTACTGATCAGTTCCGTTTCTAAAAAAAATACTTGCCTTTTTTAATCGTGTTAATTGAAATGCAGTGAGTTTATCGACTTTCACCAGATGATAATGAAAATGACCGGGGTTAAAGAACACACACACAAACAAAACAAGTAATATAAAAAAAAAAAAATTTAAAGTCAATTCCTATTTTTACAGAAAGTTCTTTATAAATAGCTTTCATTCATTTTTTTAAGTTTATCTGCCGCCATCTATGGGTAGATATATGCAACTTAAATCTAAAAAAAAAACTAAAATTAATTAATTAAATTTAATTACTGAATTGATATTTGAAAAAACTGTACTGACATCAAGTGTCATCCACTACAAGTTCAAAAAAAAAATGTATTTGAACTCGAGTGGATGAATAAAAAGTATTTTATGAACGATTGAAAATTTGAACAAGATATATATAGGGAGAGTGGGAGCTAATAGAAGGAATTGAATAAAATGTATTTGAACTCGAGTGGATGAATGAAAAATATTTTACGAACGATTGAAAATTTGAACAAGATATATATAGGGAGAGTGTGAGCTAATAGAAGGAATTGAAAAATGCATTTGAACTTGAGTGAATGAATAAAAAGTATTTTATGAACGATTGAAAATTTGAACAAGATATATATAGGGAGAGTGGGAGCTAATAGAAGGAATTGAAAAAATGCATTTGAACTCGAGTGAATGAATAAAAAGTATTTTATGAACGATTGAAAATTTGAACAAGATATATATAGGGAGAGTGTGAGCTAATAGAAGGAATTGAAAAAATGCATTTGAACTTGAGTGAATGAATAAAAAGTATTTTATGAACGATTGAAAATTTGAACAAGATATATATAGGCAGAGTGTGAGCTAATAGATGGAATTGAAAAAAAAGAGAGAGAGAGAGAAATGTCGAATTCGATAAGGAAATTCAAATGAAGTCAGTTGCGAAGAAGCAGTCACCACAAAAGTAATTCCTCGAAAATCACCGAGCAACGAGTTTTTCAAAACAGGACCCGTGTCAAGAGGTCACATTGCAATGTATGCACAGAAAGACGAGTTTTGAGCGACCAGAGTGATGAATGAATCATGAACTGGCGAACGGAACGAGCCAAAGTGAAATGAAGCGAATCCAGTAGAACAGCTATTCCAGAATTTCTTTTCTTTTTTTCGCTTCTATTCCCGACAAGCATTTTAAAATGGGCGTGGGAAGAATCCCGCGCGGTTTGAACAAGGGTTGCGAAACGACTCTGCCGAAGGTCGGAGCAACAAAGTTTGACATCATTCTGCGAAAAAGCAAAAATAAAAAGGCATCATCTTCGCAATTGGGGGTCAAGGCGGAATTTAAATTCTGCTTCAGTCAAAGAGGATAAAACTCGCCTTCTTTACCTGTGGTTTTACAAAAGAGAACAGAGAGAGAGAAAATGGATTACATTTAAGTACGTTGAAAAATTTGCTGATGTATTAGATTGTAGCCATTTGTTGAATTATAATTATGAGACCTGTTAACTACCTATTTCACATCAGTGGATCCACTGTATTGATTATTGAAAAATAGTGTTGTACAATGCAGCTGACAATACATAGATAGTTAATCTTTATGGCATAAGCAAGGGCTGCACCGCTGTTACTCATTTAGCACTACCAAGGAGGCACGTCTAGCTTGAAGATATGCCACGGACGCGGAGTAACACTACCCCTACAACGCTCTGCGATCCAATTAGATCTTGACCTACGGCTTAAGGTGGATTCCAAACTACTCCAATCAACCATGGCCCTGCCGGAACTTGAATCCGAAACCTGTAGTACCTGAGGGCTCTAGCCACTCGGCCATCAGGCCCTTGATTGCAAAATAGAGGTTCTGCTGTCATTTTCATTTTATGTAGCCTGTTTTGAACAATAAATATCCTATATATCTATAAGATTTCTCTAATAGATATACAGAATATATTAATCTCTCTAAAAGATTAATTGACTTAAATGAGGAGTACTGTTAGAAAATTTTTAATAAGACAACACAGTTCAGAAGATTTCAATGTGTACCTACTTGGTAGCTCGAGAAAATGTCGAAGTGGGTCTCTTTAACCCTTTGCAGTCCAAATTGGTTTTCCCCATTCTCAGTAATCTGATCCAAATTAATTTTTGAGTTATATCAATGTAGTGTCGACCTAGTCATTTTAATTGAGTTTTCATATATTTATAGGCAGTTTAAAGTAGAAAGTAAAATGACATTTTGATTAAGTTTTAGCTAGAGTCTAGCAATTATCTATTAGCAACAGTCGCCAAAATCTCACAATGTACTATGTTATAGAAAAGTAAAATGAAATGTAATTACTTACAAACGGAATCTTAAAACCGTTAAATGAAGCAAGGTTATCCTTTAAAAGCCTTGTCGAGTCAGATTCGACGTTAGACTGCAAAGCGTTAAGCCAAATGTTTATAGTGCACACAACATCTGTCATCCTACCCCTCATTTCTTCAATGTCAGCAATTGGGTAGGTAAAGACTATGGCCTTGATACAGCCCCCCAAAATGAAGATGAAGGCGTGGTGTTGGTCCATCCCTTCCAATACACCTGCTCGGAACTGTCTCGTATAGGTACTCACGAACTTGCTGATAACTAACTCACGATTGAAATTCTAACAATTAATCAATAGATCCAATAAGTTATATAAACTGATGTTTTTTTTTTGTTTTTTTTCCGGAAGTAAAACTACCCACTAACTTTGTTATGCATGGGGTCACACCAAACTCTCACTTCAGGGCTGTCTGTTACTACCTGTGCAGAAACATGCAAATTCCCTGATCACCAGATACGGGCATTGTGTTTAATTACTTTTCCGCAGACATATTTTTTTTTTCTAATTCAGCTGGCAAACACTTAGACAGCTGTCTTGGATACCTTAATGCAAGCGCTGCACAGACGTTACTCACTATTCATACGCGGAGTTAGAATGCCCTTGCAACGCTTTACGACCATACTAGATCGGGACCTACGGTTTAAAGTGGATTCCGAACCACTACAAACATCCATGACACCACCGAGGCTCGAACCCAAAACCTGTTGTACCGAGCGCCAAAGCGCTAGGCACTCGGCCATTCAGGCCCCCTTCCTTCCGCAGGATGAAAAAGGTTGATTCATAAGAAAAACAAATGCGATTTAAGTAATTGTTTTCGACATTACCATTTTGTTCAGATCTATTTCACAAAAAACAATAATAATAAAAATAAAATAAAATAAATAAATAAAACAAACTGTTAACTATCCAGTGATACGAAAATTATATTATTATATTCAACTGTTAATTTGTGATAAATCTTTTATCACCAGAGCAAGACTTTGTGCTCATCCTGAACATAAACATGGTGATTCAACGGTCATGGTACAAATTCTGAGGAAGTTGAAAACATGCATTTTTTTTGTACGGCAATGTAGAGTCAGAAGTGATGCGTTGAGACAAACATTGTTTATTGGCAACATCATTGCAAAGTGCTGTCTTGGATTCAATGTTTGCGATAAATGTTCAACATTGCGGAACATTAATACATGCTCGGCAGCGTCGAAGAAGTGATTGGAGAACAGATTTCACTCAAGCTTGTAACCATAATGGATAGTCGAGCAACGAGGTCCTCAATTGAGTCAACTGGAGTCTCGTAAATGAAAACACAGAGTAAGAATAAGATAGATTACACATCAGGGCTGCCAGTGGGAAGACTTGAAACTCGTCGTCACCTGACGGGTATTAGTTACGGCATTGAGCCTGACTGTTGCGAGAAATTCGTTTCAAAAGTGTGTTCAATGCATCATTTCTAGCCCTGCATTACTGCACAAAAAAAAATTGTATACTTTAGTAAGGTCTGCCATCCCTCACAATTTGTCCCATGACCCTTGAATCATCCTGCATATATATATGTAGGATTTGTTTGTGTGGTAATCAGCAGGCGGCGATACATCACGGTTGCTTGTCTTTGACAGAGCCTGTTTACAATGTGGGGGAGTATTCAACTTTGAACTCTGACCCCACGAGAAAGGGACAGGTCCCAGTAGATGAAGAAAGGGAGTGAAAAGAACGGCTGGCGGTCAACGAGAGAGGAGCGAGACTGGGGCAGGCTGCGTCAAGCAGCGAGAGAATATGTTTAGCACTTAATTAATAACTAATGTAAATATCAGTGTAAAATAGCGTGTAATTAAATGGCTTTACTTAAAGAAACATCGCATTACTTCATTGTGTCTGTCAAATCCCCTAGACACCCACTGCAAAAGTCCAGCCATTGTTAGACTGGTAGAGAAGTCTACAAAAACTGTGGGCTCGGCCGGGAGGAATCTATTGAAACCGGTTGAAGTCTACATATATGAAACGAGAGATAGGATCGTTTTAACAACACTCAAAGATGCTCCGTCCTCAAATTTCTATTGCAAGTTCACGACGAGTTTTATTATTGATATTCAGGTTGCTGCATGATTTTTCCGCTAGAAAGGCATCATATTAAAAACAAAAGAAAAGTTGATGAGAAGTTACTGAACAGATGTTCAGTAACTTCTCATCAACTTTTCTTTTGTTTTTAATATTGTTCTTGTTTTCTGCCATTGATAATAATACAATCGTAAAATAGACAGGCTAATTGCTTCTACATTCCGGAGTTGCGAGAAACAATAATATTGTTTAATGTTTTTTTAAAGAAACAATTCGAGTAATAACTTGTTTCTAAATTTTCAGCTCCTTGGAAATTTATTTTTCATAATTATATTTAAAAAAGAAGGCCAAAATTCTTCTCCAGCAACCTTAGGACTCCCTCTGAAGTCGTAAATAATAAATTTTAAATGTTAACCATAGCGATATTTTATTTAACAGAATGCGCCAAGCAAACAATTGAGCTTAACTTTAAATGTTGTCTGTGGCGATATTTAGTTAACGGAGTGCACCAAGTAAACAATTGAGCTTAACTTTAAACGTTGTCCGTGGCGATTTTTTTTATTAACCGAGTTCGCCAAGCAAACAACCGAACTTAACTTTAAATATTGTCCGCGGCGATTTTTTTTTTTTTTTTTAACCGAGTTCGCCAAGCAAACAATTGAGCTTTAAATGTTGTCAGTGGCGATGTATTTAACAGAGTGCGCCAAGCTAACAATTGAATTGGGGAATTACATTTCACTTAGAGAGGGGTTTTTTGTCCTTCACCTTGTGGTTATGTCAATTACTCATATTAAATTTTTGTAATTTAATTAAATAAATACACAAGCTGAGAAGATTAAAATATAAAATGTAGCATTAGCACAACTTAATAGTATGCTAAACATTTCAGTTTAACCATGTTAAAAGTTAACAGTTCACTAAGATTTTTTTTAGAGGAAAATTACAATATTAATTTTCAGAGACTAGCGCTCGGTGCCACAGGTTTCGGGTTCGAGTCCCAGCGGTGCCATGGATGTTTGTAGTGGTTCGGAATCCACTTTAAGCCGTAGGTCCCGGTGTCCTATGACTGTAAGAACGTCACGGAGCTGACGTCAGACTTCTACCTACGGGTGCTCCATCAGAACAGAAGCTGCCCCCCTCTTCCCTCCTTCCATGAGGGATACGACAAAAACAACAACAATTTTCAGGGTGCCATTTAAAAAAAAAAAAAAATTCATCACCATTTACAATTAAAAAAAAAAGGATTTTATGACGCATTAAATTTTGTGTTTCATTAATTCTAATTCCTCCTAATTACAACATGTAATAAAAATATTTCTGTGATGCTTTAGATTCTAGAACCATTAGCTTATCAAGCTTTACTAAACATTCTCAAAGAAAAAAAGTAATAATAATAATTTTTTTTTGGACATCAAGGATTTTTTTTATCAAGAAACCTTGATGTTCAAAAAAAAAAATTATTTTGTCTCAGCTATAGCGAAGATGTCATCTGTGATAGATGTTAATTACGCTAGTTCTTCTCTATCTCTGATGGCCCAATTAGTGGGGATATAAACATCCTCTGGACCAATCGAAATCAAAGCAAGCGAAAGATCTTAACCAATATCACAGAGACGCCAGTTGAAATAAAATGCTTTCTGATATTCAGTTCCTGGCATTTTCGTTATCAGTGTTATAAAGTCATTACATAAAATGCTTTTTACTCGTAGAATCTTCCAAATAATTGCTTCTTTTAGTGAAAGAAAAAAAAATCGTAAATGTTATTATTTTCTTGATAAAAAGGTTCAACAGAAAGGAAAGAATAAAATTCCAAGGTTTTACGAAAGGTAACTTTTTTAGAAAATAATTCTCCCTTAAAAAATGTGAATTTTAAAATTTGATTAACACGATTTTTTGTTATTATTTTCAATCTTGGACGTGTAATAAATGAATTTTTTCCATAAATAAAAGGGTGATTCGTATTAAATAATAAACATATAAATTCAAAAGCAATTAAATAAAAATAAGTAAAAAGATAAATTAAAAAGAATCAAATAATTAAAAAGATAATTAATTTTTTTTTTTCCTAATTCGTATTAAATCAAAATTGTGTAAAAGAAATTCGTGTAAAAACAGAATTAGGTATATTCAAATTCAAGTAACATTTTCCATATTCTTTAAAAAGTTCTTTTTATGAATTTATTAATAAACACGAATTTCTAAAGTAGAAAATTTAGCTTATACACGTTGTAATTAGAAAGAAAAAATAACATTTTTCTTTTGGCGCTCTTATTATTTTATTCAAATAGAAATAATACAAAAAATTTTATATTTGTAGTATTTTTGCATAATATATGGTTTAAAACAGTTTCGAATGTTATGAAAAATGGGATTTTTACGCCGCAAAATAAAAAGAAAAATGTCATTATTTTTCCAAGAGATATATTCGCAGAGATCTTTTGCATTTACTAAATGTTAACATAAAATGAAACAATACTTTAAAAAAATAATGCGCCGAAATTACGCCGAAGCCAACAACCTCAGAAACAACTCAGGTTTCTCGCTTTAATTATTTTCTTATGTATAATTACAACTTTTTCTTCCCTTTTGTAAGAAAAGTTTATTTAAAGGGTTTAAAATCATATGTATGAAACTTTTAAGATATTTTCCTTGCTACTGAGAGATCACTTTCCTTTAGTATTTAAGATAAAAAAAATCTTTACAATTTTTTAAATTAGACTTTCTCAATTGATTCTCACAAATAAATAATAATATATTCTCTGTTTTGTCATTTTTGTTCTATTGTAAGAAAGAAGCCGAACAGGAATTGATAAGGATATTATTTAAATGCTTATAGGGTTGAAATATTTGGAGATTAATGTGGTGTTTTGAGATGCTAGGCCATTCGTTATTAGAATGGCTTATCAGAGCGGTGGACTATAGTAAATTCACTGACAACCATAGATCGCTGGTCCGAATCGGACTAGATCGAAAAGTTCTTTTTTTTTGCAATTCATAAATTTTTCATCTTATTCAATATTTTTATGGCATCGATAACTGGTCCCTAATAGTACCGAATTTTTAATTTAAATTCTTTTAATTTTAATTGTAATTTTTTATATTTTTTATCTTACTTTTATTCATTTTTAGTACGGCATGAATGGCCTAATGGCTAGCGCAGTGGCGCTCGGTACCCCAGGTTTCGGGTTCGAGTCCCAGCGGTGCCATAGATGTTTGTTAGCGGTTCGGAATCCACTTTAAACTATAGGTCGCGGTCTAACTTGAGCGTTGGGGAGATATTGTTACTCCGCGTCATTAGCTTATCTTCAAGCTACACGCACCTTCCGGTTAGTGCTAAGTGAGTAAGGTTGGTGCAGTGTTTGCCTTAAGGCATTAAACATACGCGTTAGAACAAAAAAAAATTATTTTTAGTAAACCATTTTTAATTTTTAGAAATGTTATTTTTTACTGTGTACTAACCTTAAACAGCCGATTAAAAATCGGCAGTAAGATTTCAAATTTTATATATGAATTAAGACGAGGAAGTTAAGGGGTCTATCTCCATGGGTATTCCGTAATCGGTACGCCAGTTGCCAGTATTAGAATGGTTGATCTGTGGCAGATTCATTGTTACCAAGAAATCACCATAGGGAGATATATACCCACATCGTTGGTTGTACATAGGGGGTACTTCGTATTTACTTATATATCACGAAACACCCCCTTACGGATATGAAACAGTAGGACCTTTAGGACAGTAGTACTGTGCTGTAAGATTTCTCAGTAGGACTTTTAAGGATAACAGGTCGCCATGTTGCATGGTTAAAAGTACATGAAATCCTCCTCAGACAGTCTGAGTATCGCTGCGAGACATTATCACAATCACCATCGTGTTTCCTCATTTCTGAAAATAGAGACTGCAATGGACGCTGCCAGCAGTTTCGAATCTTCATGCTCTCCAACTGTGCTCCTTACCCTTGGGGCACACGTTGGTCGCACTCATAATTTGTACCTTTCTCGTCAAACCCAAAGAAAAGGACAATGAATTTAACATTTCGTTCCATTTCTAGACTATGATTCCGTAATGCCATTTCTGGGCTACGGATTTAACAGTCTAATACCATTTTGGTTCGACTTCACCTGTTGAGTTTCGAACAGAACATCTGTAGTTCGAAAGCTAAATACGTAATAATGGTAGCAACATGTATGTTCAACAGAGCAGGTTCCTTCTATTCTAGCCTGAACAACTTTGAATATGCAAATCTGTACTGCAAATAGTAGCTACATTACACATCTAGTAGCAAATGAACATAGATCAAAGTGCGCGGCATTTGAAAATAACATTAACTGAAAATTTTTGCAGGGAGTTCAAAGTTCAAAACTTAAAAGTTTGTAGCTATAAAATTATGGACAGAATAGAATTCAGGGATTCTTCCTTTACAATACAATTATAAAAAAACGCAATAGATTTTCTAAACTTTTGCATGCCTGGGGGTACCTATTTTATTTTATTATTATTATTATTATTATTATTATATTATTACTAGTATTTTTTATCCTTTATTTAAAAAAAATAATTTACTTATTAATTTACTTGTTAAATTTCGGTTCCTCGTAATTGCGTTATTAAGAAGAAATAAATGACATCCTGTTATTCATTTCGGTTATAGTACATCAAAACAAATGATTGTACATTTTATCTTATTTTTTTACCATCCATGTGTGGTTTTATTCTCAGGTGGCTAAACAAAATATTGAACCCGAAAACACATTCAAATCGGGCCTGCTTTTCCCGCTCAACTTTCCCACCCCGCAAACGAATTTTTTTTCCTTTTCTCTGCATCCCCCCCCCCCCTTGGAACAATCCTAAAAGAAGTCTTTCTTGGGCAACAGAACAACAACAATAACAAAACTGATCCCCATCTTGCTTCTGGCAGACGCCGGCGACTGGTCACACCGCGAACAGGTTGTCGTGGGGGGAAGGGGGGAGGGGAGGGCCTTAGGAACAGGTAATCCGGGCCCCAGAATGCACGAGGGGGCCCCCTGGAAGGTCGCCAGAACAGGTTCCATCCCCGCCGGCACCTGTCAGGAAGACAAATGCCGGTGCCCAGGGAAGAAGAAGAAGTTAAAACAAGGGTCAATCCTCATCAATCCCTCCCCCCCTTACATCGTCTGCCCTGGCTCCACATACTTTAATAGATGCCCCAGGGGTTGGAATGCCTGATTCGGAGAGCTCTGACCCCCGACGCCGAAATCGTCTGCCTCCTAAATATCGTGATTATGGGCGCAGAGTAATGGAAGAAACCGCAATCCAGAAGACTTTTTTGGCTGCTTTTCAGCAGATATCACAGCGATGGCGTCATTGAGTTCGTCTTATTTTTCTTTTGATGATGTCAAAAGCATTAGTTGGTGAATAAGATAGTCGTTTTACTATAGTGTTAGCACAAATGCTTAACAGAAATTTAAAAAATGAATATTTTCAAAATTATTGTACACAATAAAACCAGTGATAAATGAAAATAAAGAAAGACAAACTAAAGACTCCAACATTTCTTGTTATTTTTATAGCCATGCCACAAACAAAATTGTGTAGGACACTTTTTTTTTTTTTTTTTTTTTTGTGAAAAGTGGTAAAACATAGTAATTATCTGAACATGATGCAAATGTGGTTATTTCAACGATCGCTTAAGAACAGTGCGAATTTTGTGTTTCAACAAGATAGGGCCCCGCCACTCTGGGCGTTGGATGTTCATAGGGCTTTTTTTAAAGGAATTTTTATAAAACTATTTTAAGTAAAAAAAACACTACCAGAAGACTTCTGGCTGCTTCTGAGCAGATATCACAGCGATGGCGTCACTGAGTTCAGCTTTTTTTTTTTTTTTGATGTCAAAAGCATTGAATGATGTCAAAGCATTAGTTGGTGAATAAGATGGTCGTTAGGGATAGCACAAATGAATAACAGAAATTTAAATTAAAAATATTTTCAAAATTATTATGCATAATAAAATCAATAATAAATGAAAGTTAAAAAAATAAATCCAATTTTTCTTTCGTCATCTACGTCATTATTGAGAATTTAAATAGAGTTTCTAATGATGTCGATAAAAGCATTAATTGGTGAATAAGATAGTCGTTAGCACAAATGAATAAGAGTAAGTTACTCATTCCCAGTTATTCCTTTATTTCCATTTATGCAACATCCTTTTTATGCAATTAGATTTTCATTAATTAAGCACAGGAAGTGTTAGGGTTAAACTTTTACACTTGGTACTCATACTACAAAAACTACCTTTGCCTTTTTGTCAAATCGTCGATAAAAGCATTAGTTGGAGAATAAGAGAGTTGCTTACTACAGGGTTAGCGCAACCTAATTTGACCTTTGCTCATTCTGTTTTATTGCATGCAACTGATTTCATCAACATCTACATTTTTGAAATTTTTGTTATTTTTCATTTTATAATTTTATTAAATAAATAAATGTTTTTAAAAAAGAGGGCATTTAACTATCTATTTTGCTTATTACCTCAAAGGGCATGAGACCACCGCTATGTTTCAACATTTTACAATGAAGGAGCTAGTGGCAGCTACGCGGCCAAGGATCTCCGTAATAATCTACAATAAGAGAGGGTTAGCACAAATGAATAACTGAAATTTAAAAAATGAATATTTTCAAAATTATTATACATAATAAAATCAGTGCTAAATGAAAATAAAGGAAGATAAATCCAATTTTTCTTTCGTCACCTTTATTGAAGAGTTGAAAACAGTTTTTTTATGGTGTCATATTATCGATTAAAGCATTAGTTGGTGAATAACATAGTCGTTCACTACACAGTTAGCACAAATTAATAACTTAAATTAAAAAAAATAAAAGTTTTCAAAATTATTATACATAATAAAATCAGTGATAAATGAAAATAAAAAACGACAAATCCAATTTTTCTTTCGACCTACGCCATTATTGAGGAGTTGAAGAGAATTCTTTTTATGATGTCAAATCATTGATAAAAGCATTAGTTGGTGAATGAAATAGTCATTTACTATAGGGTTTGCACAAATGAATAACCTAAATTTTAAAAATGAATATTTTCAAAATTATTATACATAATAAGATCAGTGATAAATGAAAATAAAGAAAAATTCCAATTTTTCTTTTATCAACATCGACCTTATTGATGAGTTGAAGAGAGTTTCTAATGATGTCAAATCGTCAATAAAAGAATTAGTTGGTGAATAAGATGGCCGTTTACTGCAGGGTTAGCACAAATGAATAATCGAAATTTTTAAAAAATAAATATTTTCAAAATTATTATACATAATAAAATAGGTGATAAATGAAAATAAAAAAGACAAATCCAATTTTTCTTTCATCACCAGCGACTTACGCCATTATTGAGGAGTTGAAGAAAGTTTCTTGTGATGTCATCAATAAAATGATGTTTAGTAATGCATTTGCAGTTAAAGTTTAATAATTCATTCAATAGTAAAGCTTTGCAATTCCTTTAGTAAATCAAGTACACTACGACGTGTATAACCAAAAGTCGTTTTAGGGATTATTTATTTATTATTTTATGATTATTATTAATTTATTTCTTTTATTTAATAACAGACCAAATTTTTTAAAGTACAGGGTGATTATAATTAAAGTCCCACTTTCAAAATGTTGTCAAAAAAGAACCACTCGTCACAATGAGTCCAAATTGAACTGAAGATACTTGAAAAAGGAGAAAACGGTACGGCATCCAAAAAAGAGTTACAAAGTGTATGAATAGATGGCGCTGTAAGTTGCATAAAGAAAGTGAATTCCGTTGCCAGTGATATTTTGAATCGAAATGGCAATGTATTTGGCATGAGTTGCATATGAAACCAACTGCAGTGTTCAGTGTGCTTGATGGTTTCGGTTTTTTGACGGAAAAAAAAGACTTCCAAGTCATTCAACAGGTGTGACACTGTGAGTGGAAAACGACAAGATCATATCCAAATGGATGGGAAAAATAGGTAGAACTTTTTTCGAACATTTTTTTCTATAAGTGTCTTTAATTAAAATGTGAACTCATTGTGACGAGGGGTTCTTTTGTGACAGCATTTTGAAAGTGGGACTTTAATTATAATCACCCTGTATATAAGGTTTATTTTAGAATTCTTATAAAAATCTTTTTTTTTTTTAATTAGTTATAAAACGTTTTTGTTTTCTATTTTCCTATTCATCTAAGTGCCAAATGAATTCGTATGTTCGTGTAAAAGGATTTTCTATAAACAAAAGTAAAAAAATATCAGAAATGGGAAACGCGTAGGAAGTTCCATTCAGTTTCTAAACGAAGTTCACGTTTTAGGAGTGGTGAGTGAAAAATCGAGTAACAATTTTTTTTTTCTCAAACATCTGTTGATTTGTATTTATATTTCGTTTAATCGGAAATGAAGTTTTTTATCCAACAAATCACAGTTTACGTTTCAATAAAGAGAAAGCATTAAAAATATTATTTTTGTACGCATTCCAAGTAATTACATTTCTTTTTCTTACCACCCAAATCAGATGGTAGAATTGAGTAATTTTTTTTTGTTCTTCTTTTATTTCTTATAAATTTCTGATTGCTCAGTATCCTGTTCGTCCACATGAACTGGGACAGGTTTTGCTCAGGTAATAAACCACAAGTAATAGATATTTTCTTCCCAACATTTTTGCAGCATTCCATAAATAGATAATGAAAGTCTTTATTTCCGCGTTCTTTGGAGGGGCCGACTATTCTAAGCTGAAAGACCACATTTTAATATAATCTCAGCAGTAATTATTTTTATTCGTATTGAACTCAAATATATATATATATATATATATATATATATAACTTGAGTTCCTAATAGTAAAATGTACGATTATAATAAAACACAATCAAGTTCTATGCTAAATGATTAGATATAATAATTTTATTTTCTAATCATTAACATAATTTAGAGAACCGTCTTTAAAACTTTATTTATATATATTATATAAATTATTATATTTTATATTATATGTGCATTTTATTATATACATATTGAACAATTTATTTATTTCTTTTCTTTTATGAGGGATCTAAATGTGAGTTACTTCAAAATTTTTGTACTGAGAACGTTATAATGGTTTTGTTATGGTTTGTTTTGTTTGTGATTGTGTTACAATGAAATATATGATAATTTAAATATAGGGAATACTGTTGTGGCTATTGTGACTTGTTGTGTGCAATGATCGTGTTCCCAATTAATTCCGTGCCATCATATATATATATATATATATATATTTGATGGCACGAATGATATGGCGCCTGATGGCCGAGTATTGTTTAATTAAAATTAGTACTAATTAAGCTACGAAGTACTGTTTAATTAAAGTAAGTAGTAATCAAACTGAGAAGTATTTTTTAATTAAACTAAGTAATAATTATGCTACTAAGTATTTTTTTAATTAAAGTAAGTAGTAATGGGCGAGTGACTAGCGCTCTGGCGCTCGGTACCACAGGTTTCGGGTTCTAGTACCTGCGGTGCAATGGATGTTTGTAGTGGTTCGGATCCACTTTAAACCATAGTTCTCGGTCTAATATGATTGTTGGGCGTATGACTGACGAGCCTACTCCATAAAATGAGAACATCTCCTGTTTCGTAATCTGCCAGTAGGCAGATGGCCAGAGTAGAGCCAGCTCTGGCAACAGCTGGTACCACAGGCTTCAGGTTCGAATCTTGGCGGTAGCATGGATGTTTGTGAGTGATTCGGAATCCCCTTTATACTGTAGGTCCCTGTCTGTTTTGCCCAAAGTGTGCACAAAATGACCGTAGAGTGACAAACAAATCAAATATCTGTCAGAGTGTGTTCCTTTTCGCTATTATAAATATAAACCAAAGTCATTTACAAACTTCAAGGCATCGTGCTTAAGCCTACTTTATCGCTGATTTCATCAGCTGAGCTCGAATGCGTAACGTTGAGTGATGGTTCAATTGGCTTTCGCAAACAATTAGCCGACCTCCAAAAGTGACCTCAAGTGCTATTTTAAGAAGATTGAGACAAAAGTCCGCTGACATTCCCGAAGCCAGACACCTTCGAAACAGAGCACGTGACTTCGATGCCAGCGAATCGTTTTAAGCAGTGGCGACACGTATTTCATGTCAAATGAAGCACACACAATGAAAGCTCGCCATGGATATCGAGCAGAAAAGTGAGTTTTCGTTTTGATTAAAATGTTTTTTTTTGAAACGCCGAGTTTCTCATGGAGTTGAATGTGTTTGAAATGATTGCTTATAACCTTACTTATTTATGTGGGGTTTGCAATGGTTTCAATAGATTCATCCCGATCGAACCTACAGTTTTGTTAGACTTCTCTACCAGTCTAACAAAACCTGAACTTTTTGAGTGGGTGTCTAGGGTATTTGACAGACAAAACGCAGTAACGGGATGTCCCAAAAATAAAGCCATTTAATTGGTTCTATAATTTACAATAATATTTACATTGGTTATTAATCAAGCGCTAAACTTATGCATCTCGCTCCTCTCTCGCTGTTCGTCCGCATCCTGCCAGCGTTCTCTTTTTCGCGCCCATCTCCATCTACGGGGCCCTCTCCCCTTCTCCCGGCGTCAGAGTTCAAAGTTGAATGCTCCCCCACATTGTAAACAGGCTCTGTCAAAGACAAGCAACTGCAATGTGTCGCCCCCTGCTGATTACCACACAAATAAATCCTACATTTATTTATTTTCTTCCCACTTACCTTTAAAACCCACTTTCCACATCCACTACATTTGTAACTAACTGCAACCCTACCGCAACCGGACGTCTATGCGTAAATAAAACATTGTTTTAAACCTTAATTTTGTAGGTGGGCGGAAAAGTCTTGTCGAATTCTATTCTGTGGCGCATCACAAAATTTACCTGTACCTCAGAAACTTTGAACCAGCCTATTATATCCGGTCTGCGGTGCATCCCACTATGTAGGAATGCCCAGAACACTGTCACTTCCTGTTATATTGCGGCCTGTTGGCCAATATGCTAACGCTCTGGCCTTTGGTACCACGTACTTCAGGTTTCAATCCTAGTTGCGGCATGAATGCTTGCCAGTGGTTTGGAATCCACGTTAAGCTGTAGGTCCCGGCCCAATGAGCCTAAAGTATGCACAAAATGACCGTAGAGCGACAATCCAAACTAAACCAATCCTGTTATACACAGTCCAGTCACATTAATGTGACCTGTCAAAAGCCAGAATATACACTCTTGTATATTCTGGCTTTAGGTGGAGTGTGAAATGTGATATTAAGTGGAATTCTTTATATACACTCCACTGCAATGTGCTGCCACCTGACTTTTGTGATTGGTTATTTCACGTTGACGTCGAAAGTAGGTGGTGGTCACATTAATGTGACTGGACTGTGTATTTGACTACACATGTACTATTTTCTATATTCAGGTAAACGAAATATATTTTTAAGCATGGGGTTATTATTATTCTTTTTCTTTCTTTTTCACTTTAATTTAGGCGATAATTCTCGACTTTAATTCTCTGATAAAGAGTGCCCCAGCGGCTCCAGGTTGGCGATCGCCAAGATGGCGATGATCCATTCAGATAACATGTACAATAACCCTTTTTTTTACGTTTTCAATGTTTAACAACAGACATTGACAAAAAACACCGTTGAAAATCGTTTCAATTTAAGTTGCTGATTTCTATGTTATTTTCAGAGCTGATTCCAAAAATGAAATCCATTTTGTTTTCCCCAATTATTTCAAGGCCGTTTACAAAAGGATTGTATATTTTGCTACAACTCACTAAAATCATGAAAATCAGTATTAATTTTATTAATCTATTAAATTTGTGCAGATTACATTTTTTTTATTTCGAGTCAATAATTAATGAACAGTATGCATAATTTAAAAAAGTTATAACAACATTTTTGCTTTCCCTCTAAAGTTCTTTTCACGGGTTCACTTTTAAGGATTGTTTCTATTTATTTATCTTTCTTTATTCGCCATTATTGCTTTAAACTACTAGTTTATTTTATTAATTAAATTAACATGTTTTGCGAAACATAAATAATGCTTTTTTTCCTCCTCAACATAATCAGTTCTTAATATACTCAAAACAACTTAACATACTTGATCCTCAACATACTCAGTTCTTAACATACTCAAAACAACTTAACATACATACTTGCTTCTCAACATACTCAGTTCTTAACATACTCAAAACAACTTAACATACTTGTTTCTCAACATACTCAGTTCTTAACATATTCAAAACAACTTAACATACTTGCTCCTCAACATACTCAATTCTTAACATACTCAAAACAACTTAACATACTTGCTCCTCAACATACTCAATTCTTAACATACTTAAAACAACTTAACATACTTGTTCCTCAACATACTCAATTAATTAGTGATAAAACTGTACGTGGTATGATTTTTTTTTAATATATTATTAGCATTCATAAAGAAATAAGCATGCTGTAAGAAACACCCATCGTGGACAAATTTTTTGATTGTTGACCTGAGTTAGTTAATTTTATTTTTAAAAAAGGACTTTACTGTGAGAATTAATTTCTTTAAGAATACAGTATTGATTTTCAAGAAGAGTTTTGAAAATCAATACTGTAATTAAATAATTTTATCACCTTAAATTAATGTACGAGGTGGCGATATGAATTTCATTTCCAAAAAAAAAAGTTAGTCATGTTTTCAAATGATCTGCCCACGATCTTTAAGTATAAAACGCCTTTTTCTCTAGCGTGGGCGAAACGCCTTTTTTCTCTGAGCCCAGCACCTCCATATATGTAGAACAATGACTCAAATAAATCCTTCACATACGCCTGAAAAAGATGAATTTTAAAAAATAACGAATAAAAATATTTTCAAATTAAAATTCTTTTAAATAGTTCATTAAATGCATATCGTCCACAAAAACAAAACGAGGAAGATTTTATAGCATTCATCTGCAATTCGCAATCTCATCAAAATTGCTCATGCCCATTAAATATGCAGTCATGGGAGGTCAAAGTTCTTTTCTCTTTTGTTAAAAGAAGGTTACGAATTCTCAATTTCCTGTTTGTGTAATTACAGTTATAAAAAATAACCGGAAAGTTTCTTTTCTCTCTGTGTTGGCTTAAGCTTAATTTTTTAAAGACATGTTTTCTTAATGTCCTTTGTTTCTTGAATAAATTGAGAGAGATAATTTGTAATAAAAATAAAATATCAATTTGCATGTGTAAATGGTTCTTTGACAGTATTTTCTTAATCATTTATTGCTACAGATTCATTGGTAGACATTTTTTAATAGAACATTCAACAGAATTGGATGTTTATGATTGATTGTTTCTTAAATCTTTAATAAAATTATGCTCTAAAATAAAAATAAAATTTCGATTTACATATGCAAATGGTTCTTTGACTGTATTTTCTTAAGCATTTATTGCTACAGATTCATTGGTAGACATTTTTTAATAGAACATTTAACAGAATTGGATGTTTATGATTGATTGTTTCTTATAAATGCCAATATTTAAAATATTTCAATAGAATTGTTCTATTTTAATAATATTCAGTCAATAAAGTTAGTAGCAGTTTTTCTTTATTCGTTAACATAAAAAGAAGGAAATAATACATTTTTAATAGTATCCACTGCTTTTTTTTTGTTTTTCAAAATATTAATTTTTATATTTGATTCAAAGGAATTATGCTATATACTGCTTTAAACGCAAAATAAATAAGCATATTTAAAAAAAATTTTTAAATTAATTCAGTTTAACATTAATAAATATAAAGTTTAAATATTTATTACATTATTTACATATTAAGTAAAAAAAAAGGAAAAATAAAAAAGAATGTTATTTGCTTTTGTGCTGTCATCTGTGTGGAGAAAAACGTCATAAGCATATAAAATAACAGAAAAAAGAAGAAACAGAAATTAAAATAATAATAATAATAACAAGGGAATAACTTTTTAGTAATAAATTTAAATTACAGCTGTAAATTTTTAAAAATGGCCCAAAGAGAATTTTAATTTTGTGGCGCCATCTATCATTGTGTATTGGAACAAATAGGATAAATAATTTGTGGATGAATATATACTGCTAAATGATACTTCAATAACTATTTCAAATAGCTGTATTAAACCTAAATTTATTTCAAATTTTATTAATAGTGTATTAAAGTTTTCATAACCCTGCTTACCATTTCTATTTCCTCGTTAAATTTTTTTAATTTCTAAAAATTGCTGAATTTTTCTCTACAGATAATATATATTTTATTTGCTCCATTTTTATTTATTATCTTGTAAAACATTCAATTTTTTAAAATTGTTCTACTTCTGATAAAAATTTATAAAATAACTATAATCTGGGAATTGAAGGAATTCTTTATTTCCCATCTTTAACCGAATTTCGCCAGAGCATTCTTTTTTCACAAAAAATCTGCCTTTATGTTATATCTAGAAATAATAAATTTCTCAAAAATAAAATATGTTCAATAATCTTTCTTTGTTTGTTTGTTTTTTATGATACATAACGATTTTCTATTTTTTTCCAAAATTGGATGCATGTAATTTTAAATTTAATTTTAAAATTAAAAAACGCTACACACACACACACATATATATTAATGGATACATTTATCTATACATTAAATACAAAATAATATTTAACATTTTCCTCTAAATTTAATTTTCTTTTTAAATTTAATGCACATATAAATAAATTAGTTTATTATTGAATCCATATTTCCGATATCAAACAAACTTATGCAGTTTAATCTTCATGCAAATCATACGATTCCTAAATAATATTTATTGAAAAACTTATTTGTTCATAATTAATCAATTTCACATTTTCCTTATGTGTGGTGTATAACGTTTTATGTTAATCGATTTCACTTTTAAAAAATTTTTATATCGAATTATTAATTATTATAAATTAACACTTATTACTAAATTTTAAAAACAAGCCTGAGCTATTCTTTTTCAATTCCTACTATTAGTTAACACTCTTCCTATATATATTTATATATCTTTTTCAAATTTTCAATCTTTCATAAAATACTTTTTATTCATCCACTCAAGTTGAAATACATTTTTTAAAACTTGTAGTGGATGACACTTAATGTTAGTTTTATTATTTTTTTTCTTAATGTTAATACAGTTAGTTATAAATATTAATTCGTTAATTAAATTAAATTAATTAATTTTAGTTTCTTTTAGATTTAAGTTGCATGTATCTACCAATAGATAGCGCCAGATGTAAGAGGAAAATTCCAACTTTATTTATAAAGGACTTTCTGCAATAGAGTGAAAAAAAAGTAGGAATTGACTTAAATTTTTTTTTATTTTTTATATTACTTGTTTTTAATATATTAACATATATTTTAAAACATTTCACTGTCTAACATTTATTATTATCTTTTTAAACTCATGCAACACTCGATACTTTCTAATTCACTTAATAATTTGTTTTTATTGTTACTTTTAATCATATATATAGCCTGTTTAAAGTGGAGATGATGCGTCAAAATAGAATTAGGAAAGTAATTTGCTACTTTTCCATTAAAAAAATAATGGTGATTATTTTTGTATAAAATATTATTTTCTGATAATAAGATGTAATATTAAGAATTCAGAAAAAAAATAAAAGATAAAAATAGAATACTTCAAAAATTAGGGAGGGGAAAAAAACAGTTTTCTTATTGATACAGATAATACAATGAGTTGGAACAAAAGATCCTTTTTATAAAATGAGATTAAATTTTAAATTCTATGTAGATATATGAAAGTAATAAATTATTCATACGATTACTATTATCTATTTATCATGACTTTTCTTTCCTACTGCCTTCACATACCATTGAGTAGATGAACGCTTCGCGTTCAGGCACTCGACATCTTTATTCAACAATGATAATAAATTATGATGCACTAAATACTATATAAGTAATAAAATTATAAATTTGTATTACAGTAAAAAATATTAAAACGTTCTTTTATATGTACTACTTAGATTGTAAATATTTTGTTGTTTATGATCCTGAGTTCCGTGAAATAATTTTATACTCATAAGGGTTCCTTAAATTGACGAAGTTTAAATTACGTTAACTGTTGAATTGGTTCGACAAACAAACTGAACTGTTTGAGTTCGAAGCTGATGAAAATGAATGATTCGTAACATATGTACTGATTCGCTCAAATTATACGGATCACGACTGGCATTATTACATCATTAGTTTATACTAATTTGTCTGTAAAACTGTTGATCTTCTAAGGTATGTAAACATTTCACTATTCATATTATTGTTTTAATTTTATTGGAGCAGAGCTCGAAAGTTATCCATGGTACTTATACATGTGTAATTCATTATTTTTTTCTTCTTATTTCAAGGTTTTTGTAGTGGGAACTTCATCGTGTATCGACGTGTGTTTGATATTTTAAATATTTTGCTAAAATGGGAGGAGGAGATTTGGTAAGTTTCTTATTACTTTTTTCAGAATTTTCCCATGAATTCGTTACCTATTTGTACTTTTTTATTGATTTTCATTAAATCTTACTAATCATTCTGAAAATGTTTCCAAGAAACATTCGTATGAAATTTTCATGCAGCGTTGAAATCATAATTTTATTTCTTAATTAATAGATTTAGAATTATTAAGTTATAGAAAAACCATAGTTTTGAACATGCTTTTTTCTGCTTGCATTGATATGGATGCCATAAGAGAATATATGTATAGTAGTTTGATTAAAATTTCAT
Source organism: Caerostris darwini (assembly GCA_021605075.1). Taxonomy (NCBI): domain Eukaryota; kingdom Metazoa; phylum Arthropoda; class Arachnida; order Araneae; family Araneidae; genus Caerostris; species Caerostris darwini. The sequence goes on along the minus strand of BPLQ01011142.1, from coordinate 227,223 downwards.
CATTTATAAATTTACTATCTGTTACTTGCATTTTTTTTGGGGGGATCTGTAGTCAAGTATAAAATACTTCTTAATGAATACTATTTATCTTCCAGTTGCAAACCTTAATTTAATTGATACGATAATTCGTATAAAGTAAAAGCAGTTCTAAGATAGCTAAATTGAAAGCAGAGTTACTTTAACATTTAGAAGACATTAACTTTTTTTTATCTTGAGAGTTATGTTCCAACTTTTAATTGTTAATTAATAATTATTAAAAAAGATATTTTTGTAGAGAGCAAAATTGTATAAAATGTAATGATTGTAATATTAATTAGAATATTGTTTAATAAGATGTTGGCACTTTTTAGACAAAAAGAAAATGACAAAAGCCTCATTGGTCAAATCATTCAAGAGACATTTCTCAGATTTTATGTTATTTAATAATATTTGCAAATCTAATTTAAAAATCTCAATCCAAAAATTTTTGAAATAAATTTTATAGGGAAAACACACACAAAAAAAAAAAAAAACTGAAAACGACTGAAGTTTTATAAAACATTAAAAACTATTATCTAATTTTTTCAAATTTTTGTCCATATCTACTAGTTTTATCATCAGTTTAACTAAAAATAGGTTTTTAAATTCCATCAAAAGCATTTATTAACACCACAATTAACTGAATCATGCACTGTTTGAAGAATGCCACACAAATTCATGTGTGAAGGAATTATTCTGAATAGACTCTTTGCACAGTGTTTCTTCTCATCCACTTTTGATAAGAACAGGATTCCTCTTCATTTCCTTCACATTGCCTATTTTCGTATGTTGACTGGCCATGATTACCTCCAGCAATATCTCAATAAAATCTGTGTAGCATGTTCTGTCTCATGCTTACTGTATGTGGTTTTTATTGGAGATGCTTCTCATTTTTATTTTTCACACTTATATTGGACAGCAAGACAGAGCATGTTGATTAGCCCAAGCTGGGTGTAGAATAATAATGATGGAAAACTTTTTTGCTTTTTTAAAAGATCGTTAATATTTCATTTCATTATTATGTCATTTCTTTATGGTCATTAATATATCATTTCTAGAAGTGTACATTTTTTCTATCAAACATTCATCATTCAATAACTTTCAATTTACCTTTGTACTGGAAATTATGTGGTTGGCTCAAAATTATAAATAATGCATTGAATCTTTATTCTCAATGTTAAGACAATATTATTGAAAATCGTGGTAAGCACATAAGGGAAAAAAAGGAACACAGTAAAAAAAAAAGATGCAAAATGTAGTCAATATCTTTTGCTTTTTTTTTATCACACCTATTTTGAAGATAAAAAGAAAAATGGAAGTTTGTTCCAAACAAATCAAATTATCCTATATTATAAACTTCTCCTTGCTCCAGTGTTCATTATTCAACATATGGCAGTAGTTGAAAATATGAAATTAAATAGAAAAACATGGAATGAAGTAGAAGAAAGGAAATCATCCTTTTAGTGACAAAAAAGAGTTGTTGAATTCCATGGTTCCCCTAAATTGTGATTTGGTACCCTGCTAGTTCTTGTCATGGTTTAGCTATGGTGACATAAAAAAAAAAGAAATCAATATAAAACAAATGCTTTAGATCTTTTCAAATTTTTCTTTATGATGTTAATGTAAAATCACTGCTTATATATACCTTATACTTCTTTGTATCTTTTCTCTGTGACTAATATTTAGCTATATATTTTTTTTTTTATTTGAGAAGTTAATATCTTTTATATATATTTTTTATCCAAAGTATTATTTATTTGTTTTTTATCCATTGATAAATAAAGTTACACTATTGTATATCAAATTTATTTTAAATTTTACTTTTCTTTGTAGAATTTAAAAAAGTCATGGCATCCATCCACATTAAGGAATATTGAACGTGTTTGGAAGGCAGAGCAGAAGCATGAAGTCGAGAAGCAGAAAATTGAGCAATTGCAGAAAGAATTGGCAGAGGAAAGGAATAGAGAAGAGATTCAAACATTTGCAGAGAATCAAGGTGTAGTTAAGTGAGTGTGCCCTTTTACAAATCCTCATAAAAATTTAAAGTAATTTTGAATAAAGCTTATTTTCAAATGTTACAGCCACTTTTGTATTCTATTTTGTTATCTTTATGGTGTTCTTTAAGTATAAATTGGCAGACATAAAAGTACAATTGTCTTTCTTTAAACTACAACCTTCATGCTTTGCCATAAAAGGTGACTATTTTATATACATAAGAACTGCTCTTTTTATGATTTATCCATTGGGCAATAGTTTAATAAGAATTGATTGTATGTAAATTTTGATTTTATTTTTAGTTTTAACAACTATACTTGTTTTCTTATTTCATAGTTAATTAATGAAATCAAAATTTCTATCTTTTAATTTAATGGGAATGTTAGCTACCCATATATTATTTTAGAAAAAAAATAAACAAATATTTCTTCTTTGTTGAGTAGAAAAAAAGAAGAAAGATTGGATTGGATGTATCAGGGTCCTGCAGCGATGGTCAATCGAGAAGAGTATCTTTTGGGACGTAAAATTGACAAAACTCTTGAATCTATTCAATCAATTGAAAATGGAGCAGAACCACCCAAAGATGAAGGTACTTATTGTTTGTTTTTTATTAGAAGTGTATTGTACAGATGATGGAGTTATATTCTTAGTGGTAATAGATTTCTTGTATAATGTATTTTTCTAAAATAACGGCATTTAGTATGGTTTTTAAAAATGCATCAAATTAAATCTATCACTTGTTTTGCATTGAATACTAAATTTTTCTCATTCAGTCTAAGTAACTCAAAAGTCTTTTTAAAAATGAATTTGTCATTTATCTACCCTAAAAACGTCATTATATTATTATATAAGATATAATCAATAAATTTTTAGTCATTTAAAATCTCATTGTCTTTTAATGAATCAATATATATATATTTTTTGAAATTATGTTTCTTAAAATAATTATTGTGCAAATTATATGTTCTTTAATACTTGAGAAGCTTTTAAAAAAATAATTTTAGCATAAAGTAATGTTGACGTTTTTCATAAAGCTACAATTTCATGGTTTTATCATTCAAATTTTTTTTTGCTAATTCAGTTGTTGATTCAGAGAAGAAATATTCCAATATTTATTGTAATTTAAATTGAAAGTAAAATTATAAATTAATAAGTTATTTACCAATGCATTCTGCTTTTAAGAACAAACTTCATTCTCTTAAGCGAAGTAATTTTTTTCTTCAAAGATACTGTGAAAAGCTAATTGATATTTTTTTTCTTGTTGAATAATAACTGCAAACCTAAATATTATCTTTTATTGAATGTGGTAAAATATTGATACATTTTATGCTGATTACAAGTAATCTGCATATTATTAAACGATGCTACATATTATAATTTATTAAAATTTTTAAAATACAAACATTTTGTACTATGTTTTTATTTTTTCATTGTATCATATTTTCTTTTATTTTTTTTTAAAGAGGCTACTGGATCTATGATGTTCAGCAGTCAAAATCTGTCTGGAACTGCCACTGTAGATTTAGCTACTAAAATTAGGGAAGATCCATTATTCAACATCATGTAAGTTTTTCAGATATTGTGAGACATTTTAGTGTATTATTTATGAATTATATATATTAATAATTCTATGCAACTTTGCTGTTTAAAAAGTCACAAAATATTATGTACACATATATATATATACCACCATTTTTTAAAAAAGCATTCTTAAGTTGTTTTCTTTATTGCTGTTTAAAATATTTTCATACTGATATTGAAATTCCAAGGTGTGAGTCTATTGATAGTGAAGTAGAATTCTTTTCCTTTGTCAAATATATTAATTTATGGTGAATTATGAATGTTAATATTGATATACAAAATCAGTTTGAAGGTTATTTGTATTAGTCTTTTTTAAAATAAGCCTATTGGATAAATGTCATGACTGATTTTGGAATATTAGATGGTTGAAGGCAATTAGGCCATTCACATATCTAAAAGCATGTTTGTGTTATATAATCATATGAAAAGGAGGACATCTTAAATTTTATCAGTGCAGTCTTTGTACTTTTAAATCAATTTTTGTTGTTCATTTATTATCATTTTTTTTTTTTTTTTTTTTTTTTTTTGTTCTTTTAATTTGGTGAGACTGTTTTAGAAGCTGATAAAAAATTTTGTATTCTTCTGTTTTCTATGATTTTTGTCCTATATAATTGTTTACTAAGTAACTGAAATGAATCAAGAATAGTTATGGAGAATACTTATAATAATCAAATATAATTTCATTTTTATGAAGAATGTTAATGTTAGAATTTTGTGTTCTTGTAATCAAAAACCTGGAACACACTCCTGCTCGTAATTCTGTAAATATGTATTATAAACCTTAGAATCTCTGTGTAGATTATAGGCCACTGTGTTTCATTTTTTTGTAATTTTTTTACAAAATTTTGTTAGAATTGATTATCATAATTTGCAGCATAATTATTATCTGTTGGATAATAATAGGGATAAGTATGTGAGTAAGCCAGTTTTTTCAAAAACAAAGTAAGAAACTGCAGATGATAAAATGTAATCATTGTTTTATACAATGAGGAAGGTGGTTAAATTGTATGATTGACTGTTGTTTGTTAAGATTTTCATTTCTTTGCCAAATAAAAAGTTATCAATTTGTTGAATTCATTAAAAAAATTTTTTCTAAGTTTTTGATTGAAATTGCATTTTTGCTTATTTAGATAAAACTTTTGTTAACTTTAGCTTTACTGGTTTTAACTTTATTGATTGTCGATAAATACCTCTCTTTTCTGTATACCATGATTCTTATATGCATACTTTTTTTTCCTAACTATCACTTTCTTAAATGTATATGGTAATTTTTCATTTTATTATGATATGAAAAAAATTGAAACTATGCCTAGTTAAAAGCAGCAACCACATGCACAAATATGAAATTCAGTTAGTACAGGTGATGTCATGAGAATAAGTGAATTAAGTCAAAATCATGTGCACATTTTACAAGATTGTTTTTTAACCATTCAATTCAAAAAATTATGACCATAAGTTACACTTCACGTCACATTATATTATTTTGAAAACTTATTAAACAAAATATTAAATGATACATTTAAACTTTGATCATGTGTACAATTTTTATTTAGATTTGTATAACATTTGTGTTTATATCCTGCAGTTCTAAGAACAAACATTTATTTATTTACTACAGGAAGAAGGAGAAAGAAGAAAGGAAAAATCTATTGTCGAATCCTGTAAAAATGAAGCAACTTCAACAATTGGTATGTGCTGCTTATTTATTTCACTGAGCTTAAAATGAAATGAACAATATATATATATTTTGCAGAAAGTTATGTTATGTCCTTCGAAAATTAAAATTTCTAAAGTAATAGTATGAATATTTTTATTTATTTTGTACAATTTTATCACAGTTAATTTAATTAAAATTACAAATGATTAAAATTATAAATGAAACTTTTAAACTATTAACTTTAATGAAATACAAATATTTGTATTTAATTATGCATTTATTCTCTGTATAGAATCTAAACTTTGTTTCTAAAATATTAAGATTTATCATCCTTGTAAAGATCTTCATTGCTACATAACACTGATATCTTTAATACCATTTTATAATTGCTATAAAATGCAATTAAGTTTTCTCTATTGAATTTTTCTGCTCCAGAATAGCTTATTAAAATATGTTGAGGTTAACAAGTCATAAGAATCAAATAATATAAACTAGTTCTTTATATATATATAATTGATGTGTCATTTTAGCTATCGGTTTTGTAATGCTTCACTTAGTGTTATACATTTCTGTTCATTTTATATGACAAGTTTAAACTAATTAAGGAATTTTTAAAATTAAACAAATGTAGTATTCTTGTACCTTTAAATTAATGTCTATATACATGAGCATGTAAAATAATGTACCGAAATCAACAAATCATGTAATTTTTTTTTTTTTCTCCATGTATAAGGCAAGCATTTTTTGTAGAGTTAAATTACAGGGGGTTAGCTTATACACAAATCTGCTCGTCTTGCAAAGATGTAGGTACTTTTTTGTTAGCTGATTGCCATTGATAAATCACCCAATATCATTAAATATAACATGATTTTATTTCTTAAGTTTATGAGCAAAAATTTATTTTAAATGAGTCTTGATTATGAAAATGAAAAATTTAGTATTTGTTTTAAAAATGAATAAAAATGTATTATTCATTTTATGAAAATGGGTTGTTTTATTTTTGAAATTGTTTATTTCGTTGGTTTCTTGCATTGTTGCTAATAATGAAAAATTTGATGTTGGCAAAATTTACAATGGTAGGCTAATGGAAAAGAACCAAAAATAATAATAGAATACCATAAATAATTAGAAAATAAATAATTATGCACATATCACTTCACTTTCAATGCTTTCTGTAATAGATTTGTAATGGAAAACATAATGGCTTTATAATGGAAAAGTATCTAGAACATATACCAGAAGTAATAGTCAGATATCATAAATAATTAGAACATAAGTAATCACACACATACCATATCTTTTTCAATGCTTTCTATGTTAAAATTATGTCCTCTTTATACACAATGCCATCACTGCCATCCATACAGTTATTGATGCAACACTTTTTAAAAGCTTGAACTACATTTCAGAGGGAATTCTAAACTTGCATCTCTTAAATTATTCTGGAATCCTAATCATCTACCCATTGTACAACTGTTTTTAAATCTTCCTTTAAAAAAAAATTTCCTCTTTTTGAATTGTTTTGTTGCCATCCATTTAGATCTAAGCCTATTGATTTTTATACTGGATTTCAGATAATTTTTTTGAAAAAAAAAATACTCTTGACTGATATTCAGAAATATACAGCATATAACTAATTATTTATTGCAATTGTCTCATTTATTATAAATTAAAAAACCAATAATCATAAATTCATTTAAATTGTGTGATAGTAAGTGCATATATAGATTTTTATATCATATAGAATCAGAAAAATTACCTCCAAGGAAAATATCCAGATGAATATTCAATAATTTAATTGATTTTTCAAACATTATTAAGTATCCATAACTAAATGTTTACAAAATAATTTTGGAAATTATATATTCCTCACTAGTTTAAAAATTTATTTTATGTTTCTAATTAAAATATCTTTTTTAAAATACTTTAATTCTTCTAAGTACTAAACTTCTCAAATCAATTTTAATAGTATACATTAAGGTAAACATACTTAAAACTAATTTAAAGGTTTGAAGTTCAACTTATATACTTAAAATTTTTAATTATACCTTATTTGGATAGACATATTATTTAAAATTTTAATTCTGCAATACAAATGCTGCAATGCAAATTCAATGCTGCCAATAGAGCTGCTAACTACTACATATTTTCTGTGGTTCCTGAGGTAAACAATAAACATTATGGATTGATTATAAACTATGGAAAAAAACTGATGTTTTTTTAAACATTTTAAAAAGAAAAAAAAAAAAAAAAGGTTTTTGAGGTATTACTGTTGTAATTTTGAACAATTAAAAAAACTGTCGTTGGTTTTAAAAGGATAGAAAATCGAAATTTTTATTTATAGTGTAAAATAATATTCAATAATGTGCACAAATATATTTTCACTATTGCATTTTTCTATTGTAATTAAAAACAATTGTCTGTGAGGTCTTTGCAAAAGAAAATAGAATTTAATGGATAAGTTTTGTATTGATATGTATATAAGCTATGAGCTGTATTTATTCCTATAAGCCTTTATAATGTTAAATTTTTATTACAAAAGCTTTGCTATATTATATATCTAAAAAAAAAAAACTTTTTTTCTATACTAAATCTCATCTGTATTATAAATAATTTCAGTATACATAGCATTGTCTTAAATTATCTTTCCATTAACCTTATTTTAATTAAAATTTTCTCAATTTAAAAAAAATAATAACTGTGTTATTTGATAATTTAGTAAGTGCAGCTACAGTTGTAACGTGCATTTTGTTGATGTGAACCTTGTTATCATGTGGGTGGTATTGGGTCATTTTAAACTACTAAAAGCCCTCAATATTATTGAAAATTATCTGAAATTCTACTGAAAAGTTTCATGTAAGGTGACATTTCTGAATTAATAAAATAAAATCTGTGCTGAAGTTTTTAAACTAATTAAAAAAAATATGTGAAAAAGTAATGATAAATAATGCATTGATCTAAAATGTTTTTTGCAGCTAAAGGAATCCCTAGGTGATAAGAAGAGCAAGAAAAACAAAAAGAGCAAAAAGAAGAAACACCACAAAAGTGACTCAGATGAAGAAAAAGAGGAAAAGAAACATAAGAAGCATAAAAAATCGGCATCTTCTGATTCAGACGAGGAGGAAACGTATTCAAATCTAAAGAAGAAAAACCATTTGAAAGTAAATATCTATTAAATAATTTGAAAAATGTCATAAAATTTATAGTTAATTTTTATAGTGTTTATATATCTGTTTTATAGAATTTTCATTTTTACTTGAAATTATTCATTATTAAAATTTGTGATTTAATTGAATAAGGAATTTAATTAAGAATCAATAATGGAAAAAGTATGTATAGATATAAGTTGTAAAAATATTTATATCTTTATGTGTGCTATAGTCACTCCATTTTTATTTTAAATCTGAATTTTATTATTACTATTTTATTTACAGCATAACTTTTCTGAAAAAGATGACATGTCTTCTGAAAGAAAAAGATCCAAGTATGATTCTGAGAATATCGATGTCAGTGAGAGGCGACACAAAAAAATGTATTCTCCACCCACAGAAAGAGAATCAAATCGCAGATCTTATGAGCATAAAAAGTCTTCTAAATCCGACTATGATCATTCAGCAAGAGAAATGAATCACTCTTCATCCAGGGAATACAATGATTACTCTTCCAGAGAATTCAATCATCCCTCATCCAGAGAATCCAATCATTACTCATCCAGAGAATCCAATTATAACTCATCCAGAGAATCCAATTATAAGTCATCCAGAGAATCTAATTATAACTCATCCAGAGAATCCAATCATCACTCATCCAAAGAATCCAATCATCACTCATCCAAAGAATCCTATCATTACTCATCCAAAGAATCCTCTCATTACTCATCCAAAGAATCCAATCATTACTCATCCCGAGATTCTAACTTCAAATCTACTACAAGTAGATCACAGAATTTAAAAATTCAGAGGCGTCAAGAAAATCAAAATCATAAAGAAGAAAAAAAGTAAATGTTTTTTATATTATGCCTTCTATTTATTCCCCTTTTTGTATTCTATCAGCATTACTTAAATACTTAATTTGTCAATCACAAAATTACTTTTGGTGAGTTGCAATTACCACAGTACAAAAATATTCAAAAGTAATCCTTGCATTCGATGCAGATGATTTATTACTCCATTTGGAGATGTTTCAAATATTGTCAAAAAAGCTTGATTGTACACAAGGCATTCGGGACTAATCGCACACAGAGCATATAATACAGAAGATATATTTACATTTGATATTAAGCTTCCACATAATCTTTTTCCAATTCAATATGACTCTTGGTGCAGGTGTCCATAAACACCTCCACTCTAACACTATTGAGTTCTGATATCACAATTGCTTCAATCTCCTCCAATACTTGACTCCTACCTTTGTCTCTTCATTATCAATTTCAATTTGAAAATAAAAAATTGTTCTGAGGAGGGAGGTTGTTACAACCTGCTTTCTTAGCAAAAATTGCTACACAGTATGAGGTGGCTCATTTCCACTGCCTAATAAATTAGGCTTCACTTGCTGCATTCCTTTTCAAAAGCCGATCCAAAACATTTTTGTAGAATGCCCCAATTATAGTGGAACCTTAGCAATGAAATTCTTGTCAAAAAAGATGATCAACATCATTTTTTAAGTAGAATGACTATCTGACATTTAAATAAGCTTCTCAACTTAGTTTTATAATGTTTTATTATTCAAGCATCAATTTGGATGATTCTCACTCAAGTCAAAGTAATGAAGAGGGACAGTAAAATAAAAATTAATTTAGTAAATTTTATTTATGAATTTCATTTTAACTTTTTTATAGACTGTTTTGTAACACTGAACAATGTTTAATTTATTTTATATAACTCAATCAATATATAATAGGCCAATAACGAAATTTTTTTATGGGAACAGATCAATCATTTTCCCTGCATTTCTTATTGCAATTTTTTTCCATATATGTCCTAATCAAGGTTTTTGAGCAAATTAAGGACATATACCAAGGTACTACTGTTTATATATATATACTTTAGAAAAGAAAGTTGTCGTCATAAGTTTATTGTCTGGTTTGTGCAGGATTGAAATGTGCACTTCTTGATGCCAAATAGCTTTATTCTTTAGGAATTAGATGTCATATAATTTTTTCTTTATCTGCATTTTAATGAAAATGTAATTTCTGTATCTTTTTTTAAGGATTAATTTAATTTAAGTATTCAATCTGTTAGGGTGTTTTATTAATGTAATGTGTGTTTCAGGAAGTTGGGCAAAGAAGAGCGCGAACGTCTCCTCAGGGAGATGCAGGAGAATGCCGAGTGGAGGGCAGATCAACGCAAGCGCAATGCTCAGAGGCACAGGGAGGAGAACGAGAAGGAAGAGAACACTCAAAAAGTTGACCCTTCGGTTTTTGTCAAGTAAGTGTCCATTTTTTAAATGACTTATTCATGAGGAATTAAAATTATTTATGTGAACAAAAGCAAATTTCATCAACTATTTAAATCATAAAGATATCAGTCAATAAGCATTTTTTTTTTGTTGTATTTTTTCTTAAACTTTTTTTGTAGAAACTCTTTAAAAAGTTAAGTTTGACATTCATTTAATTGTACAAGTAAATTCATTGTTTCTCCATTACTATTTGTGAAAGTAAAGGAAATATATAATTTTTTTTATTAAATGAAAAGATAATTTATGTAGATAATATTTATTAGTTCAGATGTTTATATGAGCTTGTGACTAATAATTTATTATGCACAATTTTTAAATAAAAAAATTTTTTTTTCACTCAATATCTAATATTGATTAGTATCACATTTGTGAAAATTCTGTAATTGACTAATGAAAAAAATCATTCATTCACTTATTTTTTCAGGAATTTTATTTAGTGTTGTTGTAAAGTTTAAAAATTATCTTGATTTTATTATTTATTTTATTAAAAAAATTATGATTTAATAACTTAATATACCCTTTCAAAAAAAAAAAATATAAAAACAGTTCAGAGGTTTTTTTTTTAGCACCTTTGCTACCATCTGTCAATCTACTCATTTCTCGATGGACGTTTCAGTTAATTCATAATATTAGTACTGTAAGGTATTATAATAAAAATAATTTCAGCAAAAGTATAATACATTAACCTCTCTCTTGAGCATCAACACAGGTGTATTAAAGTATAGTGCTAATACGGCATTCGGTAATCTGACACTGATTGAGCCTTCGATTTTGTGTTTTATGTAGGAATTTGGGCGTTTGTTGACTTTGTCCTCAAGATGGGGACACGATGCTACACACATTTTCGTTAAGTGTTTATCATAACTGTCAGCTTCATTACAGTGTTTTCTAGTAGGATACAGAAAATTTGTTCTAAGAATAATAAGTGTAAGCACATAATTCATTATTATACAGCAAAAATAGTAAACCATATTATGTTTAGACATACAAAATATATACATGTTTAAATTTTTATCTAGAGTGCTTTATATTTGATAACCCCTTAAAACTATATTGATGCTCAATGAACCAGTGGAATTGTTCATCTGGCAGGGCCATGATCCCAAAGAGAGGTTACTGTATATTAAATTGTTTTTTTAGATTTTCTATGTTTTTTAATGCACACAATTATCAATACAAAGCACAAATTCCATTATCATGTTAATTGAAAACAATTTAGTACTTTTGTGCAGATCAACTATTCATGATGAAAACTTGTTTTGCAGGCCCATGCTGTACAAACTGACTGGCAAAAGTGTGGAAAATCGCATCAAGCAAAAAATATTCACCATCCAAAGGAGCAGCTCGGACATGGATAAAAATTTTGCCAGACGTGATTAACGTGTCTTCTTGGAGCAAGTTTAGTAAATTTTTGTACAAATCAAGTTTTATTGTAACATCTCAGAAGAACTATAAACAATTTATTCTTATATCCACAACCAAGCATAATACACATCAGATGAATGAATATATCTTATTTAATAAGCAGTTCATTGTCCATTTTCTTGTCTCGATTCATGAACACCAACTTTCATTGATTATAAGAATTCATCCACTTTCATGTCAGTCCTGAAAAAGTAAAATATTTTTAAGCAATAAGTCACTTTTATTAAATAAAAATAATTATATTCTGCAATTTTTGTTTGTAATTACTATTTTGGTTTTGTCCAAAATGTGTTAAGTGTAGTTAGTAATAATAAGATTTAAAATTAATTTCTTAATGGCATTGTTTTTGAATTAAAAAAAATATAAGAATTCCTTTTAAAGTATTGTTCTGGGATCTATTTTTTATTTTTAATTGAGTAATGTGTAAAGAATAAGTTAAGTTAGTGATATTTGTGTCATTCCTATTTGACATAAGATAATTATTTTGTCTTATTGTAAATTATAATATTTACTATAACATTTCTAAAATATGAGAATATAATTAAAAGCAGTAATATTATATTGCCCAGGGCTGCTTGTGCAATTTGTCAAAACCCAAGATTAAGTTGATCAAATTCCGAAAATCGAAATGCTGAATGATCAACTAACTTTAAGTTCTGTTGTTAATCCCCTTGGTGCAGGAAAGATTACATCTGTTGCAAAAGAGAATCACAGATACCATCCTGTTCAACTGACTCAAAGAGACGCCACTACAATAAGATAGCAGTAGCAGGAAGAAGGGAACAAACACAAAGGAAAAGTCTGTCACCCCGTCTACGAATTTCATGAATCGAAGATGGCCGCTTCTAAACCTGACCATGGCCATCTGGAGAGATATTGTTTACTCTGAATAAACAGGCTTGGACATTTATCTGCATACCAATAATTTTAATTTTGTAGAGGCAATGGAATTGGGGGCAGGGAGATCAGTCTTTTCTTGCAAGGTCATCCAGCAATATCATTACCATGCACACCAACATGGGACTGTATCCATTGGAGAGATGCAAGGAGTTCCGCTGACCAAGTTAAAAAAAAGTTTGGATATAATATTCTGACCGATCCATGATCTTGAGCCAATTTTTTAAATATTGAACGGAGCTTCTACTGTCCGTCAGGATCCATATACTTTCCCTAATTGAACACAGAGCATAATCGAAAATTTTGCTGATTGCGATAAGTTCCGATCTAAAAACTGAGCAATTATCAGGTTTTCTGATGCTGCATCTAATATCTCAATTGGAGATATTAATATAGATACGACTATCTGCTCTACCCGTATCTGACTTGTTTCCATCTGTATAGATCATGAAGGATCAGGCAAGAATATTATTAAGAGCCATTTGCCTATGAAGTTTTAATCAATAATTCTTCATGGAAATTAAGATTAAAAGATGTATTAGGAGCACATCAACTAAAAGGTGTAGATGATTCGACATTAAAATTGATAAAGCTTTCCTGCTTTAAGCGTTGATTGCTAGTCCAATTTAAAATCAAGGCAGATGCTCTACTATAAGGACCAAAATTTTTAGGCCTGGTCTAGTATTTGTTGAAATTCACCTCAAATCTCATTGTCAAAGGCTGGATGTCCGCCTCATAAAAAACCCACATCGTTTGGGCAGCTGTTTCTAAGGCCAATTATTATTTTCACTGCACTGAACTACACTCACCAGTTTCTTTAAGTTGGTAGATGAAGCCATTTGGTAGATTTGATAGCAGTATTCAAGGCAGAACATGGCAGATTAGAATAATATAGGTTATTCTGTATCTGTTCATATCCCTAGTGTACCCGAAATGATCCGAAGTCTTTTTCTTGCTTTATGGACCGATTTCTCAATGTGTTTACTGTAAAGAAGCAGCTAGATGAGTTGGAAGGATTAAAATTAAGTTTGTGATCGTCTGCAATATTTTGAACAGCTTTCAAGCCACTGTTCAACTGGGACTTCATTTTATTAATGTCTGAATCGCTGCTCCACATTACAAAGCCATCAGCGAAAAGTACTACTTTACAAGGATGGATGCTTTTTACAATCGCGAAAATAAACAACAGAAAGGGTGGGGCTTAAAACAGAGCCCTGGGAGGATTCTCTGATATATTTTGAAAAAGCCTGAGAGACTATTTTGAAAATTGATGCATAAATAATGATTATTAAAAATTCAGGGCAGTGCTCTACCTTTAATGTCAGAAGCACTTATTTAAGAGCCTATGTTTCCAAACCCTGTCGAAAGCTTTAAATTGTTTTAAGAAATATCTCTACGGCTTGTTTTGTTGGTTTATGATTTTGGGGATCTCTTACACAGTGAAATTTGATCAATAGTGCTGTTGCCACTTCGGAAAGCAATTTTTTTTTACGGGGGGGAAAGTTATTGGTTAACAAGTGGTGAGTCAATCTCCGCAGAACAGTACCTTCAATCAGCTGCATATGGTATAGGTAAGAGCAATAGCTTTCCGTAGAACCGGCTTGCTTGTTTACGTATAAGAATAACATACTGCCTTGAAAGTTTGCTTGTTTACTAAGACAAGTTAAAAATATGTAAATCTTTCTCTGCCCAAGGTTCCAAGATAGGACAGGAAATGTCTGTGGATACCATCTGGGACAGGTGATTTAGAAGGGGAATTTCCCACAAGATGTGTATGTATTGTGGTATAGAAGGAAGAAAGGCGAGGACTCACTTGGAGGAGGACATGCCGAGGGAGATAAGCATCTCCGGGTCCATGGCCTCGTACTTGGCGGCGTGGAAGCGCTTGGCGAAGGAGGCCAGCCTGTCCGGGAGGAAGCGGGCGCTCTCCCTCTTCATGATCATGTACTCGGAGGGCGCCAGCCACTTGTGCTCCAGGCACTCCTCCACCGTTAGCCGCTTGATGGGGCACTGCTTAAAGATGTTGAGCAGGAAGCGAGTCACCTCCGACGTCGTGTCCGGCAGCATGTTGTCGAAGTGGTAGCGCACGAACTGCACGTTCTCGCGCGTCTCCTCCTCGTCCCGGCCCGCGAAGGGGGACAGGCCGCTCAGCCTGTTGAGAGAAACACACGCATTACACTCCGCATGCAAGTTCGATTTCTACATTATTTGGCGGCACATGAAACACGTCAAGTAGTAGTTAAGGGGAAAAATGTGCAATGTAGATATTTGGTTTGTGGCTCTACGGTTATTTTATGCACACTATAGGCAGGGCCGAATTTAGATGGAAAGAGGCCCTTTCACCTCCCATTTTTAAATTACATGAGAGATAATAAAATACATCATTACTGTGATATATATAAATATGTTAAATGAAACATGTTGTGATGTACTAATCTTTATAAAAAATGTGGCACGGATTCTGATTTTGCTACCAATTTGAATGTAGGCCCCTCTTGATCTTGAGGCTCTAGGCTGAAGCCTAGTTAGCCTATAGGAAAATCCAGCCCTGACTATAGGCTAATTAGACCGGAATCTACAGTTTAACGTAAATTCCGAACCACTCACAAACATCCATGCCACCGCCAGGATTCGAACCTAAAGCGTGTATTATCAAAGACCAAAACGCTAGCCACTTGGTCATCAGGACATTGTACAATGAAAAATATCCGTCTTGACTAATAAGCAAAATTGTCACAGCATAACAATCTTTAATTCCTTTGTGTTGAGTTTGCTTAAAACATTTAATTATGAAAAAATGTTTTAATATTTAAAATAAAAACCTGTCTCAGAAAATATAGAATGGTATTTAAATATAATAATTATCTTCCACATTTTCATGTAATTAAAAAATTAATGAAATTACATAAAAAGAATATCAATGTTTTAAGGAAATTTATAATTTTAGGTTGAGTTGTATTCATTCTGGTTCCAACGGGTTGGGCAACCTTGTGCTAAACTAAAACTAGTTTAAATCTATCAATTTCTTAAAAAAAAAAAAAAAAAAAAAAAAAAAAAAAAAAAAACCGCATTAAAAGAAGAAGCTTTCGCTTTTGACTCAATATTCTTATAAGTTTGTTGGATTTTGAATAAGACACACTATCAACTGATATTGAATAAGTGTAACACTATTTTGCTAGTCACCTAAATCATTTACTACCTAGCTATGAAATACATTGTTCATTTACTGTTAAATTAACTGTGTACATTTAAAACGAGCGTAATTGAAATACTTACAGAATGTACGTTAAAACTCCCACACACCACACATCTGTGAGCGTAGAAACCTCTTCATTTTTCAAAACTTCCGGGGCTATGAAAAGAGAAACATTTGTAATTCAAAGTAGAAGGATTTGTAGTGAATATGATTCAATTGAATCGCACAGAGGAATCTCACCCAAATATTCTGGGGTGCCTTCCACCTGCACTTTGGCTCCCGGTTTTGGAACGCGTCGCGCGCATCCGAAGTCCACCAGCTTGATGTCGGAATCTCTCAAGTTCACCATCACCACGTTGTCCGGCTGCAGTTCTATGTAGCAGATTTCCCTGAAGTGAAGGTAGTCCAAGGCTTCGAGGACCTAGGAAAAAGAATGACATTGTCATAAATAAGTTGTCACATTTTGGTTTTATTGTTGATAGAACGATAGGAGGGGGAAATCGATTCCAGAGAATTATGGAATAAAATAAAATAAATACTTTGTTAATATTGTCAAAACTCTTGCAAACAAGTGTTTATTTATAAATATATGGGAAAATTTTATGTTATATATAAACACCTTATCAGAAAATCGAGAAAATGTTTGGGGGGAAAAAAAGGTTTTTTTTTAAGTATAAATAAACCAATACAGAAAACTTGAACTTGTACAACAGTCGTCTTTTAGTATGAATCGTGTTGGAACAAAACTAACTCTTTCCAACTTAAGTTGAATTCCAACAGGAAACTGACTTGTCGGCTGATTAAAAATTCAAGATGCAGAAAGTCAACCAACAAGATGTCTGTTTTCTATTTCACTATTTCTATTTTCTTGTTCCCACAATCGCTTTTAACTTCAATTGCAATCGACTTAAGGTGGATTTCTATTGGATACTAAGATCCTAGTGTTGCCCTTCTCCTCTTTATTGTAGCAGAACGTCAACTAGACTGACCTGCCTACTCTGGTTTCTTGTTAGGACCTTAGTATCTGGATGGTATCCAATTTTATAGATGCATACATTCTGCGGAATTCGGAAGGATGACTTTTAACCAGTAGGAAATGCTTGAAAATTTTACACTTTGATGCACAGAGCGTCGGTGAAAAAACTGGTTCTTGGCCTAATGGACTCGTGATCCACTGGTAATGTATGCAGTTATCGTGCAAGAGGGATGATGTATGAATCCACTACTTTCACAGACAGGGGACTCCAAGGCGATTGTGGTGTGTAAAGCATCTCGTATCGACAGTCATGTTGCTTGGTATCGGGTTCTCTAACGCGCGACAAGCAAATGTGGGTCTCTTATCCTAAAAGTCCTCCCGGAAGCCATCATCCTTCCCTCATTGCCCGTCGGGGGATGTTCGTAGGATTCATTAGTGGTATACGAGGCCCGCCGATGTTACACACACATACAAAAGAAAAGTTTATGTTTCTATTGCATATCTTTCGAGGTTTTCCTGTAAAGGTCAATATTTATATAATATCATAGGTGGCAAAATTAATGTTTCCTCTTAACTTGGCGGAGACAATCCACTGTTTGCAGAATATTTATACATGTTATTAGCATTGCTTTCTATTGGCATCCTTTTTTTTTTTTTTTTTTTTGGGAAGAAACATTCTGTGAAAGTGGTGGACAAAAGATACGCTATTAAAAAAAAAAAAAGGGGTTACATACCAGTTCAAATTATATAAAACAAATGCATGTCTTGTTTCAATTCCTGACTTACTTGTGTTAGCTTTCACTTTCGATAAATTGATAGAGAACTTTCAAATAAAATATCATTTATCCATGGGATAAACTTTCCATCAACATTTCATTTAAATTTTTAAATTTTTTAAGATAATAATGAGTAAAATTTAACATTTATCGTTTTTTACAAAATCATATCTTGTAAATAACTTCACCAGGACGGACAAAAAATGGTGGTGAACCGACCTGTTTGATAATGGTGACCACCATCTCCTCGTTGTAGTCGTGTCTCAGCGCCAGGTAGGACATGACGTCCACCCCGGACAGCTTCTCCATCACCAGCACCGTCTTGTCCTGGTGGTAGCTGGCCGAGAGCAGCGACACCACGCGCTCGTGGCACAGGGACTTCATCATCTCGTACTCCTGGCGACCGTCGTAGTCCTTCGCCTTCTGGATCACCTTGGCGATGCTGGACGTGTTGGACTCCTTCACCCACACGTTCAGCACCACGGAGAAGCGGCCCCTGTCAATGCACGGATGTAAGAAAAAGGTTTTGGACACTAAGAGGAACATTGTTTAAAGATTTTACATTTAGGATATGCAAACTTTTTTATTATTTGGAAACTTTTAAATCTTAGAGGCGCTAAGGCATTTGAAATGCGATTGTAATTTATTTTTCTTGTTGTTCATTCATGCAAACGTTGCCGATTCCAAATTTTCGTGTTATTTAACAGTTACCTAAATAAAAACTATACTGCACGTTTGTTGAATGTCATTCAGAAAAAGGTTAGTTTTTTCTGGTTACTTAAACTGGAGGAATGACATAAGAGATTTTAAAGTGATATTATTTACATATTATACTTATTGTAAATCAATCGCCTCTTAGAAATTATAAAGGTTGATTCAACGGTCATGCTATAATGATGGTCCACATATTACACGCCAATAGACAGAAGAAGTTAGTTATTTTATGCATTCAACGTGTGCACCATGCAGGATTGGTACATCTTTCCCCTTCATTTTTAATAATCCTATAGTTCTTTTTTAAATTTTATTTTTAAACGTTTTACAATTTGGAACATCTGTGATCTTTACCAATTTCCATCTCTCTTCTCATTGGTCTTTAACATAAACAGAGCTCTTTTTATTAAGTTATTATACAGAGTTACTCAAAATGAAGGAGTAGATATACCAATTCCCTCCACCTTTGTCACATAACAAATGGTACTCATGTTGAATGCATTACTCTTTAAAACCTATTTTTTTTAATATTTAAATTTCCCTTTTTTAAAATTTTTAGTAGACATTAACCAAAATGATATTAAAAAATAATTAAAATAATCTATGGCTCTCTTGAGGCACAGGGGGAGGGGTGCTAGGTTTCAAAAATGCCTCCTCCGCACTATCGTCTCGGGGTGAAAGGATTAAAATGACTTTGAACAATAAAATAACTTTGAGCTTTCTCCTATCCATTAAACAGCCTGATGGTCAAGTGGCTAGCACTCTGGCCTTTGGTATCCCAGGCATCAGGTTCGAATCCTGGTGGTGGAATGGATGTTTGTTAGGGGTTCGGAATACACGTTAAAATGTAGGGCCCGGCCTGTTTAGCCTAAAGTGTGCATAAGATGACCGTAGAGCGGCAAACCAAACCTATTCACTAAGCAGCCTGATGGTCAAGTGGCTAGCACTCTGGCCTTTGGTATACCAGGCATCAGGTTCGAATCCTGGCGGTGGAATGGATGTTTGTTAGTGGTTCGGAATACACGTTAAACTGTAGATCCCGGTCTAATTACTCTAAAGTGTTCTCAAAATGACCGTAGTGACAAACCAAACCAATCTACCCCATTAATATGTGGCCCATCATTGCTCCATTCATTGCATATAAAATTTAAAATCAACTCTTTCATTTTGAATAACCCTGTATTTTGCTACTTGAAAACGAATCAACAATTTGCCTGGAGATAAAACCAAAAAATTGTTTCAGCGTTTCATCAGAAATGAATTAAGCACTAATCTCCTACCTGTCCATTTCCGAAACGATCCTGTAGAGTTCCAGGGGGTCGCTTTCGACGAGGGGCGCGGGTTCGGTCTCCCTGGAGTAGTCCAGGATCGGGATCTCGAACTCCTCCAGCTGGTAGTCGGGCGTTCTCTCAGTGAACTCCTGCTGGTACTTTCTCCTGGGGCTCACCTTCACTTTGGGAGCGCCTGCGCAACAGACGACAATTTTTTAAAAATAATTGTTGCTTACTGTAGAAGATTTTGTTGCAGTAGTTTTACTTAAACTATGAAATAAATTAAACAGGAAGATCCTCACGCAAAGGAAGATGATGAGATATAAACGCTACCAATAAATTGAGTACTTAATATTTACTTGAAGAACATATACCAGACATGTTTTTTAAGTAAGTACCAATTTGAAATGTATCCGTTACTGCGTTACGATCGACATTCCACACATGCGCACATCTTCATTTGTCAGCTATCCCAGACACCATGTTGTAAGCATGCGTTTGTGGCATTGTTTATGTGAACAATTAAAGTTGTTGTTTTTTTTACGGGCCTTTTTAATGCAATTTTTTATGTGCTATTTGTTTTGTATAAAAAATGCCATACAATGCATATTACGAATAAAAATTAATTATAAACTATAATTTCAAAAGAAAACGACAGATAGCTGTCAGGATAATAAGCAAATTAAAAAAAAAAATCCAACAGATGACCCACTCTATATTACAGCATCCCATTACCACGAATGCTATTAGTTGCGAGGTAGCATTTTCAAGTGGCGAAAGTGATTTTGAGCCAGTTCTCCACAAGAAACTCCTTGTGCTTGACTACGATGAATAGTTTTAAATGCATATTTTGGAACCCATAAAAGCAAATAAAACATTTAAATGTTCCAGAAGGCCGCTTAAATATGAACCTTTGAACAGCTTGAAAAGCAGTTGAAGTAGGAAAATTCGGGTTCCAATTCCAAGTGTTAACCGACAATTAAATTTTTTTATTCAGCTTCAGTATTTTTTCAGAGACATTTTTGCGCTTAGTTGATGTTGCTCCAGTTGATATTATAATTGATAATGTTCCAGATCCATATAAAACTGTGCATCGCTTACGCACAGTTTTATTAAGATCAAGAGCTAAACAGATTCAATAGGGGATTCGTGAAAACAAAAAAGCAGAAATTTTTACAAGAAAGCACGCTTATTATTATTATTATTTTAAAATTATTATACGTTATTATAAGGAAGGATAATAAAACTAAATAAAAAAATTAATTTGACGCTTAACATTGTAACAGAGCTCAAAATTATTAATTATTAATTAATTCCCCCTAAATTTTTTAGTTTCAAGAAGTTCGTAATTTCTGATGAATTAAGATTTATAATTAAACCCCCCTCAACATGTGGATTGGCCCTCCCGAAAAAGTTGAAGTTTTTAATTTATTACTTAACTAATTACTATTAATACTTTACTGTAAAAATTTGAACAATTTTAATGCCCGTTTGATAAATCGTTAGTACTTTCTTAATTGTTTTTATCCGTACAGTGATATAGGTTTAATAAAATGTCTTTGCTAAATTCATTTTTGTATGTTTGATTTCTCTTTTTATGTTGGAGGGCAAGCTGCATTTTAGGGCAATAGCAGCTAAATAAATCTAGCAGTAGTTTTACTTTTTGAAAATTAACACAGTGATTAAACTAGCAATCATTTAATAAATGTAAATAGCCTTGAAGTTAGCATAGGATTGTCCCAAATTCTTCTTGAAGTAAGGTAAATGGATGCAAGGGCGTTTTTAAAAATTAATTATGGGAGGACTTGTTAAAATTAAAATGACACATGGCCAGGTCATCCATCATGTAGTCAACAAATCATCCATGATCTGATGATCCATGAAGCTTGTGTATTAGGTACTGTTGTTAAGAAAGAGCTGTATAAATGTTGATTTCATTAAAGAATTATCTCGTCCGAGACTTCACACTTTAGAAATTCAAGTAACCAAGGATAACAATCTTCTCGCTGCTTTAAAAGAGGACTCACCTTCGGGTTTGGTGGAGACGGGCTCCGTGGGCAGTCCCTTGTCTCCCCATCCGAACTTGTTGTAGGCCTGCACCCTGAACTGGTAGAAGGTGGTGGGCTCCAGTTTGCGAATGACGAAATATTCGTGTTCGATGTTGTTCAGGATCAGCTGCCAGTCATTCTCGTCTGGAACGGAACACTCTTCAATTTTTTTTGAAATGAGTACATTGACGCACCGATGGCATATTTCACATTTTAAGGTAAATAACGACATATTCTTTACCAAAGGACATCAGGACACAAGAGAAGATTATTTAGTAAAGGCCGGAAAAATAGATTAATAACAAAAGATATTATTTACAAAGGGGAAAAAGGAGTGATAGTTTACCAAAGAATAGAAAATTATTTACGAGAGGATAGATAAACAGAATATTTACAAAAGAACAGATTATTTACCAAAGAACAAATGAGGAAATTTTTTACAAAAATAATTATTTACAAAAGGACAGGTTATTTATCAAAGGAAAGAGGGCAGATTGTTTACAGAAGAACAAATTATGTAAAAAAAAGACAGATCGTTTACAGGAGAACAAATGTACAAATGTTTTATCAAATAAAAAAAAATGCTTCAAATATTCTATTTCAAAGATAATTTCTATTCTCCCTTTAATAATCAATGATGAAAAAAATTTTTTTAATGATAATTAATAGTATATTACGTTAGTTTTATAAAATTGAACTTGCAGATGATATCAAATATTTTTTCAACGATTTATTGAAATATGTTGTCGAGAAACACTGGACGTTATCATTTTATGATTAACAATCACAAAAGCAATTGGCAGGAAATGAGTTCTTGCCAAACCAAGAAAACCTTTCATGTGCTTTCTTAACCCTTTGACACACGCACTAAAACACCCACATCGGGTTGATTTGACCCCATTTTTAAGCTAATTTCTTATCAACACTTTAAACAAACAAAAAAAAAAATGACTCTTAATATTTGAATCATTTTTTTATTGGGGAACAAATGTTATTTTAGTTAAATAGCAATTTTAAAATACAAAATAATTTTAATTTACCTCAATTTTATTCTTTTTGAGGTACACATTTTTTTAATCCTTTTCGCTGTATTTAAACATTTCATAGGTTAACAAATACTATTATCTGGTAAAAATATAATAAAATTATAATAAAGACTACATTTTAGATTGTATTTATATTTGAAAATTTTGAGAAATAAGGCACGCAAACAAAGCAATAAAGCGCAAGTTTTCCCCTTTTGATTTCGCCATTATTTGGTAGAAACTTATAAAGGTTTGTTTTGTTTTGCAATGCGACACTCACCTGCTTTCTTATATTCCAGAGCGTATCCCAGGGTGGTGCAGTTGCCTTCGTCTCTGGGCACTGCCCACGTGATGTAGATTTCAGTGTCCGATGTATCCCTTACAGCTGGCTTCTCTGGTCTTCCGGGTTTGCCTGCAGTTAAAAAAGGGTTATTATGGTTCGTTCATTTTCACCGTTTTTCGGTTTCAGAGAAGATATTACAAAATTATGCAAATGTTACATACTATGATTATGTTTCAAAATTTTTGAAATTGAAAAAAATTTTGAATTCAAAAAATTTTTTGAAACATACTATGATTATGTTTCAAAAATTTACCCACCAAGTGATTTCTTCTTCTTACTAATAATGATCTCGTCGATGTCCATTTATTTAAATTTGGTGTCAACAACTCGACTACGCAAATTTTGTCAATCGCATGACATGTTGACCATTGCATAGCATTACAAAAAAATTTCATCTGAAATTGGATTTCCAAGAATTCCAATGGTTGACTTTTGCTTTGGATTTCTTCTCTGGCAATCTTAAAATTACAGCTTGGAAATGATAAACTTCATAATCCTCTTTGAAAGATGTTTCAATGTAATAATTTGTATTTAATAACCACATAAGCTGGATAAGATTCGATAGTAAAAGCCAATACAAGTTGGCACTACTTGAATTTTCCTGAAGCAGCTGACAAAACTGATAAGGAAGCAAAGTAGATGAGAATTAAATAAGGATGACGTATAAGTGAAAAGACATCTCTTACGAGGCAAATACCCTGATAGTAGAAAAAAGTCAATCTGGAAGAACATTGTGAATAGATGCAAATAATCAAATTACATTGGCTAGACTGCGAACCTTTAATCTGAATCGGAAGATCCTCCTTACAACAAAACTGTCTGCTTTAGAAATTCATAGAGTTTTTTCTTCCAGTCATGATAATTCTTTGCAAAGTTATCCCTATCATGGGTTTTATTTTGGATCGTAACTACATCTGGACAAAGTTGGGGTGACTTTATCTATGCATGGTTCAATCTGATTTCTGATGGACAAAAAATCAACCAGCACATCTTCTATGAAGATCATCTCGAGATATACGATATAGATAATTGGCATCCACTGGATAGATAGCGGATGTTATTTACAAATGGCACTGCATTGGAATGCCAACTGCTGCATTGCAGGTGTTTTTCATTAGCTTGCAAGGAGAAATAGTACATTCTAGAGGATACTAATGTGTGAGGCTTACTTCCGAGTTTCAGCCTGGCTCTGCAGCAAGTGACTCCGTGCATGTTGCGGGCGACGCATTTGTAGACTCCGATGTCGTACGCTCGGGTTGGGTTGATCCTCAGCTCGCAGCGACCGTCTTTCAGTTCGGTCACCTACATTTAAGAAAAAAAGGATCGGAATGTCATTTGATTTGTGAAATTTGCAGAAGTTATATCAGATAACCTCTAAAATTAGTTTTAACGATCCCCATACAAACACACAACGCAACCAAACTTTATAATGGCTATTAAATTATTCAGGTAATATATATATATATATATAGCCATTCTAAATAATTTAATAGCCATTCTAAAGTATGTATATATAGTGGGAGACAGACAGAGTATCTTGTCACATATATCCTCAAAACTATCATTAAAATAGTATAATTCAAAAGTAAATTTATTTATATGGCCTATGACTCTACACTTATACGATTATGTGAAAGCTCCTGTACAAACAATATTTATTAATAAAAAATCTCTTTATTGAATATTTCTTTGTAAATTTTAAATAAAGTAACTCGTTAGCAATTTTATTAATTAATAACTGCTTAGAAATTTTAATAATTATTTAGCAATTTTATTTCAATTGTACCTTTTTTATGTAATAAAAATAAAAGGTAAATTTTTATTAAATAAAAAAAAAAGAAGATTTGATAATCAAATCAAATTCCATTATTATTTAAAAAATATATAAACTTCATACACATGAATACATTTAATTGAATTTTGGATATTTAGTAAACAGAAGAGGTCTGGGCTTTCATTTTAATATTTGAATTCATGTATTCTTTGGTTATGGTACTAACACCATAGATATATATACATAAAATTCGTTCCATTACTAACCACAATTCTGCTGCTCTCCAACAGAATTCCGTCATTTCTGAACCACGTGTAGTCCACTTTGGGTTTCCCAATGGCGTAACACGTAAAAACAACCTCATCATTTTCTTTCATGGCGGCATTTCGGAGCTTTTCCCGGAAGTAAGGAGCCATACCTGAAAAAAAAAAAAAAGAACTGTAAAGATTAGAAATGTACTTAATTTAGAAAACAACTGTAATTGATACAATATTAAATAAAGACGTTCAAACCTTATAATACCTTGTTGTGCTTATAGGAAATACAGAAAAAAAAAAGAAGAAATAAACACTTTTAAAAAAAAAAATATAACGATTGTTATAAATGTAAGTTATAAATATTATAACTATGTACGCTGTAAACATTACGATTGCTAAAAAACATTCATCATATTTTAATTAGACATTTTGAGAAGACAAAATTTCGAATTGTTTGTGAAGAATTCAAAAGGATTTATTTGTAGTCATTTCAAAATTTTTATCATAACCGCTAATTGAAGGATTAGTATATTTATACATTAAATTTAACATTATATAACATGCAAGTAAAACATATAGAGCGAAAATTGTCTTTTTAACAATGAATTTTAACCAAAAACGTAATTTCCAGTAAAAAATTTGAATTGGAATTATTTGTACGTGTTTGTACTTTAAAATGTACAGCTTTACCAATGTACAAGGTGATTATGATTAAAGTCCCACTTTTAAAATGCTGTTAAAAAAGAACCGCTCGTCACAATGAGTTCACATTTGAACTGAAGACACTTGAAGAAGGAGAATGCGGTCCGATATCCAAAAAAAAGTTCCAAAGTGTATTAATAGATGGCTCTGTACGCAACCTAAAGAAAGTGAATTCGGCTGCCAGTTATATTTTGAATCGAAATGACAACATATTGGGCATGAGTTGCACATTTAACCAACTGTAGTGTTCCATATGCTCAATTGTTTCGGTTTTTGGACGGAAAAAAATGATTTCCAATGCATTCATCAGTTCTGACACTGTTAACGGACAGCCCATCCACCTCGCAAGGTCATACCTGATTGAATGGGAAAAATCGTTGTCACTTTTTTATTGATGCCGTACCGTTTTGCCCTTCTTCAAGTATCTTCAGTGTTCAAATGTGAACTCATTGTGACGAGTGGTTCTTTCTTGACAGCATTTTGAAAGTAGGACTTTAATTATAATCGCCATGTATGTTAAACTAATTGGTCTATTGGTCTAAGATTGTTGATCCTGTAGAACACTAATGCTAAATTGGAATAGATTCAAAGTGTGTTTCCAACAAGGACAAGCACTCGCCTATCTCGAACTCCCTGGAGCCCTTGTCCTTCCAGACCTCCTTCTTGAGCTGCTCCATCTGCTCGCGGGCGAACCCCAGGGTGCCGATCTCGTGGTAGAGCCTGCGGGGGACGCTGCTCACCGTCAACCCTTTCCTCTCGTCGTCGATCTCCTCGTCCATCACGTCCACGAACTTGCGGCGCTCGCGGATCACCAGCTGAGAAAAGAAACAATCAATAGAACTGCAGAAACGGAAACAATGAATTAAAATAAATACTGAAATCCGCTTACAAAGTTTATTTTATCATGTGTGAACCATGCTCTATTTATTGCAAATGAGTAATGAACGAGTGGGATTTTTATATTTTCATAACGAAACACATCAAGGATGTAGGTATAATGCATAAACTTGTTACTGTGTTATAGTACACGTTGCTTCGTATGCCATGGAGCACATAGACAATCTCTTATACAAGATTGATATTATAATTAAAAAATAGCTACTTTCTATTCATGAAGTAATCATCTATAGTATTTACGTGTTTCGCATATCATGGAACAAATGTTAGTCACTGTATTGCAGGAACATTAAACAAGTTCAAAAGACAAAGAGGAATATTATAATCAATAAAAAAAAATGTCACTTTCTATTAACGAACTCCTCACCTGCAATATTCACGTGCGTCTTTAGACAAAATCATTTTCATCAATTTCATCAAAACGTATAGACCTTCATGCACTTTACCCATCATTTCAGGGTCTTTAATTTTCAAACTCAGATTTTTTTCAACGTTTTGCAAATTTCTATTTTATAACTCAATGGGTTAGGTAGCTTCAAATGACTCATGGCCCTTTAGCCCACAGATTCGACTCTGTTCATGGGATATTATGTTTACTGTTATGAAGTATTTTAAGTGTACAAATTTTTTTTAAATTTCCATCTATATAAACAATGCAGCTTGTTTTTTATTCCTCACTAATTACACAGCAACAAATTAATTACACAATTAACAAACACATTTTTCTACGTCATAGCGACAAAAATTGGATAATCTCAAAATTGTTATACTTTTATTATAGAGATTTTATCGATAACGCAAGAATGTATCAAAATATAACATTTATAAAAACCTCATGTTAAAATACTAACATCAGTCATTTACATTAAAAATTTTTTTTTTGCTAAAGAAGAGGCATCATTTGATGAATGACTACTTGAATAATCCTTCCTTAGGACCTTAGGCAACTCACCGGACTGTCTCCCCAGTGCTTCTCCCTGAGGCTGGTCTTGATGCTGGGACTGACCGAGGCGCCCACCCTCAGGTACTGGCGCAGGCGCAGAGGGAAGTCCGTGTCGCGCAGCTGCAGCAGGTAGGTGTCGGGGCCGTTCTGATAGCTGAAATGGAAGGCTTGATAAGTAGGCATGGAACTACGCCATTCAACTTTTATTTGGATCTAGATCACGAATAATTAGGATTAACATGATATGGAAGATGTAATATCAGGCACCCTTGGGCAGTATATTGTTTTGTTGGTGTTTTCTCCTTCATAAATAATGAAGGTGATTATTAAGAAAACGAAAACAAAAATTATTTAATCTATCAAAATTCAGACTTCTTCCCTCTAAAAATTCTCCCTCAATTGATTTCCTCTGCACCCAGTTCAAGATTTATGGCAACCCTGTTCAAGGAGTTGTCCGATGTCGTTGCAATCACTGTTTTCAAAAATCTAAAGTTCAATGTCATCAGTGGTAATTGCTATATATATTTCACATCCAACAATTAGTCTGTCTAGTGAAGGGTTTTCTGCGCTTTCCCTCGCACAATATACATATGCGAGCATCTACTTTTAAAAGTTCCTCCAGACGCTAATAGGCTCTTTCTTCTGCATCCGTCAATAGGTTGTTTGTGGAAAACATAAATAGAACATGAGACCCACCGATGCAAAACAATAAAAAAACACCCTTTAAGATGGTATTATAACGCCTAGGTTAGTACAGTGAAATTTCTTGACTAATTGTACAGTGGCAATGTGTGCAAGTTGCGCTCTGGAGGGGTGAGGTTCGAAACCACTGATAGCATTGTAGTAGTCAATGCTTTAAGAGAAGAAAATACCCAATGGTGATTGTGAAAATGTGCGTGAATCATCGATAATCAGGGTGCCATGGTGGGAGTTTCCGGAGTTTCAAGCAAAGACGACAAGCAAATATAAGGCAATTACCCTTAAAAGCTCTCTGGCAGACACTGTCCTCCTCTCATCACCCGACCGTGGGCTATTCGTGGTATGTACATGAGGTCCACCGATGTTCCATCCTCTCCTTTCTTACTGGTAGGGAACTAAATCCTAGGTAAGGCGTGAGGTGTGGAGAAAAAAGTAAGTTACCCCAAAGTGTCCTCCCAGAAGACAATACATATTTTTTTCCTTCACTCATTAGTGGTACACATAATTGAACAGATGGATTGATGCAAAACAATATGAACTACCGAATCCTTCAGGTTGGCATTATAATCCCTGAGTCAATATGGCGAAATTTCATAGAAACAAGTAATAAATAGGGAACCTTAGAAATGAGAGGAGAAGAGAAGACGTACCTGCTCTCTGATCTGAAGTCAATGTCTTCTCTGCTGATCTTCTGCTTGAAGGTAACGTCGTCGAAGTGCGAGGGCTTCACGTGCGTCCTGTCCAGCTCCAGGGGCTCCGGGCTGCTCGAGGGGGTGAAGCACTCGCCCGGGGGGTAGATCATCTTGCTGGGGTGGTGGAAGCACGATTCCAGGGTGCGGCGGCGGAAGTACCGTCCTGCACGAGGCGTTGGAGTACTGCAGGCAGAGAGAGTGTTATTTCGTCCGTTTTGGAATTAATTTCTTATTTCGATTATCAATTTTTTTTTTTTGGATGGAAAGATCTGGACAGCAGAATTTACATTATTTTATTTTCCCAATTTAATTTTTTTGTGTTCAGTCCCAGTCCAATTTTTTTTATGATTATACGTGTGACTATTATTTATTATTTTTATTTTGAATCAAGCACAGAATATAGATAATTTATCTAATTATTTATCGACTATAGTACAGGGTGGTTATAATTAAAGTGACCCTATTCGAACTCCTCTAGAACTCTTTCTGTCTATCGGAATTTGATGAAAATTGGTATATACGATATATGGACCACGGGGAAAAGATTTCTGCAATAAAAATTAGTTCAAATGTTGACCACAACATGGGACTTTTCAAAATTTCCTTATGAAAATTAGTCAAACCTATAAAGAGACTTGCAGTCAGAGCCCGAAAATCATTCTGCGTGCCTTTGTCATTGTTAATCATGCCCTTACAGAAGAAAGATCGAGCTTTACTGATTAAACTGGTTTATCAGAACGGCAGCAATAGCTTAGCTGCATTGCCTGAATATCGTCTTTTAAAGAGATTGCGAAAAGGACCCATGACCAAGAATGGCTTCAAGAAGATGATTGTGAAATTTGAAGAGACTGGAGATTTGGGTGTGCTGCCAGGAAGAGGGAGGAAACGAGTTACGAATGAAACTATCGAAGAAGACGCTAGTGCTCTGGTTGAAAAAACCTCCAAGTCCAGCTATTCTTCAGCAAGTGCTCTATTGGTGTTACTTGAGTTGGAATGAGTTGGTTACCATTTAACGAAGTTCTTCATTTTTATTCATAAAATGTATTTAAAATGCATTTGTGAAATTTTCTCTTCATTCATTTTTACTTTTTTTTTATTAAAACATCATTAATAACATAATAAAATTTCACTCATTTCTGATTAAAATGTAATATTCAATCGAAAAAACGCTTTGAGCATTAATCATTATATTAAAAGCATCGGTTAGTCATTTACCCAGTCTCTCCATTTCTTTTGATAGTCCTTCAGCCTGTCCAAGTTGTTCAGAAGCCTTTCGCTGGCACTTGGTCTGTCCTTGTCCATATGGTACTGGAACAAAGATAAATACATCTTTAAAATCTAAAACATTTCATTTTTTTTTATCATTGAATAACTACTTATTTGGTAGGAAATGACGTACCTTTATCCATCTGTGTTGCAGAGCGGATTTAACATCTAGACGTCCTCTGGAAGAAGAGCAAAGAGAACACTCTTTAAAATTTGAATTTAAAATTTTTGGATTATCTTCTATAGACTTTTTAAAGCATGCTCAAAGAAATAAAAACTAATGGAGAAGGTGGAAAAAAATATGCAGTTATTTTTATCATTAGCCACTCACATCGAGGATCTATTTAAGTTGAGGACCCCAATTGAATTGTATTTATACATATAATTTTCTACTGGCATTAGTGTTTCAGCATTACTTGTTTAGGAATATATACCTCTTTGAGACTCTTAGTTTGAATAGTTATTTTTAAAATATGCTTGTTCCACTTGTTCAAAACTTGTTCAAAAGTTGTTCAAAAATCAACTGGACATATCACAAGAAAAAAAAATAATAATAGAAGAACGGATACAAAAAGTTTTTGTTAAATAAATGTAATTATAAAAGTCCATAAATTAATATGTGAATTCTCTTCGTTGTTAGTTGTGCATCCTAGAGATAACCGAATTCCTGTCATGCATTAAAAAGCATCTAAAGATTTATGGTATTAGTAGTAGTGTAACTATTTCTGAAAATTAGTTTAATACAAGGATCTGCTGTACACAATCCGTCACATAAATCTATATGAAAAAATCTGATAAAATTTAATATGGAAAGAGAACTTCCTCTAGAATTCAGATATTTGCCAATACATAACATGGAGTTGAGTATCGTTTGGACTTATTAGGAGTCACCAATGAATTTCACATCAATATTTATGAACTTTTGTAGTTACTAAAAAGCTGTTGTTACAACGTTTGTAGTTTTTTTAGTTATATTTTTGTAGCTGCACAGCAGCTACAAAATTTAGTTTTTATAGCTACAGTTTTGTAATTAAATTAGTAATTAACTTAGTTACAAATTAATTTAGTTTAAGTTTTTAGTTAACAAATTTAGTTTTTGTAATTAATTTAGTTTTGTAGTATGTTTAGTATGTATGTAGTTTATATATGCAGTTTCTGTTAGTATGTTTGTTGTATGTGTGTTTCCAATGTGTTTACATTTTTGTAGTTACATTGTAAGTTAATAATGATAATATGTGGTTTTGTGTGACGTGTCCAACAATTCTCAAACACTCTGAGGACCCCAGCCTACTGTTAAGATGGCCTTGGACAAAGATACCAGTTGTTTGGCGGGCCATCAAAACAAAAGAATAAATTTAAATCTAAGATATTGATTACGCACATTGTACACTGAAGTGACAAAAGTCATGGGATAGCAATATGCAAATTTTCAGATGGCAGTAGCATCGCGTAGAACAGGTATAAATGCGCAGTGCTTTCGCAGAGCTTTCATTTCTGTTCAAGTTATTCATGTGAAGAGGTTTTGACGTGATGATGACCGCACGACGGGAATTAACAGACTTTGAACGCGGAATGTTAGTTGGAGCTAGACGCATGGGTCATGCCATTTCGGAAATCGTTAGGGAATTCAACATTCCCAGATCCACTGTGTCAAGAGTGTGCCGAGAGTATGAAATTTCAGGCATAACATCCCACCATGGACAGCGCAGTGGTCGACCGCCTGCACTTAACGACCGAGACCGGCGACGTCTGCAAAGAGTCGTAAATTCTAACAGACAAGCAACACTGCGTCAAATAACCGCAGAAATCAATGTGGGACGTACAAGGGACTTGTCTGTTAGAACTGTGCGGAGAAATTTGGCTTTCTTGGGCTATTCCAGCAGAAGACCGACTCGAGTGCCTTTACTGACAGAACGACATCGCTTGCAGCGACTCGTGGGCACGTGAGCATATCGGTTTGTCCCTAGATGAATGGAAAACCGTGGCCTGGTCCGATGAGTCACGATTTCAGTTGGTAAGAGCTGATGGTAGGGTTCGAGTGTGGCGCAGACTCCACGAAGCCATGGACCCAAACTGTCAGCAAGGCACTGTTCAAGCTGGTGGTGGCTCCCGTAATGGTGTGGGCTGTTTTTCATGGCATGGACTTGGTCCTCTGGTGCGACTGGACCGAACATTGACTGGAAATGCTTATGTTCAGCTACTTGGAGATCACTTGCAGCCATTCATGGACTTCATGTACCCAAACAACGATGGGATTTTTATGGATGACAATGCGCCATGTCACCGGGCCACAACTGTTCGCGATTGGTTTGAAGAACATTCTGGACAATTCCAACGAATGATCTGGCCACCTAGATCGCCCGACATGAATCCCATCTAGCATTTATGGGATATCATCGAGAGGTCTGTTCGTGCCCAAAATCCTGCACCATCAACGCTTTCACAATTATGGACGTCTATCGAGACAGCATGGCTCAATATTCCTGCAGAAGACTTCCAACGACTTGTTGAGTCCATGTCACGTCGAGTTGCTGCACTTCGCCGAGCGAAAGGAGGGCCGACACGATATTAAGAGGTATCCCATGACTTTTGTAACTTCAGTGTATATTTCAGCGTGCTATTTGTAAGATTAAGCATCGGTATTCTGTTTAGTAATTTAGTTTTTTTTCAAAAATATTTAAATGCTGATAACAGAATGCTTATCACATATTTTGCAAAGATGGCAACTAATTATGCTACTTCTAGGATTGCTACTAACAGCAATAATCAAATGTAGTGCCATTTAATTGTTTTTAATGTCAATTAGTTCAGTATGATCTCTATGGTTCTATCCATTAAGAATTTATTTTGTGAAAAAAAAGTGTTTATAGAATAAAAAAATTATTATTTTTTAAATATAACGATTTAAATGCTTTATGTATACAAATTAAATTTATTTCATCAACTGAACATTATTGCTCATTAGTAAAACTATATATCCGAAGATTTTTATGATTTTTAAAAGCTTAGCCTATTTTATTTTCCAAACAAACAAGACTATTCCTTTGAGTGCGTTTATTTCTAACGTTTAAGTCAATCATGACGCAACCAGAAAACATCATTTACGCATGAGCTCTTTGTGGGAAACAATAAGCATATGCTTAAAATTCTTATGCTTAATAAGCTATGAATTCTGCTTTGTGCAACAAGATTCAAATTGGGAAGAATGCTTTTTTAATGTTAAGATACAGGCTGTAAATGCTGGCGCAAAGAATTTCCTCCTTAATTTGAGATGATGGAGATTGAATGGACGGAAGGAATTACTTGGGATCGAAGACGAGCAGCTTGGACATGAAATCCTTGGCGTCGTCGCTGACCCCCGTGAAGGCGTCCTCCACGAAGTTGATCTTGCCCTGCTGCACCCTCGTCAGGGTCTCGCGGTCGTGCTCTCCCAGGAAAGGGGAGATGCCGCTCAGCCTGAAAAAGCAACATGACTATTTAGCAAACAAGGCTGGCCAACGCACAACAAAAAGGAAGAGAAATAGCAAGTACTTACAGCAGATAGGTGATGACACCGACACTCCTGAAAGGCAATAAAAAGAATTTTTTATTAAAATATTGTGTTTTTTTAAAAATCTTCCTCATAACCAAACATTTAAAAGAAATATTATTATCATTTTTATATACACCCTTTATTCATTAAATATATATTATCGCATAAGGCAATTTATGTTAGTGGTTTTGAGTAAAAAACTATATTACATTCTTTTCTATTGCAAAAAACGCAGAGGTTTGGTTTGGTTTGCCGCTCTACGGTCATTTTCGGTTCATTAGACCGGGATCTACAGCTTAAACATGGATTCTGAATCACTCACAAATGTCCATGCCACAGCCAGGATTCGATCTTAAAGCCTGTGGTACCAATGGCCAGAGCGCTAGCCAGTTGGCCATCAGGCCGCGAAGTATGTTGAGGAGCAAGTATGTGAAGTTGTTTTGAGTATGTTAAAAATTTAGTGCGTCAAGGAACAAAAAAAACATTGTTTATATTTCCCAAAACATTTGATTTAAAAATGTTGTGTTGCCCAGGGTTGTGTTTACTATTATACTTACATGCAAACATAGATAATATAATGATAATGATACTAAACGCACATTGTAAAGAAATGTAGAACATTCAAAATGAAATATAAAACATATATATAAATATAAACGCAATAAAAAAAATGAAATCTTTCAAAAATATTTATTTGACTAGTGCGATAGTTGCTTCTCCCCTCTTTCCCTTAGGAAAAGGACTCTTTCCCTCTTCCCTCCCACTCTTTCCCTCTCCATTTGGGCATTTGCACATCGTAGTGGGTGTTGCAGATTAGCGTCCGTTATGTTTGAGCGGGTTTTGTTTTTGGTATGATTTGGTATTGTTTAGTATGATTTGCTCTGCTATCAGCAGTTAACTGTGCGTATCTAGGGATGGCCACTGCGTCACTGAAGTCACTTAAAGTGAAAATAGAACCTGCTATATTAGATGTTTCAAGATGCTCGCACATTATAATTTCGCAGAATTATTAATTTGAATTAATTATTCTGCGAACTCCTAACTGTCAACTCATCAAGAAAACAGGCACTATCTGTCCTATATTCGCAAGAATATTATTTTAAAATCAAAGTTTCCAATCCAATTTTTCCTCATCATTTCGAGAGTTAATTTTTGAATATAGGGATGCACGAATTTTTTTAATACATTGGTTTTCATTACTTTGGTCATTATAAAATAAATGTATTTTGTAGAAGTGTCATACATCTCACGGTCCGGAAAAATATTCAAGACGGGCCGCGGGTAGACCACCCCTGCTCTGCATATTTATAATTTAAACTTTCATGCTTAAGCCCTCAGAGAAATTCATTCTTATGGCATATTTTTGTTTCGAAACGTAACATACCACATATCAGCGAGTACTGTGGCCGGTAGTTTGTTGGCGATTTCTGGAGCCACGAATTCCGGATGACCGTATTCAAGGAAGTAATCTTTTCCGGGCAAAAGTCGAGCCGCGAGACTGAAATCTCCAAATCGGATGTCGTTGCTGTTGACCCGAGCCATCATCACATCTCCGATCTGAAAAAGGAAAAAAAAAAACTTTCTTCCAATGACATTCAGTTAAATTAGAAGATTGAAAAGAGTTTTTAAGCCTTGTCTTCACTCACCGTCAGTCCCAAGTGACCCACGTAGCGGCTGTGCATGTAGTCCAGACCTTCCAGAATTTGCTTCACGTAATTGGCAACATCTCTCTCCGTGATGCCACCCCTCTTGATGATGTTGTTGAGGATCTCTCCACCACCACAACTGAACACAAGTTAAAGAATATAAAATAACTTTTAAATAGCAGATTTTTAAAAAAAATGAAATTCTTAGATGCAGGTAGATGAATTGAAAAGACACTATACGATTACAATGCTCAATATTTGAGAAAGAACTGTATCTTTTCTAGATGAATATTGTCCTGAGTCTGTTTCAACACTTTATGAGAATTGCGGGGGAAGAGAGAAGAATTAAAAAAAAATTAAGATTCCCACTGGAAGGCAAAGAGAGAAGCTAGCAATATTTAGTATATATATCCGAAAACGGCAAAACATGTTGGGCTTCTGGAGTCAGAGAGAGGGAGCGGCAATCAAAGGTTAGTAGATTCCAGAGTATAGCGTTACCACGGAATGAATAAAAAGTATGCAATTGATAATTTAACAAAAAATAATGAATTTAATTTTTAGGTCTATATCCTATTTATCTTGGCTCTATAAATCTATAAACTTGGGTCTACATTACTTAGTTCCTCTTATCTTTGGTCTATCCTAATATTTTGGTCTATATCCTAATTATCCTTAGAAAAATTCGTATTAGAAACTTGACACCACTTGCCTAGATTCCTTTAAAACGATAGATTTTAAGTTCTATTTCCCCAAAAGTCAAGCAATCAGCGTGATATTTCAATAAGTAAACAAAAGTATACAACAATTTGCTTAAAAATTTCATCTCGAAAGACAAAATTTGATATCTATTGTAAAACTTGCAGTTGACAGCTGCCAAAAGATGACAGGTATAAATACAAGAAGTGAAAAGCATTGAAGGCAGTCAGAAAGGATACATGTCCGTAACGAGCGTGAGCGTGTCCTTTGTCTCGAAGGCGTCCCTGAGCCTGACCAACTTGGGGTGGCAGAGCTGGTTCATGATATCCATCTCGGCCTTCATGAATTCCTTGAGCTTGCCTTTGCCGTGCATCGACTTGGCGGCGTAGCTGTCGCCTGTCTCCCTCTTCACGGCGTGGTAGGTGATGGCCTGGGTGCCCCTGTTTGCAAAGGAGAGCAGGGTTAGTATGAACCAGAAATATAAATTCTAGGGGGAATACAGTTGATATCGGACTGTTGAGACTTGAATATAGATGGATGACAGTCCCCTAAGTGTAACAATTGTCTTTTGGCTTTTAAATTTTTTAAAATTCTTATTGTTTTCTCTAAATTTTTCTTTTATTTTTATGCCCCAATCTGAAATTAAAAAAGGAAATTTTTTTCTTAAACCTTTTGTTTAAATTTTGTTTCAATCTCAAATTCGAATATTTTATGTTTCAATCTTAAATTTTTTTAATTCTTCTTTTTTTATTCTTTAAATTTTTGTTTCAATTTTTTCCCAATCTTAAACTCCTTTATTCGCTTATAACAAATGAACTTCCTTGCTTTAAATCTATTTGAAATTTTATGCAATCTCATTTTTAATCATCATTCAAAATTAAGATGTGAAAGCATTTGTGGCTTTCTTACCACAAAGGAAATCCCTAATTGGTATGCCTGTTTCACTATTGCACCTAATAGTGTTAATAAAGATTTTAATTAGTAATAATGAATCGATGATTTGCATGTTGACTGCAGGAAGTGATATTGGAACAAATTTTATTTTAACGCAAAAGGAAAGAAATTTCGTTTTATAGAATAAATATAGTATTGTAATTGCTGTGCACTAGGTAGATTTTAGTTTGTTCTGTGTTATTGTGATTTTATCAGCACAGCATCTTTTTTGCACAGAAGACATTATCTTTTAAAATACACCACCAGAACAGCACTCGTACATAACGTGGCTTGTTCAGCAGCGTTCAGACAAGAATACGAGAGGATCTAGTCAATATCACTCAGAGTGTCTGTGTCTGCTCGTGAGAAAGAAGTCACGTTATCTCTTCGCTGTGAGTGATAGCTGGTCGAAAATGGCAACCGCGAGAAATCCGTTGAAAAACAGACTCTGGTGGGAAAGAGACTGAAACAGTTGATTCATTCCGACGGGATCTGCTCACACTCAAAGAAACCGGTTTATAACTGATTTTCGAGACCGATTCGCTTGTTCACTTACTTTCGTCTGGTCGTCGCTTTTCTCGAGGTCAGATGGAGACACTCGGAGGAAGAACTACTGCCAGTCTGGTTCTGTCGTCTGGACGCGGCTTTCAATGCGTCAGTACTCCAGAATGTACCATCACAGTTGCCGTTCTATTCTTTCATGAAAGAATCTACTACTACACCACACCACATCACTGTGCATAGAGCTGAGTTGCCCCGTGACAGTTTGTCATGAAGGCATCAAGGAATTTTTCAAGTCACTTATTTTTCTACAGTACCATTTTGCTATCCATGATAAATTTTTACAACAGCCGAAGACCAGTCTGTTCCTGAAATGCTGTCACACTTGGTGCGAAAGACAGCAATCATTTCTTGTACGTTTGATAAATAGCACTTTTGCATGACAACGACAATTGAAACGCTTTTTCGAATGCCTGCAATACTCTTTATATACCAATCAAATCTGCTGACACGTGCCTTCTTGAGATGAGTTATTTAGCATTGGCGTCAAAAGTAAGATGTTGTCGCATTAAATGCGACTCGATGTGTTTTGACATTGATTACAAATTTTATTTAAAATTCTTTTTAAGGATCGAAAATTATTTACTGAATGCTAGCGAAATTAGTTTTGTCAGAAAAAACAATTTCTGGTAGAAAACTGATCAGCTATTTCATTCCCATAAATGTTGCAATAAGGAGAGATCTTCTTTCCCATGCATATGGAGCTGCGGATTACATTTTGTTTTATTTATGTCCTACTTTAAATTTTAAGTGTAAGAGTCAATCACGAGTGACTTACCTGCCCAACTCATCTCCGATGTCATAGAAGTCCTCGAACAATTTGGTGCGAGGTCTGACGGGGATGGGTCGGCAATAGGTCTTGTAGTCGAACATGTCCTCGGAATCTAAAAGAGATTAAGCATCATGTGAGTGACCATGTAGGTGTTAGCTATTTATAACTTCAAAAATTGACTGTGAAAATAAGTCTGCTTTAATGTTGCAAGTAATAAAAATGTTCACTTTTACAGCATTATTTTACTCTCAATTTCTGAAGTTTGAAAGGAGATCGGAAATGGCCTAATGATTAGCGTTCTGAGCTAAATTCGAAATTAGGACAATGACCTGAATCAAAAATTGTGACAGCTATGTTAGTGAAAGATTATGTTAAATCAGTAGATCAGAAAATTCCTCAAATGATTTTAAAAAGTAAGAAACTTTTCAAATGCAGTTTTTGCGGGTCACTTTTACACTTTTCAGTCGTGCAAACTGCACATATTGACCCCTCGAATGGCTGGTCTCACAGCAGTCGGAGAACCTCACGCGTTCAACAGGCTGTGTAGAAACATGAATAGGAAAAAAAATTATTTTTCAGAAGCAACACATTTATAGTGCAAATATGAAGCAGAAATGATTCAGAAATAAAAGAAATTCAGTTTGTATTTTATTCTTTGAAAATTTTTGAATCCATTAAATTTTGTGCATCACAATAAGAGGCAATTCACTTCACTTGTACATGTGTCTCTTTTAGTGACTTATTTTTCTTATTGGAATAGAAATAATGTAAAGGGATGTCGTATGTTTAGAATAAATGTATAAATTTGGTTAGCATTTGATGAACAGCTGGTAGGCAATTACCTTCGACGTTGAGGCTGGCCGAGGAAGTGGCAGTTCCGGCGATATTGGTGGCCGTGCAGGAGTAGAGGGCGTTGTCGCGGGTGATGAGATTGCTGATGAAGAGCGTGCACTTGTCCGGCTCCTCCCACAGAATCTTGACCCGTTCGGACTCGTAGAGGGGGTGCCAGTCTCGGAACCACTTGATCTTGGGGTAGGGCAGGCCTGTCACGCGGCACTGCATGCGAGCGCTGCGACGGGACATGGCCGTCGTCTCTTCCAGGCGTTCCAAGAACACCGGGGGTTCTGCCAGAAAGAATATAGGATTAGAACACACATGGATTTTTATGATCGATAGGTATCAAAGGCTGCACAGTAACGATGTAAATGAATATGGGTTCGTTACTGATTTTTGAAAAAAAAAGAAGAGAATGTACCTGCGATAAGGAGCTTGATCTTCATGTTGGCCTCCCCTTCGTCGTTGACAGCCAGGCAGGTGTAGGTGCCCACGAAATCGTCGTTCATGCAGTCGATGAACACGCACAGCTTGCCGTTGCGGTCCTGCATGAACCCGTACTTGTCTTTGCCGATCTGGAAGAAGGACACATTATTTAAGCCACTAAAATAGCGACGGCCATCTCAAGAAATACACAGGAGTTTTCACTAATCCTTTGAATTTACTACGTATGGTTTCAGGAGGAAAAGCAACATTTATCTCTTACTTAACGACTGTAAATAAGACAGAAGCCTAATCAAAATGGTAAAAACTATAAGCCCAATTGTAAATCTGTACGTGTATATGTATATATATTAAAACACTGTAGGGTTTCATTTAATTTGCAAGGTTAAAAACTGGAACACCTATTGCATTCAAGCTTTTCTCATTTGTTGTATAACAGTCCCCAATTGTTTTAAAGATGTCCTCGGCACTGCCAAGACTTTCTAATCACAAGAAGAAAGTAGCAGAGGAAATTGTCATTAAAATAATTTTGGTTACGAGAGTTTTTATGTTAAAGATTGAAGTTTATAAGAAATTATCGTCTATCACAAAGTATCATACAAGGTTTATGGAACTAAAAAAATTAAAACATCAAATAAATGGTAAATTGCAAATCCTACATTACATAACAAAAGAGAGGGAAAGATTTATAAAACATTAAAGTAAGAATTTGCAAATTTACAAAGAGCTTTACAAGTAGGCTTCTTATTAACACATTGACAAAAATTTTGTGACAATTTGACTTTTTGAAGTGTCAGTTCCTTCCTTAAAGTTTTTCTAAAATGTTCAAGCATATAGCAACTAAAAAAAGGGGGATAAATATTCCGTATTCTATTTACATCACAATTGTAAAGATCAACTGAACATAGTTTTAATCTCTTTAAATAAAAGTTAAAATTTCCATTTTCAGTCATAAACTGAGTAATTCTGAAATCAGTAAAAAAATATTTAGATTGCAGAATAAAATGACTGCGATAGATGCATTGGAGGATTCTATGTATAATGAATTCCAGAGATTGCCGGCAATTGAGTGTCTTTTTAAAATAAGATTTTGGTGTATTTACATTCATTTCAATGCCCTATTAGATGGCTTCTTTCGCGAGCCAGCCAGTTCTTTTTTCAGCCGAAAATTCCTGACTGGCCAAGAACGAATGCAAAATATACAGTTACATTTTTTTCAGTAAACATATGAAATTTTTTTTTGAAGGTGAAATATAATAATGTGGTAAAATGCAATATGTTTTAGTGATTCTAAAGAAGAAAACATTTCATATTTCGGAATCTGCCAAGTAGGTAGACGGACTTGGCCCGCCATGGGACTATTATGCCATTGAAGAAGAAGAAGGAGGAGAAGAAAACGATTCTAAAGAAAGCGAATCCATACAAATAAATTCAAATAGGTTTTTACTTTAAATAAATAACAAACATTTTAAATAGCATAAAAGTTAAGATTTCATGATTAATTATTCCTAAGCAATGAATCATTTTTGAAGAATCAGATCCTTTATGTTGGATTTTTTTCGGATGGACATTGGTGAATCTCGTGTTCCCACTAACAGTATCCCCACCTAACGGGTACCTATTGGGAGGCCATTGGCCCCCCGATAAGCTTTCAAAGGTAACTGGTCTGCATTTGCAATGTCGTATGCGTAAGTACCAAGAGAGCTCCAATAAGGCAGGTTGGTTGTTGATGCGAAATGTTTTATGCACTTTATAAATCGTCTCCTCGTTTCTGAACGTAGTGAGGACAGCAATGAACGCCTACCAGTGGATTCGAACCTGCCGCTAGGTGTAAAAATTACCACTGGAATATATCTTGTATTCAATGCATGTTTTTCAGGACTTATAAATAATATAGAAAAGCAGACTTTTTCTATTGAAATCAAAATCGCAATGGAATTGTAATGGCGTACCTGCGAATCTCCCTTGAACCAGGTCACTTGGGGTTGTGGTTGGCCGTAGACCCAGAACTCGATGGTGACCGGAT
This sequence comes from Caerostris darwini, assembly GCA_021605075.1. Lineage (NCBI taxonomy): Eukaryota > Metazoa > Arthropoda > Arachnida > Araneae > Araneidae > Caerostris > Caerostris darwini. Next base: position 185,170 of record BPLQ01011142.1, on the reverse strand, counting down.
GACCGCGCACTCCGTACATCACGTCTTCCTCCCTGCGCACGAATTTGGGAGGAGCAGCTGCAAGAAAACAATTCAATGTCACTTGAGTGTTAGTTTTATTTTATAGCCATTAGTGGCTTTAAAAGTGAAATGTCTTTTCGTCAAATTTTTACCACATCATGTCCTACAAATTTCGTGAATTGAACAGTTAAATTTCTAATTATTTTGCTTCTAAATTCTAATATGTGATGCATTGTTAAGAAATTGTGCTATAAAAGCTTTATCGTATGATAATTTTTTATTCTCTGTAGGCCTAACATTTAATACTACCTCCATTATATGCCATTATACTTTTATGAATTTAGTCAAGATGTTCAATTTAAATACATACGATGTTGTATGTTGAGAAATGAAAAGTGAAGCAAGTGCCAAAGTTATTCCTATAGCAACTGATTTTTGCTTTGTACTTTCCAAAAGCACAATTATATATGTCTTATAAATGCCTTAGAGCAGAGACTTCATGGATTGCATGAGAAACTGTTATGGTTCCAAATTGGAACATTTTGGCGTAGTACAATGTCAGTTACAATAGGCGTATTTCTAAGGCGTATTTTATTATACATACTACAGATTTGTAGCATAATTTACCAATCGAGAAAAAAAAATGAAATCTGAAGAATATACTCATTAAATTAGACCTTAACATTGTGCATAATGATATGATTTATAATTATGAATGAAATTAGGGATTTTTAACAACAGAAAATTTTACTAAACATAAGATTTAATTCTTGTGGGGTTTTTTCCACTTAAAGAGGCCTTTACATCATAAAATAAATTAACTGATATACCAATCAATGCACTGTCGATCACAAGACACTCCCAACCTTCTGGTAGAAGAACGGATTCCACCTCCAAGAAACGACTTGTCTTTTGTGTGTATTCACATATCAAGCCAATTTTAGACTTAAAAGAATGGAAGTGCTGCCGAGATACTTCATATGCCATCGATTGAAACAAAGTGGAAATCAGAAGGACTAATGCTTGGAGAATAGGGTTGGTGGGGTATTCCGATCGGTGGGATTTTCTATCCAAGCGTCTATAAATAATTTCTATTGCCATGCTGAAAAATCACTTTTTCATGTCTTTCCTTGCATTCTGTTTTCTCTTCTTCTATCAATGTTAGATACAAATGAATAAATTGCAGTTGATTAACCAGATTTTAGCATAGGATTTTCTCCTGATTAATTATTGTTTATTTAAGAACTTATGACTAATTAGAAGTAAATGCGATGGTCATGATGAGAATCCTCAGAATTCTTGAAATCCCTGTATTTCTAGGATTTGCCCTGATTTTTATTTATGAACTTATGCCTCTATGGTATCTTTAGAAGTAAATGCGATCGTCATGAAAAGAATCATCAAAACTTCAAGATATTGAAGTCCCTGGAATTCTAGGGTTTCCCCTGCTTCCTTTATTACTATTTACTAATCTATGACATCATTAAAAGTAAATTACTGAATGTAGTACACGTACCATACTTCTCCAGAGGCGGGTGCTCCAGAGAGTAGTCCTTCGGCTTGAAATCGGCAGGCGTGGGTGGTTGGTAGATCTTGCTTCTGTGCGCCGTCACGTAGGGCGAGGGGTCGCTCACGCCGTGCTTGTTCTCCACACGAACCTGGAACTTGTAATCCTGGCCTGGTCGCAGGTCACGCACGTCGCACAGCGTGTCCTTCAGGCCTGCAACACAAGTGAATATTACATAAACGCATCAACGATTAATCAATATTATAAAGTAAAATAATAGCCTGTTCTTTTATAGTAGTTACGATTCATTGTGATGATCATATTTTATTTTCCCTTCTGTAGCTATCCTTCATATTTTCGATTACATCTTTTCTACGCTATAGAAGAATGTAACTTCACATGTTGGGATTTTTTAACTAGCTATAAAAAATTAAAACATATCTAGAATAAAAATTCAACCGATTACCACAGAAAATTAAAATCTAATAAACAAAGTTTATAAAAATTATGTGCCTAATTATTGCCAGTGACTTCATCTACGTGGTGGGGCTAATTATTGGTAACATATTTTTCAACATTTTATAGTTTACCTTGATAAAATTAGTGTTGTAAAAAGAAAACATTCTGAATTCACACCAAAAAAAAAATTGTACTACAGATAAACTATGCAGATTAATGTAAGATTCCTATTTATTCGTGGTTCTACATAAAATCTTGATAGTTACACACAGCACCAATCAAACATATTTTCAGAAATCTGATGCATATGAAAGGAATAATTGTTTTGCATGTGAATCAATGATAATTTACAATGGCTTTGGTGTTCTTACCAGTCTTGTACGGCGTCCATTCCCCGTCGGGATGTTTGGCCATCTCCAGTTGGTAGGTGACGGGAACACGTGGGCACGTGGGAACGGAGGGCTTCCACCCCAGTGTGAGGGAGGTGTCATCCATTCGAACGATCCTAGGCTTTTCGGGCAAGGGCACAGGAATGCCTTCACAGAAACAAAATGTGCAACGTGATATTAAAGCTCATGTAATGATGCTTCTTATTGTGGTAAAGTTACAATTCTATTATACATAAGGTTCTTCAAAATGAATTGATTATTATTAAGGATGAAAATATTTAAAGAGTAAACTTTTTTTTTTTACAATTTTCTTTCAATTATATAATTATAAAAATATATAGAACTATTAATTTGTAATGCATTATTAAGACCAAATTTAAATAAAGCCATAGTGTCCAGTGAGTAAATCGAGCAAACAACCAATACATTATGAACAAAAGCTGAAATTAGACATTTTTATTTTGCTTTATTCAAGATAAAGATTTTGTAAAAGAGAAAAACATCTGTCTGATCTCAACTGTATAGAATGTGACACTGTAGAATTGAATGTAGAATAGAACTGTATAGAATAGAATGTACATTATGAACAAAATCTGAAATTATGCCTTTTTATTTTGCACTAATCAGATTAAAATTTTGCAAAAGACAGCAACATGCTTCTGATCTCAATTGTAATTTATAAATGTTAAACCATTTATAATAAAGTAAAAAGTAAGTTAATTAAAATCCTCTTAAATTAATCTAATTCAAACCTAACTGAATATTCTCAATAGTTAGCAATTATACTTATGCAACAGTACTTCTTTTTTATGATTAAAAATTGAATTTTCTTATTTGTGAATTAAAAATAAGTTAAAATAATTCTTTTTAAATTATTTATTTTTACTCTAAACTGTTTAAAATAATTTATAATGCCTTTAAAAAGAGTACACGAACATGAATAACATCGAGTATAAAAATACACCACATACCTGTCTTCTTAAATTTTCCAAAATCTACAAATTGGTCTCCCATTGGGATTAAGTATTTCGGGTCTAAACCTAATAAAAAAATATTACACTATATATCTTGTACACATTATTCAAACAATGCACAGTTTATTTACTAAACATATTAAGTACTGCACTTTGTGTGCTGCAAAAATAAATCTTAATAAACACATACTTTTTATGAATCTATAAATATAACTTTTTCAAGTATTACATATTATTTGTTTGTTTAGCATTTGAAAGGTAAAAATTAAGATATTTTTAATTTGTATATGTTTGCACACATATTGTTTAGATATTTTTGAATTTTTAAAAACAGTACACAGTATAAATTTTTTATAAATGAAAATCTATAAATTACGAATGTTTTAAAATAAAACTGTAATTTAAAAACCTGTCAAACTTATAAAGATCAAAGCGAGAAGAATAATTCTTAGTAATATATTAATGAATAACATTTTACAATCTAACAATAAATTTTAAGAGAAAGTTTTCAGCTGTATATAAAGCAGTTTAATGATTAAATGTTATGAAAATAAAGAATGCTTCATAACTAGCGTTTGATAAAACCTTCAATATCATTATTATATTACATAATTTATTCATAATATTCTGATGAAAAAATATTGTAATCAAATTGCTTAGAGCAAAAGGAAGTACATATTACTATTGGAAAAAATTAATACACCTTACACTTATCAAAAGAGAATGTGTAAGAAAATATTACTTTAGGTTAAATTAGGAATTAAAGATATTTGATTTATGTTTTTAGCTGTCTTTTTGGATAAAAATTTTTGTCAAGAAGTATAAAATAAGATTTTGATTAAGATTTTTTTGTCAAGCAAAGGAATATCTCAAAGTTTTTTTTTTCTTTCTAATGCAGCTGGCAAACACTTAGACAGCTGTCTTGGATGCCTTAAGGCAAGCGCTGCACAGACTTACTCACTCTGCATTACCCAGGGGGTGCGTGTAACTTGAAGAGAAGCCACGGACGCGGAGTAACAATGCCCCCGGCAACGCTCTACGATCCTGTTAGGACCGGGACCTACGGTTTAAAGTGGATTCCGAACCACTACAAACATCCATGGCACCACCGGGACTCGAACCCGAAACGTGGGGTACCGAGCGCCAGCCACTCGGCCATTCAGGCTCCTATATCTCAAAGTAATGAGATCTAATTAAAATATTGTAATCTTAAAACCTATATTATTATGCAATTGCAATTTAGACAAAAATAATGGTGGGAACTGTTGTTGAATAACATGTAAAAAAATACGTAATTTTTCTAGAGTATCAAAATCAAAATGTTTACGAATTTTTTTAATGTATTAACAGTAATGGCGAAGATTAAATTTTTTTTAAAAGCATACAATTGTTTCAGAAATGAAAGTTCATTAACTAATTTAAACAGCTATACAGAGTAATTCAATTCATCAAATGAATTCAAAATTTCACCTTCATGCATTTAATGCTTTGAAAGGGTTTTTTCCTACCATAGCTAGTTACTTAATTGTAAAACTTAAAAATCAATAGTTTCTGATACTTTGAAGTAAATATGTTTTCTGCTAAGAGAGGCTTGTTTAAATAGAATTAATTTTTGCAATGTTTCAGAAATAAACAAAGGTAAGCTATTTTAATGTGGACAAACACTTAATTCCGCGACAATATAGATGATAACAATGCAGTTGATTGAGAAAATTCTTCAGCAGGTTTGACTGTTAAATGTGTTGTTGCTATTGATCCTTATGGTGCAGGAAAGCCTACAGCAGGTCCAAGAGACCCCGTTACACTCACTGGTTCATGGCTGAGGGTAATTTGCAGCTTCACTTTCAGCGAGGAACCACGTGAACTGAAGACTGACTCAACCTCAAGGCAACCCTCTACGATCTTATCAGACAGGGACCTACGCTTTAAAATGAATTCCGAACCACTACAAATATCCATGACACCACCGGGACTCGAACCGGAAATCTGCGACACCGAGCGCTAGACACTCGGCCATTCAGGCCCTACTGTTAAATGTAAATTCTTTATACATGGACTGTGAAGAGAATGTTAAAAATTCTAATTCTTACTACAAAATGCGCTTTATTTTAATTATATTTGTAAATGAAAAATTACGTCTCTTCAACTTAGAATGTAGATTCAAACAAATTCACATTTAATTCAGTCAGCAGATTCAGATGAACTTTTTCTCACTTTAGCTCAAAAAAATTACAAATTATACAATTTTAATACAAAACTATTCTAATTCGCCTTTTTCTAAGATTTATTTTGATCTGGTTTAGAATAGAAATCTTATAAACACTTAGTTTAACATTGTGAGCATTCCATTTTGATATTTCAGATTCTCGACTTCTCAATAAAAGGTTTGGAAATTTTTGTTAATTTTTTTTTTAATTTGCAAAATTTAAACAAGTTAAGAAAATATAATATACACTCAATATTTTTTGTCAACAGTTCTAGATTTTTGATATTGCTTATATCATTTAAATTATACATAACTTAAATAAATATTATAATATTATCAATTCGTTTAATAGTTTATTTGTATATTAACTTTGAAGAATCTCTAATCAATGAAATAAATTAAATAACTTTTTGAATTCATTAAAATTTTGTCTAACAATAAACTTACCACCGTTACTTATTCTTAAAGATGTTTTCAAATTTAAAAGCTTTTTATAAACCTGTTGGCACTATGCCATAATAAATAGTTATTCTAAATGTTAAAAAGTTTGGTGTTATAAAGTGTCATAAAATTTCAGAAGTAATAGCTTAATTTCCTTAGAATATAATTTTTGCACGATTATTTTTTGATACATATTTTTTTCCATAAAAACAATTGTCGAAAGGATAAACCGAAATGACTTACAATGCTAAATTTAAAATTTGGGTCACGTAATTTTGTTCAAGGCTTTCTTTAAGTATCATGCGACAGAATTGTCGATTTGAAGCCAAACGGTAATAAAGATTATAATAAAAATAAATATAACAATTAAAATGCGTTTCAAAATTGAATGAAAAATATTTTATTTGTTGCTCTGCTCATATATTATGTAGCATAACATTAATTTCTTTGGACTGTTTTTTTTTTTTAAAGTAATCAAATATTTTAAAATTACAGAAGGAAATTATTTTTAGTATTTAGTTTAATAAAATCTAACGTATCTGAAATTATTGATGTTTTGTTCGTGTTTTTTCTGACTTATGAAAATCAAATCGTAAATATGTTTTATCTCACTCTATTAAAAAAACTATTAAAGTGTTTGTTAACTTTTGAAATGAGTTTTTCATAACAATAAAAACGAAATATTGTACATTTTTCACAATAAATGCTTATTTTTAGTTTAACAAATAATTTAAGAATAGGTAATTATAAACTTAAGTAAATTCACTTATTAAGCTTTATTTGCTTCATCGACTCATTCATTTTTCACTTTCGTCGACATTCAAATCATGATACATATTAGAGAGTTTTTGCATACCGTATTTTGGACGTTCGTTAGCTTTTTCTCCCTAGCGCGCATGCTCACAGGAAACATTATTACAAATACGCATGCGCAATTGACTATGAGCATGCGCGCTAGGGAAAAAAACTAACGGACGTCCAAAATACGGTATGCAAAAACTCTCTATTGTCTTTTTTTCCCTCTACATCAAACTGTAGCGATATCCGCCATAAGAACTGTAGCAGCCCAATACAATTTAGCCTTCGTAAAGTTGTCGGAATTAAAAGGCATAAAATCAAGTGCAGTGCATGTAGTCGTCCATGGCTTCTCCTGACGAGCGCAAGGGACATACATAAGGAGCAGTTACACCCATGCGGTGCAAGTCCATTGGGAGGGGTGATGAAACAAGTATAATTACGTTTTAGCAGTTGAAAGGAGTTTGTTTTAAGAGTCTGTCTATTTTCTTCTTTACCTCAGAAGTAAATGGATGTAAGGATAAAGGAAATGGTGGCTGTGGTAACTTACAACCCTTTATGGCCAAGAGGTCGACCTTTTCATTTCCAGACATCCCACAAGGGCTGTGAATCCACTGAAAAACAATTTCCCCACCAGAAGCAATTGCATTGGACAGATTTAATGGTTGCTCCGACTTGAACGCTGTTACTCATTTGTCACTAATGACTTCATGATTAATTGTGCAAAATAATTTATAACATTTAATCTATACTAACTACAAATCACACTCTGGTTCATAATGAAGTGTATTCCAATATTTTGCGCGTTTTTTTATAGAAATGTAACATAAATAATCTTCAAAATATTTAACAATGAACTATGTAATATATATTTTTGTATTTTAATGTAAACTATTTAAGATTTTGGTGCACACATTAAACATTTTTCCTCACAAAAAAAAATCTGAATTTTTTTCCATTTTTTCTCATTTAATTTTATTTATATTATTTTTGCAAAACTATTTCCTAATAATAGAAAATAATGTAATGCACTACTGTACAGGATCATCGAAAAAATTTGGACACATTTCAAAAAATTATATTTATTGAAATATTTTAGACAAACTAAATATCTTTTTGCTGCAATGATCAGAAATTAATAGAGTCTTATATAAATTTGAACGTGAGAACCATTGATTTCTCTGCACATATGCCGATAGTCAATATCTACCCAGATCCAATGGATAATATTAGATATTCCTGTGACAACAGCAGTGACAATTCGTTGCCATAAATGTGGCAATGCTCTTAACTTAACTCTCAAAACAGAAGTCTAGTCGTGTCACACTAGGACTTCTTGAAAAGCATAGAACAATACCGGCCCTAGCAAACCATCCTTCAGAAGAACAGACGGTTGAGAACGTGTCATACACATAGGGGTTTTAGGTGTACGTCACGATGTACATTACAGAACGGGGTTATACATCAATAGATGAGGGGACGATGATGTACCTCATTGTCATCTGGGGGTTATATGTAATAAGAACACGATGGAAAGGATGATAGGATTAGTTGATACATCAAATGATGCGGCACCTGTTGGTACATCATTGTCATTTAGGAGGCTAGATGTGTGACATGATGTACATCACAAGATGGCAACATATACAACATTGCAACATACCACATACATATGTCACCCTTCTATAATATACATCACAGAATGGTGACATCCTGTGGATGGATTTGTAGATATACATCGCAAGATAGAAAAATCTGTTGCTATCATAGGATGACGATGCACATAACGGTGATACATCATAGGATGGCGTCCCCTCATTACGTTGTAAAGAGGCGTTGTCAACCCTTGTTTAAAAGTAACACACGAGTTTAATTTGTTCAACATGCTGCGAAACGTAATAATATCTAAGTAAACAAGTTTTCTATGATTGTACGCTCCATAGAAATTAAAGGTTCTTATCATTCGACCATCTTTTGTGGAATCTCGGGCATACTGAACAATTTCATTTGGTTTCTCAAATTCCTTTATGCCTATAAACACAAGCATTCATGGGCAATTCTGCTTCGTCTCTGAATAAACATGTTTCAAATAAATGGCACCCTCTTCAATTTTACTAGTGATGTACATTGCGAATACATGACACCTACAACGATCCTTGGATTTAATTTTATGGCCCAAAAGAATTTTAAAAGGCATGTAGAAATAAACGATTGTGTAAAACGTTTTGAATTGCAGACTAAGCAATTTATAACTCCTAACTATGCCTAGCAATTGATTTTTTTTGCGCTATGAGCTTAACACTCATCACATCATTCATTTGTTGTCACTCACTGTTGTGCATCACTCATTTATTTTATTTATTTTTGCTGACTAGAAGAATTTGTTCACTGAATAGTTTCTAAAGATTTGTGCTCTGCTACACACATTGCATTTTCTCCTGAACATCACAGGATGGCTATACACACTGTAAACCCAAGATGTATATGTGCATCACTGCGATTTTGAAGATTACTATTTACACCATTGGGATGTACATGCTTATCATCTAGGAGGTTATATGTACAACACAATGTCATCTAGGAGGTTAGACGACGACATCTATTGATATACATTGCAGAATGGCAACATCTGTTGATAGATATCATAGGATGGTGACGTCCTATAGATGGAGATATTTGTTCATGTGCATCACAGGATAATCAACAACAAATCACCAATGGAAGGAATACAGGACGAAACTGCATGCCAATTTAATTTTGAGAATCGCCTGAAGGTCACGGCTGAGAAAAAGTTGCATTTAAAAAAAACTTGGGAATCGCTGAATAATTTGTTAAGAAAATTATTGAAATTCATCTATTAATTTTGGAGTTTTGAAATGTGTCTCACCTTTTCGAAGACCCTGTATAATATGAAATGTTATTAAGTGCGTGTTATAAAGTGTTATGCTGGTTAAATGAATATATATAAATAAAATATTTTTTTGAAATTTTTAACGAAATTTCAACAGTGTTGTCATATTAATAAAAAAATGTAAACCAAAATCACACGATTTCATAAGCTCACCAAACTTTAAAAATAAATCGTTGAAAGGAAAAATTATGATCAAAAGTTTACTTTTCCTTAATTGAAAGCATTTCAAACATCTGTTCTTGAAAAGTAAAGAATGATTTACCAATCAGCAGTGTGCATTAACATGACAACACTGCTTCGCCGTCATCTTAAGAGAAAGCAACAGGCCACACATTCTAATAAAAATAATTTAATAATTTTCCAAAGAAGAGTTACAACATAACGAAAGAGAACAGTCCGAATTAATATTACAGATATCTGAGAGAGAGAAAGTAAGGAGACAGGAGGCATCTCATGTTACATCATTACACTGGCTTTTTTTTTTTAATTAATGAAAAGTGGAAAATATACACAGAAGAGTTTTTGGTTAAGCAAGCAATTCATGCATATATATACATATATATTTGGTGAGCTCTATGAAATCATGTAATAATGGAAACTGATTGGTTAATCTTATTTCTTGTTAAATAAAATTGTGGAGGAAAAAAAAAAACAGAATACAACTAATAAGCATGGTTTAAACGTATTAAAAAATGAATAAATAATAAGCGAATACTATATTAGTAAACAAATTAAATAGGTTTATAATGATATGTATAGGCTAAGTGAAAAAAAAAGGATGATATCTATTGCAGGGAAGATTTTTTTTTAAAAGGAGATTTTTGTACAGATCTGTTAAAACACTTAAAATAGTACAGCTAGAATATGCAGATACTTACAAATTAACAAATGTCTATGACTAATGGGCAGTATAACTTACTATGTAGACTATAATGTATACCAAATTATTTTACAAATTGTACAATCATGTCGAAGTGGAACTGTAAAGGCCTGGGCAAAAAGTAATGCAAGTTATATTACATACATTTATTTTTTATCACAGTTTTTCCAAAGCCCACAAAAAATCATCCTTTTTCCTGTAGAGTACATAATGTCCTATTCTCATATCCAATGTCTAATCGGCAAGTTTCTTTGTACTCCATCAAAAGAAGTTTTGCCACAGTACTAATAATAAATCCTGAGATCATTAATCACCAAAGTAAAAAAAGAATTTAAACTGCAGTAAGCAATTGCCCAAATGTATCACATTCTACTTAAAGAAAACAATTTTTGCATCAGAATACAGAATGCATACTAAAAAGCATTAATGGTCATAAACCTAATGATTGACGAAAACAATATCACAAAGTAAAAATTGAGATCAAAACAAACAGGTGCCTGAACAAGACTAGACGTAAAATGGAGTTGTCAATCAGTTTGTTTTACTTTCATGAAAACTTTCGTAAGTTAGAAATCTAAGCACAATGATCCTCAAGATTTATAGGAGGTAAGCTTATTTAGTCTGGATTTTAAACATACTTTGAAGAGAATCAAATCTGTAAAAGAAATGGATGGGACATTAAATATTTTATAAGAAATATCTATGCTTCAAACTGTTACATTGTCGACTTTATTATATAGTTCTGGACTAAACTTATTTTAAGATTCCCCATCCAACATTAATTTAAAAAAAAATCTATTTAATATACGAGATCTTTTCTATAATAGCTCACAAGTGGTAGATCATTCATTTAGTCTTGTACGTGTTTTAATACAACAGTCCGAAAATTCCTGTCAACCCACGCTCTAACTACTTTATATAGAGTGGGAGAGAAAATTGTCACAGAAACACAGTCTTATTCTCATTATTCCTTAAAATTTTTTACACTTCCAAAGAAATCTATCAAAAACATAATAGAATGGAAAGGGAATATAAATTCTAACACTAATACGCTACCACTGGTCCTAACTCACACTATCAGAATAAGAATAATGATGTATTGAAACTCGTTTAATCAACATAGAATTCAACCTTATGAAAGTTGATTAATTGTAGTATTCTGTGTTCTGCCTAAAACGCTTCAATTGTGGCAATAAAATAAAAGAATATTTTCAAAGTCCTCAATAAAAAAAAAAGACAAAAAATATTTTAAATTGCAAGATCTAATAGATCAAAACACATCAAGACTAATCAATACATTCATTGAAATTGAGAAATAAAAAATATAAGTTCTTAATCGGATGATTTTTAAAGGTGAATGCTGTTCATCTAAAAATGGTGCATTGCGCCAAATTTCCTTGTAGGGAATTTTTCCAGTTTTCCTTATCGATCAAAAAATGGATGCCAGTTATCCCGAGAAAGACTCCAAATATAACTTCTGTTACTAATTTTCTTAAGCGAATAGCACTGTGCCAAGATATGAAAATTATCAACGTTTTATTGATAAAACGGACAAATACTTAAAAAAAATTAATAACAAAAATATTTTTAAGAGGAACAATTCATATATATATATATATATAAAATGATTAAATAGTGCAGAATGCATGTGAATATTCTGTAAGAAAACACGTATGCCAAAGCTTCCATCATTGCATATATAAAAAGGTATGCTACTGGAAAATTTTACTACATTAACTACCATCAATAAAATGATGCGACAGCTTATTGATGTACTTTGATACATAAATTAACATTCACCGGTATACACTGGTCTACAAATAGACACACATTTATACATGTATTTGCATCTAATTGACATAAAGTGGAAAGACATCCTACTAGCATACTCCATTACATAAATTGATATCCTACTGTCATATCCGGGAACACAAAACAGCACATCACGATTTCCTACCAGTAATTTTCGCATAAATTAACAAAGTACTTTATTAATGCTTTAGTACATAAATTAACAAAGCACCGGCATATTCTAGAGTAAGAACAGACTTATAGGAACACGTATGAATACCCGACTGACAAAGAGGTAAACGAAAAGACATCTTACTGCCACTTTCTATCACATGAATAGATATTCTATTGTCCTATCCTGGAACACAAATAGGTAAGCCTTGGTTCACGATTTTCTAGCAATAATCTTTTCTCAAGCCAGCCATTACAATTCCACTCTCGGCATACTTATTTTGTCAACGAAGCAGTTTGTTCCCAAAAACCCCGACGCGCAAATGACTCATTTGTCCGCGCACTTGCAGTTCGCCGTGCACCTGTAAATGAAGTCCTCTATGTCCCCCAGAGTGCCCTCCGGGGAGCAGTAGAACTCGGGCGGCAAAAGCAGGGTGATGAGGAAAGACAGGGCCACTATGATGGCCACGACAAGAAGTGTCACCCTGCGAGGAGTGAGGAAGTCTAAGGGGGAGTTCTTACTGTCAGGACAGATCTTGGCACTGCAAGTGGCGCTGCCCAGAGGATTGGCCAGAGTGACGCTGTAGTCGCCGTAGTCCCCTTCTTCCACCTCGCGCACGATCAAACGCAGGATTCCCGTGGATTCCAGCTCCATCTTGTGTCTGTTAGAAGGCTCCAGAGGTTGGCCGTCTTTGAACCTGCAAGAGCAGCAAAAACTGTTGTTACAAAACTATCTGGTAAATAAGCAATTATTTGTTGTTGTTTTTTTCATCATTGAGAGCCTTTGTTTTCATGGCATTTCGAACTTGAAACACAAGTTCATTTATTTCATATTGTGAGCAAGTGTTTGTATGTCATTTCGCCAATCTTTTATAATGCATGACACAAAAGCGATATCAGGTGGGATAGTATTTCACAAACATCGATTCACAATCTGTAAGAGAACGTGAATTTCGATCTTCGTCCAGATTTGAAGAGATCTTAGGTTTTATGCGTCGCTCAGTCCTTTCGCGCTCAAATCTAGATGCGGTTTTTCCGTCATAAAAAAAAGAAGTTTGTTCTTAAAATAATAAGATAATTCAACTGTTAGCTGCAGTTTAATATTTTGCTTTAGTGACTTTATTCTACAGATGTCAAATCCGCACATTTTTAGAAGTTTATGCATATAATAGGAAGACTGTATATAAAATAAAAATTGTACGCAAAATAATATAAACGCATAGTAAAAAGTTTGTCAACGCACCACGTGACTTCTGGAGTGGGAGATCCAGTGATGCACGCGGTGAATTTTGCAGTCATGCCTTCCATCACTTCATTGTCGCCGATCTTCTTTAGGAACATGGGTGCCTCGCCTCTCTGCACTTTGTCGCTGCAAAGACAAAAACTCAAAATAATTTCATCTCAATGTATAAAAGAAAAGATTCGTGTATTTGAAAGACATCAGTTATAATTCAAATGAATATCTGAAATTTAGTTTCAGTTGCTGAGAGATAGTAACGACACCATCCTGATGATGTCAGAAATGATAAATTTCGATTCAAGCTATGTGGTATCCTTCTTATACCAGTATTGCTAATGATATTTTATTATCTGCCTTTTAAGGAGGTTCGTCAACAGACATCTGTCTTTGAAATTTCAGTAGTTTATCTATAAGTTAAAAGCTTTTTTTTGTATTCACTCTATATCCCTCTCTCTTTTAGAAAGAAACACTTTCGTGAGAAGAAAAGTTTAAAACTTGCTCAGGCTATCCACGCGCATTAGATTTCACAGATGCTTCCAATGATATCACCTGAATTTACAGAAGAATATCTTCTGGAGATATTTTGAAAGAATATATTTTGAATTTCCAGAATAGGTCACTAGAATATCTCTTGAATATTCAGGATAGGGTTGTGAAATAACCCCAAATACTTTGGTGTTTATTACTATTCTGGAAAAAAAATCATTATAATTGAATCACTTTTTGGCGTTGTTTATTACAGTTTTAGAGTCAATTACTTTGGTATAGTTTATTACTATTTTTTACAAGAATATTAGAACTGAATCACTTTGGCGTTCTTCATTACTTTAAACAACACCAAAGTGATATTAGAACTCAACCACTTTGGTGTTGTTTATTGCTATTCTGGGCAAAGTCATTATAAACAACAATATAATAACTTAAAAACAGTACTAATGCATTACAGAATTGTTCCTACATTTTTTTATTAGCTTATTTATTACCGTTTATGACCAAAAATAAATCAAAACCTATCTCTAATTCGTTATTTTCTCAATAAGGAAAATCGTCATATAAACTGACAAATTATGATAAAGTGTAATTACAGTCCTTTCAAGTCTCTGTTAGCAATGTTTAAATTTAAGCCTGGGATACTGATATATGGAATGAAAGACTTAAGATAATTTTCACTTAACAATTTATCTATTCCACATCAGTATTGCTTATGCAGGATGTGAGAATTGGACAGAAAGCATCTTTAATTGGAAGCTGAATAAGATCCAAAGCTAACCCTCTAGTAATGAGTAGAAGTCGTTCGCTCACCTGATGTTGACAGCCGACCGGGTGTGGTCTTCTCCGACGGGGTTCTTGGCCTTGCATTCGTAGACCCCGTTGTCTTCCATTCTGCAACTGGGAATGCTTAAGGTGTGCGTTTCTCCGGTCTGACTCAAGTGGTACCTGGGATTGGCGACGGAGATGAGGTCCCCGTTGAAATACCAGTCCACCTCGGGTTCAGGGTAGCCAGCCACTCGACAGCTCAACCGCAGGGGTTGCTCCAGAAAACCCTGCGAAACAGTACCAGTTGAAAAGTGATTTTTCACTAAAAATCAGAGTGAATTACGCACATGCGGTTATATAACATGGCTTGTATAGTTCTATCCATATGGTTTAACCCTTTGCACTCGAGGGCTCCGGAGCGGAGCCATTTAAAATGTGTCCTCAAGCTCGAGGGCTGCGCTACGGAGACAATGCAAATAACACTATAAATAATGCGTTTCTTTTAATGCGTATATCAAACTTACATGTGGATATGATCTTTTCACTAAAATCGCTTCTAGTTGCTGGTAATGCGAATGAAAAAAAACTTCGAGTGCAAAGGGTTAATATATAGCTTATATGGTTCCATGCGTATGTTTACATTATAGGTTTATATGGTTATAGGCTTAGGTTAGTTATATGGGTTATTGGTTTATATGGTTATAGGTTTAGGTTAGTTAGATGGGTTATTGGTTTATGTGGTTATAGGTTTAGGTTAGTTATATGGGTTATTGGTTTATTGGCATATCTTTATATTATATTATTTGTATAGATATATGCACATGGTTATATTGCATGACTAGTATGGTTACATTTAACATAGGATCAAAATTAGCTTTATCTAGAGTCCCCTTAAAAGTCCCCTTATTATTTCCCTTAAAAGTAAAACGAAGGCCATGGACTCCATTATTAGAATATTTTTATGTGCGCAAACTAAAACGAAATGTTTTATTAGGGAAAAATTTTAAAGCGATTTAAAACACTTAGAATGTACGTACTTTGTTTTAGGTCCCTTAAATAATGATATAATACGCTATGAAAATACACATTTTTATAGTTGCAAAATTCACATTTTGTAACTAAAAATTTACCCATGCGAATACTAACGCTGTTTATTTTGAATGAAATACTTATGTATTAGAATAAAAAACAATCTACAATTTATATTGGTAATGCCAGGTGCAACTAATACTAATTTCTGCATAAGAAAAACCGAGATTTACTTAGAGATTAAGAGATTTAATTAGAAGTCGGTGAAAATGAAGGTAAAAGGTTTTTTCCTTCATCTTAGGAACCGTATCAAGCTCATTGACTAAAAAATGTTCCACGGTTAAAAATCCTTAATAAAAATTCCATCTTGAAAGAAAATAAACAAAATTGCTAGTATGGTATAGTGCTAGATTTGATTGTGCTCCACAACAACTTAACTAGCGTAGCTAGCGTGCAGGAGGACTAAGGTGCGAATCTTCTGGAGGCAATGGTTTTGATCAGTTCTTTTAGAAATGAGGATACTCGATGGCGATGGTGACAATGTGTGTAAAGGCCTCTTGCAATGGTCAGGCTGCATAGTGTAATTTTCTGAGTTTTTTTCCCCATGACATGAAAATGTAGTATAATTTCTCATAAAAGTCCTCTGCACCCATCGATGGAAGGTTTTGGTTTGGTTTGGTTTGTCGCTCTGCGGTCATCTTGTGCACACTTTAGGCTAAACAGACTGGGAGCTACAGTTTAAAGTGGATTCCGAACCACTAACAAACATCCATGCCACCGCCAGGATTCGAACCTGAAGCCCGGGATACCAAAGACCAGAGCGCTAGCCACTTGGCCACCAGACCGCGGTCGATGGGAGGTTCGTGGTATACATGAGAGCCTACCGATATTCGCCCCCCTTTCTAACTGGAAGGCGGCGACACAGCTCTAGTTACAGAGTGAGGTGAGAAAATAAATGTATGTTACATATTATTTAATATGAACTTCTAACACGGGCATTATTCTATACCAATTTTTTTTTAGTTTTTGCTCTGAAATTTTTGATAAATTTTCGGAAGTAAAATAATCACTTCTTCACTTCAGCCAACGCCCGTCCGTGGCCTCGTAGTTTCTGTTGTGATAGACATTGTTAAGTGCACTGTAAGATGGGAGGTGGTCTGCAGTGCCGTTGGAGTTGGTGCAAAATGGGCTGTCAGCGACACCGTTGAGGTTAAGATGCTCTTGTAGGTAGTCGTGCCCCTTAGTCATTCGGAAGGTGGCAACAGCAACTCTCCTAGGGAGGTCCTTTACTCGGAAGTTAAATATAAATTTTAGGAGAACATTAAAATTCCCTTTGATCATATAGCAGTCCTTTTACCACATCCTCTCGCTTCATAGTACTTTCTAATGAAAATTTCGGAAACCTGTTCCAAACTTATTTCTTTGTATAATGGACCTAAACAGGATATTCAGTCAAGGAACCTTAATACTAGTAGAAAAAAATAGCTGGAAATTGTACTAATTTTTTTCCTCATAATTCTTTGTTTTTTCTTGCAACGAGTGTTTAGCAATTAGTGTGTTTTCTGTGTGTTAGCAACCTGTATTTATTTGCAGATAAATACCATGCAATAGTAAAAAAAAATGTCCCTTTTATAATATGTTTTCATCCCTGGAGAATCTGTCCATCCAAGAACTTACGTTAAAGTCGTTGAGCCTCTGTATGAAATGCGGTGCTGTCTTCTCTTGCACGGAAACGGAGCCTTCACTGTTGGCTTCACCCAGAGGATTGGATAGCTTGCATTGGTAGGTTCCGATGTGGTCTGGTGTGGAGCTCTTGATTTCCAGAATAGCCTTTCAAAGGAAAAAATTATTCAATTAAGAAGAATACAATGAATCATTGAATTTGAAATAGTTAAGTTTTCATTATCTGTACTTTCTGATTATATATATATATATATATATATATAACATACATATACATTTCAACAAAAGTCGTAGAACATAAACCAAGTTTCAAAATTTTATTGCTGTAGAATAATTGTTTTAAGTTTACTGTACAATGCAGAAGTTATTGAATATGCATTTTTACATTTTTATACAAATTTAGTTTTGAGATAAAGAAGAAACTAGACAAACCCTTAAAGCAAACTTATAAACTCCTTTCAACTGATAAAACGGGGAATATACTTGTTTCATCATCCATCCCAATGGACTTGTCCCGTGCAGTTTTGACAGCACATTTCTGACTCTTGACAGGACATGATTTTCTTAATAAACACTTGCACCGCATGGAGCTACTCATGATGTCTGTCCTCTGTGCTCGTCGGGTGAAGCCCTAGATTTTTTACATTTGACAACATGCACAGCGCTTGATTTTATGACTATTAATTCTGAGAACTTTACCAAGACTAAATTTTATTGGGCTGCTAGAGTTCTTATGGCGGATATCGCTACAATTTGATGTAGGAGAAAAAAATTTTTATACAAGATATATGAAGGGATAAAAGTTTATAGGTTTTATCCCAATATATGAAAAGAAAAATCCCACACAAGCATTTCCTTAAATATTTTAAGTGTCATAAGTCTCTTTTATTTGTATATAACAAGTTTCAGTAACGAAAAACTAAATAAAACATCTTTTCCCCTTTTCAAAAAAAATAACCAATTCTATTGAAAACATTTAGTAAACATTACGTAATTAGGACACTTGAAAATTTTATAGACTCCCTGGAGGAATGGCTGACCTTATGTAAAGTTGCCGTCAACACTTATAAATCAAAAGAAATAGTTTTTCTGCAAAGGAAATGTTTGGATTCCAAGTGATAAAATTTTTCTTTTAGTTGATCCCATCAATTAGGTAAAAGAAGTTAAATATCTTGACCTAGTCATCTACAGAAAATTAATCTTCCGAAAGCACATTGAAACTATCAAAATTAATCGCTGGAATAAAATGCACCTAAGCTTACTAAGCTACCTAAGTTGGTTGTTAAGTTACTAAGCTACTTAAGCTAAGTTCGGGAAATATTCCAACTTATTTTATATAATAATAATTTTATATATAATTTAATATTCCAGTTTCCGACCTTATTTTGAAGAGATAAGGTATTACTCTACAAACATGTCCTTAGAGCTTCTCTTACGTATGTTGTCCCAGTTTGACTTTCTGCTGAAACTAACCATCACAAGATGCAAATCTTTCAGAACAAAATACGTCATATTATCACTGGAGCTCCCTGGTATATTCGTTATCACATAATTCACAATTAACTAAACATTTAAAAAGTAAAAGACTTCAAAAATACTCAAGAACCTACTTTCAAGGGCTCACTTATAATAACAATCTATTAAAGTCCAAATTTTATTTGCCCACAAAGAAGAAACTATTAAATATCCATACTTCACTACCAAATGAAATCTGGCTCTAAAACTGATTTAATAGTTCGAAATTCACTAAAATTCCTTCATTTATCCTAGAGACATATCCTTCATCCTGGAAATGACTTCTGCACATACACAATTGAGCATTCAAGTCTGCTCAAGTTCATCCTTCCTGACTCAAGTGCAATTTGCCTCTTCATTGAAGACTCTTCCTGCCAGACAAATTCATTTGACGTCACTACCGTCCATCAAACCATCCTACCGTGAACAAGTTATGAACAAGTTCTTTATTAGGATATAGATGGATTAGGATTAGACCTATATTTAATATAATTTAAGATAAGACCTAAATTTATCCTAAATATATCATAATCGTAATAGGATTAGGATTAAGATTAGGATGAGGAATTAGAATCCTAACAGGATTAGGATTAAGATTAGGATGAGGATTAGAATAATAATAGTATCAGGATATATTTAGGATATACTTTCAAGGCCGATCTCTCTTCTTTTGAGGTTTTTTTTTTTTATCTTTTAAAGCGACCATCTTCTCTCATGCAGTTGTGTAGTCTCACCTTGTCTCCGTCGAAGGTGACGAGGGTGCTGTCGGAAGGGGTGAGGGGCCTGTCGTTGACCACCCAGCTGATGTCTGGCAGGGGGTTTCCGAGGATCTCTGCCTCGAACCGAATCGGCTCCCCTTCCTTTACCGTCAGCTGTCCCAGGGGCGTCACGAAACAGGGCTTGCAAGGCGGGGCGTCGGACTCCTTGCCTGCAGAGAACCAATCAATATTCAGAAAACGTTAGGATTTTACGTGCAAAACTTAAGGCTCGTTCCCAATGAGGCGTGAGGCAATAAGCTTGAAGAGTTGACCAATCACTAGCCTCACCACGTTCGCCTGAAACCGGTTTGAAACCCGCCGCTTCGAGTCGACCAACATTCAACTCGAAGCGGAACTTCACTAGGCGTAATGCTTTTTCTGACGTTTCGCTGTGAAGGGGTCGAAAAAAATTTTCTTGCCTGAAGCGTGAATCTTCAACGCTTCACGCCTCGGTGGGAATGAGCTTTTACACAGAGAAAGAAGTAAAGGACGAACGTGTCCTATTGTTAAATCTTTACATTGACCTAATTGGTCATTAATACACATTGTAATTTTTGTGAAAATAAACAGTATGAAAACCTCACTTTAAGCTGTCCCTTTTTATAATTTTAAGATTGTGAATACACATAAATTGCAAGTATTTCTTGGAATCATTGCTGATCTTCAAAAATAAGATAATTCTTTCAGTGAAATTTGCTTTTTGTTTTAAAAAATTCTAATTATCATTTATGATTAAAAGTAGAGACAAAAATGATTTTTCTTGCAATGTTATTAAAAAAAGTCCATTTGTTTGAAATGTTACTGTTATGATACCATTATTGATGCAATAATGTGTATAGTTTGTAGAATTTCAAATGTATTCCATATATTCGAATAAACAAAATGTGTAGCGCACTAAATAACACAATATATTTATTTTTAAAGTATATGAGAGTTCATTCATAGCATTTCGAAAATAAATAATAAATAGTATGAAGCCTAATTTTAAAGAATCCTTTTTTCAGTAAAATAATAAAAGACATTAACAAAGGATTTATACTCAAGATGTTTAGCTACTTAATTAATTTTCACTTAAATAATTACTCATTTTTTTAATTAATTAATTTTTACTTAATTCATGAATAAAGAATTAAATTTACTTTTTAAATGAAGTTACTTATATTTTTAAAATATTACTTTTTACTGAATTCCTTCGAAATGTGTGCAACAACTGACACATTTTTTTGTTGACGTGGTCTGATGGCCGAGTGGCTAGCGCTCTGGCGCTAGGTACCACAGGTTTCGAATCTCGGCTATGTCATGGAGGCTTGTAGTGGCGCAGAATTCACTTTTAAACCGTAGGTCCCGGTCTAATATGATCGTAGAGCTTTGAGGGGGGTAGCGTGACTCACGTCCTTAGCCTGTCTTCAAGCTACACGTGCCCCCCGTGTAATGCTAATTGAGTAAGAACCATTCTCCCACAGTTCAACATAACCCTTTCAGTTTGTTTGTTTACATTACTCTGAGTACTTCTGTTTACTTTTTACAATAGTTATGGTATCGGCAACTGTTAAGTATGAAGACCAATTAAACATAAGTTTTAAGTTTAATTGGTCCCTAACTGTACCGAATTTAACCTTAACTTTAAATTCTTTTATTTTGCATTTTACTTCTATTTATTTTTAGAATTTTTAATTTTTCTGAGTACCACTTTAACTGAATTTTTGAAACTTTATCTGGTATTTTTACTAACATTGATTAAGCAGCCAACTATAATTATAATCATATCTATGAATTAAGATGAGGAGGTTTAAGGGATATTTCCCCCTGTTGGTACTCCGTAATCGGTAGGCCAGTTGCCTTGCTTATGGCATAAAGATTAACTGTCTCTGTATTGCCAGTTGCATTAGAAGAACATTTTTGTTTTTGTAGTTGGCAAGGTAAGTGGGAACCCACCTGAAACGCCGAGTTTCCCGCTGCTGGAGCTCTCTCCGAGAGGGTTCGTGGCCGAGAGAGAATATTTTCCCGCGTCCTCTGGCTTGCAGTTGTCGATGAGCAGTGCCACAGTTCCGTCCGGACTGCGCACCTCCCTCACGTGCTCGTTGTCCGGAATGATCTCTTCGCCGTCCTTCATCCTGAGCGAAAAAAGAAAAGGAATCAACAACAAAATCGGAAAAATCCTTAAGGACTAACTTTTCTAATTTTGGTCTCTCATTAAAGCATGCAACAACAGAAAAGCTACATTATTTCTTGTTGTTATTTTATTTTTTTTTCAAATGCAAGGTCACTATAAAATATTCTAAACATTCGCGCTATGGTAGATATATAAAAATTATGCAGAAGAAAACAGAATAGTAACATTTTATTTTAATGCATGAATCATTTAAAATTTTAGACATTTGATGGCTCTATAGTTCCCAATCATGATGTTTCGCATTGTATTTGTGGTTATAGAATAACTTTACCTTCACCTTTTGATGGCATGTGAAACAAAATTACTTCGAAGAGAGAAGAATTCATTTTCAACCAGAATTTATCCACCAGAAATTTAATCAATAGTTTTCCATTATCTGAAGCAAAATTATCATCGGAATCTGCTTTTTAGCATAATAGGAATTTGATTCATCTCCTCTCCAAGTTTTGTAGTTCCTACTGATGTATAGAGCAGTAACTGGCGGTGAAGGAACTTGATGACGTTTGGAATGTTTCTTGTTGGGAAAATGCAAATTGCTGTGATTACGATCGGCCGTCTATATGACATTCTAATGCGGTAATGTTTCCAACAGTAGACATACCAATGGAAAATGATTCAATTTGTTTAACCATCAGTTTTCTATTTGGTATGACAGTGTCAACAATACTCTGAAATAATGCCATCCCCACCTGCTTTTACAGTGTGTCGTTTGAACTGAATGGCACAATCGAAGTTTGGAATATCAATTCGGTTAATCATCAGATTTTTATCATAATCAGATTAAAATTGGACTGAGAGATTCCCGTTTAAGAAGAGACAGCATAAGGCACATATATGGAATAAACGAGTCCCATAGCACAAAATTAATAAGATAGTCCCATCCACTTCAGTAATAAAAAAGGTTGCTGAACCTGTTATCTCGACTCTCATATAAGAATTTTAACTTAAAACTATCCGATAAGGAATTATTTTCCAAAATTTATTATGAATTTTGAATTGGATACATACCATTTGAGTTCGGGAGGTGGAGAGCCGGCCAGTTTGGCTTCGAGCTTGGCAGGATAACCTTCGATGACATTCACAGGCTCCAGTGGTTTCTGGAATGTAGGAGCCTCTGCAAAACATAAGAATATTCATTGTAATAAAATTAATTTTATACATTTTTGAGATAATTACTCAGTCTGCTTTTTAACAACTGCCAGAGATCAACTACGAATAAAAGATTTATACATAATTAAATCTATTTCTTTGCATCTTATATGGAAAATACTACTACTAATATATATATATATACTGCCATTCTTAAGTTGTTTTAGTCATTTAGTTAAAATGAAGTTCAGTTAACTCATCCCAAAGTTCTAATTTAAATTTAAAAACTGTGTAACTATATTCATATGCTGGTATAAACACAAGGGGAAAAATATTTAATAAATCAGTACAGATTCTGGTTTATGCAGGTGACATAGACATCATCGCCGGATCTGAAAGTACATTGAGGGAATCTTTCCTTGCACTGGAGGGGGCTGCTGGAGATGCAGGGCTGACAATAAATGAAGGAAAAACCAAATACATGTTTTGCAGAAAGAGAGACTATCCCTGGTGATTTCTTTGAAATCGAGCAACATATATTTCAAAGTGTTAAAAGGTTTACTTACCTGGGATCTCAGATTGAATGCCAAAATGAAATCAGCCCCGAGATCCGAAAGAGAATTATTGCTGCCAATCGCTGCCTATTTGGTCTTAGAATCCAATTAAGATCCCATCTGATTAAAACAACTAAATTTTTACTGTATAAAACTCTCATAAGACCAGTGTTAACATATGCATCTGAAACATGGTCACTAACAGCAAGAGAAGAGAAAATGTTGGCAATCTTTGAAAGAAAAGTGCTACGAACTATTTTTGGTGGTATCAATGACAATGGAAATTGGCGAAGAAGATACAATTTTGAACTTTACAAACTTTTTAGAGATATTGACATTCTAAAATTTATTAAACTGAACAGAATAAGATGGGCCGGTGATCTCATGAGAATGGAAAGTGATAGAGCTGCTTTGGGGATTTTCAGCGTAACCCCTAACAACGACCAAGGGGAAGACTGAAAAAGAGATGGGTCGACTGTTTAGACTCTGATTTTAATGTTATTAAGTTCAAAAACTGGAGGTCCACAGCCAAGAGGAGCACAGCCTGACTGGATCTTTTAAAGAAGGCCAAGGTCCACAAAGGGCTATCGAGCCAGTTATGATGATGTAACTGTATTCACACTCCAGGGGATGCAAATCATGCCCAGGGGATTCAAATCAAATCCAAATTATGCCCAGAGGGTTGTTACTCACGTTCCACGGCCACGGGTGCCGCGCTCTTGGCTTCTCCGAGCGGGTTCTGGACCAGGACCGAGTAGTTCCCAGCATCCTCTGGCCTGGCGTTTTTGATGACGAGGGCCACGGTGCCGTCCTCCTCCTCCACCGATTCCACGCGGTTGGTGGGCCTCAGTACCTTGCCGTCCTTCAACCTGGCGGAACATTCGCAAAGTTACTAATCAGGGTAGGTTAAAAAAATAGAGAAATCGACTAAAAAGATAAAGAATATCCAGCATAGCCATGTCCTATTTCCGAATATTCAAACGAATGAATCAGTTCAAATAGATGGAAATCCATCTAATTTTAGAATTCACAAATCCTAATAACAATACTTTGAACATCCGTTTTTGTATAAACAGAGTTTCTTCTATACTCACCATAAAGTTAATGGAAATTTATATTTAATTTTAAGGATTTAATCAGCTATAGTAGGAGATGAAGAGTTATTATTAGAGTAGGATTATCTTAACTTGGTATATTAATTTAGACATAGATAAGCTTTATAATGTAATTATTACTATTCATGCTTTTGTAATTATTTTTCTTTTATGGTAATGTTAATTTTGATTGGAGGGTTTTGGAATTAGTTAGTTGCGTTACTATTAGAAATTCTCGGTAAATCTTTTCCTCAATTAAAGAAATAAAAGTTTTGATTATTACCACCTTCATTATCTCAATTAATCACTTACCTAATCAAGTGAAAATTTTAAAATGCATTAATTTAATTGAACATACTAAATTCATTTTTTTTTTTTTGGTATTACATGTAGTTCTGAAGGGCGGGATTTCTTGTATAAAGTATTTAGCATAGAACCTGAACTACTTATTATAAATCTTTCTATTTTTTTTTTTTTATATTTGCAGCAACCAACACGGGGATTCAAAGAATCATGGGACAAATTTTGAGGAGTGCTACAACTTGTTTAAACATAAATTTTTTTGTACCCGAATGTAGGGTCGGAAGTGATGCGTTGAGGTACGAAAACACTTTCAAATGTTTCGCTATAGACATGTACTATGCCCTAACGGATCTCACGTGTTGAGTTTCAGGTACTCTGGCTGGTAACCCCGATTATTGCTCTATTTTTTCAATTTACAAACCTCCAGTTGATTCCATTGAGTACCTTGTTGCCTTGTTGTAGCTGAAAAATGCCTGACATCAGCTTGAAAATCACACCTTCGACGCACAAGTAACAAGTTGGATGCGCAGTAGATCTACCTCCCCGTGGTGCACCTGGTAACACTTTTTAGTGGCTAAAAGATCTGCAACTTGGCATTATGTCTTCCTCCCCTCACTTTGATTCGCTTCGACGTTAGTTGGAATGCCGGTAGACTGTCTCAATCCAAGCGCGCAAAGCTTTTGCTGACTCTGTGTGAGAAGGATATTGATTCTTTACTAATATGGAGGCTAATTTGACAACTGACTGCCTGCGAAACCATCTTTACAGACTCAAAATTGTTCCTTCCCCGATATGCAGCTCTGGAGAGGCCATGGACTCCACGCATCTACTGCACTGTCCTGCTCTGAGCAAGACTTTTCTCGCCGAGCGATATTGGGAGGCTAGAGATATGTTAGATTAATGAACTCTGTTTCAGCATGTTTTGTTGTATTCTCTGTTCCTTTTTTCGTTGTTCTTTTTATTGCTGTAATTGTTCATAATCTGCCATTGGAAATAAAAAACCTTCGACGCTACCAACCATGTATGACTGTGGGTCAATGTGGATCATTCAGTGTAAACATCGAATCCAAGAAGGACTTTGCAAGGATGTTGTCAATAAACAAGGTTTTTCTTTACGTGTTTCATTTTTGGTGTTCATGCCTCAACACAACATTTCGGACCCTACATTACTATATGAAAAATGCATGTTTTAGAAAACCCCTCAAAGTGTGTCCCACGACCATTGAATCTCCTTGTACAATATAGCCACATGATTTTATGGCTTGTTTTTATATGCTTCACATTTAGTCTATTAAATAATGATTTTTTTTTTATTTCCGTGGAACAAGTCTCTTGTAGAGAAAGGGCTTTATAATTTTCTTTAAGTGTTTTCTCACCAAGTAACAGTCGGCTTAGGTATACCGGAGGCTTTGACCTTCAGTTCGCCAGTTTCTCCATCCTTGATAGTCAGCGGCACCAACGAACCCTCGATTTCAGGCTTCTTGATTTCTGAAATGGGACCAAAGAAAACTTAATATAAGGGGATGAAGAAAAAAAAATAGCAAGTGAATTGCAGCCACTTATTTTTGGATCGGTATGTATTTAAATTTTAATCTCAAGAAAGGCATCGTACTTTCTGACTTTTTAAATGAAACTTGTATTAAAATATTATATTTTTTTATATCAAATTATCGAATGGAATGCTACTTGTAAAAAAAAATACTGATTCTACTGAAAGTAGTAATTTAGTAGTAGTAATGAAAGTAGCCCGCAAATGCTTTTCAACGGATTCATTTTATGCTGGAATAATAAGAACAATTTGACTTTTAAACTAAACATATCTTTTATCAGTTCACATTCTTTTGATCATAAGACATTTGAATGGGTGTCAATAATTCAAGCAGCGCAATTTTTATAAGTTTTGCAAAATAGGTTCCTGAAGTCCTGGAAGTTTATAGTTTCTGATTCAACTCAAACAATGCATACAAATTACGGATTAGTATCAATCCGCCCCCTAACTACCACCACAATGTCTGATAATCGTATTCAAGCGGTGCTGAAGAAATACAAAAAGAAAAAAAAACCATAGAACATACGAGTTCTCCTTATTTATTATTCCTTTTTTTTACTATATTAATGTGTTGTATTATTTTCAATAAAATATTTCCGGAGTTTACAATACAAGAATTTAATTGATTTATAAAATCTTATTTGCAGTATTCAAGATCCATAAATAAATATTTGTTTTACATATGTTATTTATTTGATGAAACTTCTGATTGCCAATTAATATAAAATGTCAGATCCATGGTCCAATGATGTTGTGCGCAGCTAACGCAAAGGCTGGCGTTCGAATCTGTTACAGTCGCTTTCAAAACGAGGAGCCCCGATGGCGATTGAGGCAATTTGCGTAAAACATGTAACATCGATAATTATCTTGCAAGATTTCCAGTCTAAGAGATTTTCTTCAGTACGAAACTCAAATGAGAAGTAGTTGTTGCTAAAAATGCCCCCCCCTCACCAAAAGGCAATGGTATTCCCTCATCGTCCATCGGTGAGCTGTTTGTTGTGTGCATAAAAGGAACACGAAGCTCACGAATATTTTCAACAAAAAGAAATATCTGGAAGGCTCCAATAACACATACATATCGCAGAAAAAAATCCCCCTTTTTTTTTCATTATCAAATCTAAAAATCAAGTACATCGAAAAGAAATATCTAGATACCTACAGATTTAAAATATTTAAATCACTCTGCTGTAAAACCAAATAAAAAAGAGGGAAAAAAAGAAAAGGAATGAAAAATAAAATAAAATATTAGTTTTTCAAGCAGATTAATGCAATAAAGTAAAGAAAAGTAGATTAATGCCAATAAAGTAAAGAAAAGTAGATTAATGTCAGTAGTAAAGTAGATTAAAGTCAGAAAGTAGAATAAAATAGATTAAGTAGAGTAATGTAAAAAAGTAGAATAAAGTAAATTAAGTAGATTAATGTCAGAAAAGTAGATTAATATCAGTAGTAAAGTAGATTAAAGTCAGAAAGTAGAATAAAGTAGATTAAGCAGAATAATGTCAGTAGAAGTAGTAGTAGATTAATGTCAGAAAAGTAGATTCATGTCAAGAAAAGTAGATTTAAGTAAGAAAGTAGAGTAGTCAAGTAGATTAATGTCAGAAAAGTGAGGAAAAAGATACTCAATACTTAAAGTAATTACTCTAACTTTTACAATGTTGATAAGTGTAATTTAAATGGTTGCGAATTATTATTTAAATTTCACAATTCATTGAAAAGCGGCTTATAAAATGAACAAAGGGGGCACCGAGATACCTTGCACTTGCACCAGGGCCGCACTTCGGGCCTTTCCCTCGGCGTTGGAGGCGATAACCGTGTACTTGCCGGCGTCCGACTGCCTGGCCTTCTCTATGCACAGGGCGATGGTGCCGTCGGGCAGTTCGGTCAACTGGATGCGGCCATCGTCCGACACATCCTCGCCGTCCTTTTGCCTGAAAGAGCGGACAGTTTCAACAAGGGAAATAATTCTACTCACTGTACGGCATACTGAAATGTAACGCTTTCAACAACAAAGCACTGTTTTTGAAAAAAAAAAAACCTATACAGCAAATGTCATGAAAAAATTTCCAAAATTCCCCTTCAGTGAGGTAATCAATGATAATTTGGTGTATAGTATAGAGCAGGGATGGGCAAACGTTTTCGGTCGCGGGCCAAAAATCGAAAAAAAAAAAAAAAGTTTGGAGGGCCAAGATAAATTTTTCTAAAATTTTAAAAACAATAAACAAACATTACAATTTAAATACGTTAATGAGATGAATGAAATTGTGATTTCATTTTTTAAATGTTCCTTATATTGAGGCTCGAAGTGAGATGTACTCATTCTAAGGAGCAAGGCTAAATGCTTATCTGCCAGTCTACTTCTGAAATAATTCTTTCTAAGGTTCATAGTTGGAAACACTTGCTCACATATATAAGATGAAGTAAACATAGCACTGATTTTCTGGGCGTGAGATATTAAATTTCAAAAACTTACTTTCGATAATGATTTGTAAAACTCTAAGCAGCTATAACTAATAAAGAACTTCCGCTTTTTAACACTTTACCGATTGAAAGCTGTCTGTGCTTGCGTCGATTTATGTTTAGTGGAACAAAAATAGAGAAAGTAAAAAGATCATCAGTCCTTTCAAAAAAAAGGAAGACAAAAATAATATTTCATCAAAGTAGAAAAGGAAATGGATATATACAAATATATACTTCTTTTAATTTGCCTTGGACTGACAAATTAAAATTTTATCCGTGGGCCGGATAGAACCTTCCGGAGGACCGGAGTTGGCCCGCGGGTCGTAGTTTGCCCATACCTGGTATAGAGAGATGGTGTCAAAGAACCTTTTCAGTTAGGGGAGATCATATATTTTTTGTTCTCTCACTAGATCAAGGAATCATTTGTATAAACATTATTCTCTCGACAAATCCATTTTTTTTCTAATGCAGCTGGAAAATACTTAGACAGTTATCTTGCGACTAATCTTCAGAGTCCTGCAGTGCGGGACGAACATCCCATGAGTGTTCTACTCATGGAAGGTGGGAAAGAGAGTAGCTTCTGTTGTGATGGAGCACCAGTAGGTAGAAGTCGTGCCTCCGTGATGCTGTTACAGTCATATGGACTTTTTACACCTACAGCTTAAACTGGATTGAATGACTTTTAACTCTGGCAACTTTACCAAGCCTCAAATTTATTGGGCTGCTGTTGTTCTTCGAGCGGATATCGCTACAGTTTGATGTAGGAGGAAAAAAGTTAATCTGAATTCATTTGAATAGTTAATTGTTATTCTAATTTGAATAACATTTAATTAAGTGATTCTTCAAAAAAAAAAAAAAAACTTTGTTTTATACTTTGAATCACTAAAATTAAAAATTAAAATCTATCTGTCGCCCTTCTGTTGTGAAAAGTAATACCACTAAAAACTTTAAAAATATTGAAAAGGAGCACTTACCATTTGATAGAGGTTGGCTTGCCGGTTACTTTGGCTTCAAACGCAGTGGCTGGCCTTCGAGCAAGTCCACCTTCTCCAACTCTTTGGTAAACTCGGGTTTTTTACCAGCCGGAATAGCTGATGGGGAGAAATAAAGCTTGCTTCAATAAATATTTTATAATTATTTATTTTATGTCAGGGTATTTGATATATGGACTAGGACTGAACAGCATAAAAACGCCATCGAAAAATCATTGTTTTTATGCATTTATTCTTATTACAATAGTGAAACTGAGTTCATGCAGTTTTTCAATTTTTCGTTTTTAAATTATCATTTTAAGATGTGGATTCAGTTCCAGATGACACTCTGAGTGGGTAAATGAAACATAAAAAAATAAAAGTGAGTCCTTTAAACATCGTGGATGTTATTGAAAATCTTTTATCACTTTTCTCTATACATATTCAGTTTCTGTTTTTTTTTTTTAAATATCGAACACTTAACTAGGCAGATTTGTAGCTCAATCAGCGTTAGGTCATGCTACTATAAAGAAAACAAAAACTCCCGAAGATTTGTAATTCTGGATATAATTATAGAATTTTATTGAACAAATCTGATTTTACTAGGCAAATTTTAATTCAAAATTATACTAAATGTCAAGCAATTTTTTATAAGCAGAAAAAAAAAAAAAAAAAAAAAAAGATTTTTTTAGCTAAGCATTTCGAAGACCGCTTCAATCATGATCACATAACCTTTTCAGAGACGATTTTTTTATAATCGGGAAACCAAAATGATTTTATTTTTTGTTTTACTACGATTTATTCATTTTATCTTGATAAAAATCCAAAAAGGAAAAAAAAAAAAAAAAAAAAATAGGGAAAACAATAAAATGCACAAAAACCCATAACATCCACATTTGTGCGGGTCAATAATAATTTATAAGTGAAATGATTTCGTACATTCCGGGTATTTAGGATAAAAACTAAATATATTTAATACATCTGGTATTAAATATATTTAGAATAATAATAAATATATTTATTTTAAATATATTTATCAAATAAGAAAAAAATTTTCAAACAATCCAACAACATTGATAGTCGAAATAGCACTTGAGGCTATTTTCATATTCTTAACTGTACACCGTGATCACTACATCCAAACCATAAGATTTGTAATTTTTTTTTGTTGAGAGACTTCCTGTAGAGGCAACTTTATTATAAAATTTTTTGGTTAATTTTAATTAATGATAGTCATTATAATTATAGAAAAAGTAAATGTCTACATATGTGGTCAAAGGCGTCAAGAGGTTATAACGCTGATAGATATGGCAGACCAGTGAGCAGGAATTCGAATCCGCTGGAGTTGACCGTTGCAGTCGCTGCTTTCAGAACTGAGATAAAATGACAATGATTGTGATATCGCGTCCTGCATTGATAGTTAGGTCGCCAGGAGGGTTAATCAATAAGCAAATACGGTGTAGTTACTTAAAAGACCTCCAAAAGTAATGTCTCCCCTTTTTAACACACTGGACAATTTAGACATACCCACTTGAAACAGAAAAAAGCTTATATATTCGATTTATGCTTTTCTTAAGTGCTATTTAAAACAGGCACTGAGCAAGAACTTTTTTTTTACTAAAGCAGCTGGCAATACAGAGACAGTTCATCTTCATGCCAAAAGCAAGTGCTGCACCATTGGAGCCATTGAGCACTGCACAGGGGGCAAGTGTAACTTGAAGATAGGCTACGGACACGAGTAACACTGTCCCCACAACGCTCTACTGTCCTATTACACCGGGAGTGGGACCGGAACCTACGGTTTATAGTGGATTCCGAACCACTATATACATCCATTGCACCTCCAGGACTCGAATGCTGAAACCCGTGGTACCGATCGTCAGAGTACTAGCACTCGACCATCAGGCCCCCACTGAGTATAAACTGAATACTAGAGTGTTTTCCACACACGTATGAATCCCTTTTCCATAAGACTAAAAATTAATAAACTACTTCAATCAACTTAATATATAAAAGTTGCCAACAATTTGATGGATGTCGTGGGGTGAATTCTGATTGCTAGTATCTCCCCCATTCGGCGTGTTAAAAAAAAGGAAGAACAAAGGCATAAGCATTCCATAAGAAACAGGGAATCGTCACTCACTGGAGACGGGTGCCTCAGAGGTGGCTTCTCCCTCGTCGCTTGTGGCCACCAGGGAATACACCCCGGCGTCGTCGGGGGTGACGTTGCTGATGAGCAGGGAGACCGTTCCGTCTTCGGCCTCTTCCATCGAAACCTGCCGTTCAGAGAGATCGGCTTGCCGTCCTTCAACCTGCAATTGAACATGATTTTCGTAGATCAACATTAATCAACCTGCTTGTATTTGAGAATGTATTTCTCTAAACAAATTTGATGCTTCAAAGAACTCTTCTTTTACTGAAATTTTTTTAAAAGAAAATAATTATACATCAATAGATAACGCATTTTATAGCTATCTGAATATTAGCCAGATATCACGATTTCAATTACAGCATTCTATATCACAAGTGATAAAATACATATTTTTTTGTGATATTTATATCATAAAATTAAAATGAAGACATTCATTATTAAATGATTTTGAATCTTAATCTACTTATAAAAAAAATATGACGATGTTAACTCAGGTCGGAAGTAGTTAACATCGATGGAAAAGGCAGAATAAAACTGAAGCCATAACTATAGAGACAAACAATTTTATATATGTGTTGATGTATAGTATTTTAGCATGCTTACTAGGGGATTTATTCCCGTACTTACCACGTGATCTTTGGTTTCGGTTCCCCAGAAACTTTGGCGACCAGTTTTCCAGGCTTGCCTTCTACTAGTTGAGTAGGTTTTAACTCTTGCTCGATTTCAGGTTTCTTTGCAGTGACTAAAAAATTGTTGCTTTTTATTAAAGAATTAATTGGATGACACATAAACTAACAATAATAATAACTCAACTCTTTAAAAAAAACCGACCAATCACCTCGAAAAAATAATTAATTTACCTAAAAATTTCCTTTGCAAATTTAGTCATATCAAAACAGTTAAATTTTCATAGTCAATGCGTGCTAACTTCAATCATATATTGCATTTCTATTGGGCAACTGACATCCTATAAGACAGCCAGCTATTGCGGTGGTTACAATTTTTCTTGTCGCGGCGGTACAGTTCTTGGAGGTACTAACAATGACGTCGTTAATATGCATTTGAAAATCTTATACACAACCGAACGACTTCTAAGCTGAGTCGAATAGTTAGGATGAAATTGCAAATCGTCATTTCCAAACAAACAAATACCTCACATCGTTGGGGGTGATCTCTGCTCACTGGATCTGCTGAACCACATTGGGGACAGCCAGTTCGAAAAGATTTTAATGCGATGGACATGTTCTGGTAGGTAGTCAAAAGACGGAACAGGGCGACAGCATATCTTCGCGGATTACTGTGTATTGTTATTAGATAATTAAGAAAGCTTTTTTGTTTTCAGGATAGTACAACATAAGTTTATTTGTTGCACCATGTATTTAATATCATATTCTCTTTTCGAAAGAAATAACTTAAATTGCTCTGTTAAAGGAAAAAAGACCCATTTTTCTTACAAAACATCTTTACTAATAACATAAATCTACAGATATGTAATTTTATATTACGAATAAAAACAAGCCCCGGTGTAATAAAACAAGCAAAACTGTGGATGAACTTACTATTCACAGTTAAAACTGCATTCGTAGCGGCTTCTCCCATTTCGTTGGTGGCCTTGCAAGTGAACGTCCCTCCGTTGATTCGATTCACTTTCTTTATCTTCAGACTGTGACTCGTGTTGTCGTTTTCCGATGTGATGATGTACGATTTATCGTTCTCCAGGCTATTCTCGCCGTGGTACCTGTGAAAAAAAAGTTTCTTTCACAATTTTCCATTTCTTTTCTTTCTTAAAGTTCAAGAATGTTTCTTTTTCAATTCCTTCTATTAGTTCACACTCTCCCTATATATATCTTGTTCAAATTTCAATCGTTCATAAAATACTTTTTATTCATCCACTCGAGTTCGAATATATTTTTTTGAACTTGTAGTGGATGACACTAGATGTTAATACAGTTTTTTTCAAATATTAATTCATTCATTAAATTTAATTCATTAATTTTAGTTTATTTTCAGATTTAAGTTGCATATATCTACCAATAGAGGGCGCCAGATAAACTTTAAAAAATGAATGAAAATTATTTATAAAGGACTTCCTGCAATAGAGTGAAAAAAAAATAGGAATTGACTTAAAAAAGTTTTTTTTTATATTACTTGTTTTCCAATTCAGTTTAGAGCAAAATTCGATGAAAAAAATTTTACTTAAAGTGTGATACATAAATTGCTTAGGCTTACTTACAATGAATTAATCTCACTTTAGAACTATTAGTTACCATCACAATCGAGCAATTTTTTTACTTAATTGAGCACGGAAGTAAGCAGAATAGTACACATAATACTTTGGTAAAAAAATGTGAAATCAAATTTTTAATGCTACCTACATCACCGAATAAATCACAACCTTGCTCTTAATAATTCAAAAGATTATCTAATGAATATTATAAAGAATAGATCACAAGGGAATGATATGTTTCCATTGGAATATATTATATGTTGTTCTAATTCAGCTGGAAATACCGAGACAGTTAATATTTATGCCATAAGCAAGGGCTGCACCGACGACCGAACCATTACAAGCATCCATGGCTCCGCCGGGACTCGAACCAGAAACCAATGGCACCAAGAGCCAAAACGTTAGCCACTCGCCCATCAGGCTAGCTCCTTTTTTCTTACTTTGCTGTAATGAAACATTTTGATACAACAGTAAGAAAAAATTTAAAGCATACAATCTAAATACAAAAGAAAAGCTGATTTGTAAATGCCTAACTTGATTTTTTTTATAGAAAACTGCTTTTGTTGATGGATCAGTTGGTGACCTTTTCAGTGATAGGTAGTTGAAAAGTGAAAATTATACTGCACTGCTATACTCAAGTTCATTTGAAAATAAGATTCATTCAAAATTTGTCGATCTGCATGGGAAATCAAATGAAAATACTCTCCTTCCAGAGTAAGCTCATTTTTTTATAATATGATTAAAAAATTGTTCCAATGAAAAGATTTCTTGATCTTCATTCTTCTGGCTGAATTTAAAGTGAGACTTGAATCCTATACAAATTATAATTGTTGTCTATTTGGAGTTAAGAAGAAACAAGTAATATGAAAATTTTTTTTGTAAAGTCAATTCCTACTTTTTTCCCCACTATATTACAGAAAACTCTTTATAAATAAAGTTGAAATATTCCTCTTATGTCTGGCGCCATCTATAGGTAGATGCATGCAACCTAAATCTAAAAAAAGCTAAAATTAATTAATTAAATTTAATTACTGAATTAATGTTTGAAAAAACTGTATTAACATCCAGTGTCATCCACTACAAGTTAAAAAAAAATGTGTTTGAACTTGAGTGGAGGAATAAAAAGTATTTCATTAACGATTGAAAATTTGAACAAGATATATATAGAGAGAGTGTGAACTAATAGTAGGAATTGAAAAAATCAAGTGATTCTTCAAAATATGTATTTTTTGTCAGTGACTCACTTACACAATCGCATTTTCACTATGCGTAGAGGAACCACACCATCTATTAAGAAGTTAAGCGTTTTCTGCCAATGTGACAGATGTTCCCTATCTTACAATGGCGACACGTGCTGGCATCCACTGCAAAACGTGTATATTTCGCAGGTGGTTAATTTTATCCAATCGTCGCATCGGAGGCACTTTCTAAACCATAGAGTTCCTTAAGATTAGTTTGGAGGGTTGAACGTGCTTGGCACATGGCACATGTACTCAGAATCAAAGTTGTTGTTTTTTTTTTTTAAAGTACCATAGAAGTGTCAATAGTTAAATTATTAAAATGAGATAAATAAATTGGAGAAGAAATAAAATGAAACTTTTGAACTGGAAAAAGAGTGGTGATAAAGTCCAAAAGTATTACAGGAATGCCTATTTAAATGCTACATGAAGGTAGTGACTTCAAATAACTTTGTCTAGTAAGAGTCTTGAAGGATGAGAATAGAAGTTGAATAGGAGCCTAGTAGTATAGGAGTCTTAGTAGGAGTCTTGAACGAAACGCAAAAGTGCACTTTGAATTCGGGCAAACTTTTCAACTGCGCATGTGTAGAAGGAATTTCCAAGATGAAGGATTGAACTTCCGGATTAATGAATTTCAGTGGGTTTCGAAGCATTATGGCGGTTTTAAAGGCAGATTTAATTTGATGGGGCCTGATAGCTGAGTGGCTAGTGCTCTCACGCTCGGTACCACGGAATCGAGAATCGAGTCCCGGCGGTACCATGGATGCTTGTAGTGGTTCGGAATCCTCTTTAAAAAATAGGTCCAGGTCTAATATGACCGTAGAGCGTTGTGGGGGTAGTGTGACTCGAGTCTGTTGCCTTTCTTCAAGCTACAAAAGCCTCCTGGGAAGTGCTCAATGCGTCACAGTGGTGCAGCCCTTGCTGATGGCATAAAGATGAACTGTCTCTGTATTGCCAGCTTCATTAGAACAACAACAACAGATTCCATTTGGTAGGGGAGCATGGATATTTAAAGGTTCTTTCGTTGTAAGCAAAGAAAATTTTGGCTTATTTAGGTTGTTATTAGGGTTGATGAGTCTTTGAAAGATGTTTCATGAAGTCTTCTTAATGAAGTTTTAAATTTTTTGATGTTTGTGTAAATGTGAATTATATCATTACGAAAATGCCAAATAGTTTCAAGGGTAATAAGAAGTATTTTGTTCTGCAGGATTTGAATCGTATGATGGTTAGTTTTAACAGAAAGTTTCCATATTGGCGCAGCAGAAGTAAGACAAGATCTCTGGACTATAGTTCCAAGCTGCTTTTTAATAAAATCAATCCATATGAATGTAATGACAACACTGATTCTATGAAAAATCTGTCCAATATAGCCAGTGGAAAAAATAAATTAGTTTAAAATAATAAGAGATATATTTATTAAGAAGTGATTAAAACTCACCATTTTATCGTTGGAGCTGGATAGCCTTTCACTGTTGTATTCATCACTAGGCCTAGATCGCCTTCGTTAGCCCCCATGTCTGACAGTTTTTTAATAAACTCAGGTTTCACTAAAAAGGAAAAAATATTATCACTTTTGAGTTCATTTGAAAATTTATCAAAATTTAAAGATAAAATTTGCAAAGGAGGACAAGCTTCGTCGAAACGTTAAGAATATATATATAGCTAATATCCGTATATATTTAAAAAAAACTTTACTCAAATCCGGCTTTAAACGATTTCCTTTCAATTAAAATAAATCTTTAGCATTAATATTTAACATAAACATTAAAAAAATTCCAAATAATTTACAAGGGAAGTATTAAAATTTTTTCAGATTATCTGGTTGTTTCCATGATTTGTAATTCGCAATTAGGTATTTAAAATTACAAATCTCAAAATTTGACAATTAAGGAGATTTTTAAGCCTTCTTATGTCTCAGATGTTATTATTTATTTATTTATTTATTCATCTTGTTCAATATTATCAAATACCTTTTTATTATTTTTGAATTGAGGGCATAAAACGTTGGTCTACATTTTTCTGTTCCAAAGTAAAAAAAAAAAAAAAAAAATTACGAATTTAGGAAATCGATTCAAAAAAGAAAAATTTGAAACAAATAAATTTTCTTTCAATTAGATCCTGTCTTTTCTGTTTTTCTTTTCATGCATTTCTGGTATGTCTTTTCGTGTTTTCGTCTTAGAAATAGCTTTTCAACTTGTTACATAACACAATTTCGTAAAACAATTTACCTAACACAATTTGTAACCCTGAATATTTACAATCGGTATTAAAAATGCTTGAAAATAGGTGTAAAAGTTTGCCTCAACATTAAGTAAATGGATTAAATATGAAAAAAATGCACCTCTACTTTTCTATATGTTTTTTGGGCCAAACTCTATAGATCTGGTTTTTGTATCACTACACACATACATATATTATTATAAACATGCATTTCTATTTAAAAGTAAAGTTATACCACGTAAACAACTGAGTGATGGCTAGAAAAATTACTTATTTTTTTACAATGGGAAAATGCTGAAATAAAAAAGTCCTTTATAAAAAAATAAAATAAAATAAAGGCTTTAATCTATTTACAATTTTCTGTTTTTACGGTACTCATTATTAACGGTTTTTGCATCAATATACATTTACATACATTATTATAAACATACATTTCTATACAAAAATAGGTAAATAAAATTATACCGCATAAACAACTGAGTCATCATGGCTAGAAAAATTGCTTATTTTTTTACAATGGAAAAATGCTGAAATAAAAAAGTCCTTTATAAAAAAATAAAATAAAATAAAGGCTTTAATCTATTTACAATTTTCTGTTTTTACGGTACTCATTATTAACGGTTTTTGCATCAATATACATTCACATACATTATTATAAACATACATTTCTATACAAAAATAGGTAAATAAAGTTATACCGCGTAAACTACTGAGTCATGGCTAGAAAAATTACTTATTTTTTTACAATGGAAAAATGCTGAAATAAAAAGTCCTTTATAAAAAATAATATAAAATAAAGGCTTTAATCTATTTACAATTTTCTGTTTTTACGGTACTCATTATTAACGGTTTTTGCATCAATATACATTTACATACATTATTATAAACATACATTTCTATACAAAAATAGGTAAATAAAATTATACCGCATAAACAACTGAGTCATGGCTAGAAAAATTACTTATTTTTTTACAATGGAAAAATGCTGAAATAAAAAAGTCCTTTATAAAAAAATAAAATAAAAAAAAGTCTTCATCTACTTACAATTTTCTGTTTCTACGGTATCCATTATTAATAAAATTTCCGGTATCAACAACGCATATCCTACCTCAACCCGCGTCTGACTGGTGACTGTTTCCTGTGAGAACCTTGTTTAAAATAAACAAGCCGAAGGGACCTGTCACTCTGGGGGGGAAGGCAGCTGCACTTGTGAATTAGAACCCAGGTATTTCTCGCGCGAAACAGAGAAAGCGTCCAAAATAGCTCGCACCCACGCACGGCGCGCTCAAGGGAAAGTCTTGATCAGGTAGCTCGAGATGAAATGGCTTGACACTGATGAATCATTATGAGAAACAATGGAAGAGATTCAAAGCACCCAACAACGTCTTTAAACTAAGTAGTGGAAGTGCAAAAAATTGGGATATACTGTAGCATTCTGAATGTTTCGAAGATCACGAATGGAGTATTTATATTAATAATAATATTAAATTATAAAGATAGATAAACAATTCGTGTAATAATTTTTTGTCATGACTCATTAAAATGACTCATTTAAATTGTACAGGGTTCTTTTCCATGTTGCCATTGTTCGATTTGCTGTTTGGAGGATTCGAAGTAGAATTCTTTGTTTAATAAACAGCCAATTAGTTTTCTAATTTGTAATCAAAACAATCATAATTCCTACCTATCCTATAATGAAGCCTTACTTATCCATCATTTCTTGGTATCAATACTCTATTTTTTTGTCTACAATAGTTTATAGGGTCTCATCTAAATTGTAATGGAATCCTTTCCAATTCACCATTGTTTGATCTGCCCTTTTGAGGATTTTGAGAAGATTTCCTCGTTTAATAAAATTCAATTTATTTTTCTAATTTATAATCGAAAAATGATGAATAAATAACCCCACCAATCCATTGTTGGTACCATACAAACCTTCCTAATAAGTCACTGTGGTTTGAAGATCGTAGTTATTCATATACTATCGTGACTGGAAATGGATACCTATTTATTTTTGGGATAGGAAAAGAAATTTTTTAATCTCACTGATGAACTGTATCATGTTGTCTTTGAAATTTTTATAAACTTTATTGGAACTTTTGTGCGATTGGAGCTTAGAAGAGTAGCCAATGATCAAGAAATTAGAATGTTCTTGTCTAATTAAATTAATGTAAAACAAGTTTGTTGGTGTTTAAGTTTCAGTTTGAACGTTTTCGTTCGAACATTTTATATCATGCAACGAAGTGGACTCACATAAGTTAATGGAAAATTCATGAAATAGGTGTAAAATCGAGGACAATTCCAATTTTCTATATGTGAAACAGTGCACATTTCGTTAAAATGTTTTATATTTTCTAAAAGCAATATATTGGAAGATAAAGCAAGTTATGCTGGAATATTTTTCTGAACGTTTAATGACTTCCAAACGTTAACACAAAACAGCCTTGCTGTGCCAAGATATTTGAATTATTATTTTTTCACTCAAGGAACAATATTG
Source organism: Caerostris darwini (assembly GCA_021605075.1). Lineage (NCBI taxonomy): Eukaryota > Metazoa > Arthropoda > Arachnida > Araneae > Araneidae > Caerostris > Caerostris darwini. The sequence continues at coordinate 144,640 of BPLQ01011142.1, read as the reverse complement.
TTCATGTTTTAATTACTCCTAATATAAATTTCAATTTAATTTAAATTTCGAAAGTTATTTATTATTTTTCATTTTTTATCTTTTTCCTGAAGTTTTGCTCTAGAAGCCTTTTGGTCTATCATAACATTTTTATAAATTCAGCAATTTCATTACTTCCTCGACCAAAATTTCAGTCATTATTTCTCGATATATTTTAATTATTTCTTAATCAAGCTGGAATTGGGGGCAGTGTTACTCGCGTCCGTAGCATAACTTCAAGCTACACGAGCCCTCTGGGCAGTGCCAAATGAGTAAAGAGGTACAGCGCTTGCTTATGACATAAAGATTAACTGTCTCTGTATTGCCAGCTGCATTAGAAGGAGAAAAAAAAATGGCACTTTAGTTACTTCCAATAGTTTCTCATGTTAAAATATTCATTCTTACTTTTCACGTTAAGGTTTCCCGAGCTCGCCTTCAGGCCGTGCTCATTCCTGATTTCACAGGTGTAGGTGCCCACATCGGAGGGGGCTGCATTCTGAATGGTCAGCGTGTACTGGTTGTCTTGCTCTGTCACCTTGATGCGTTTACCGTCGATGGGCAACTCTTTGCCATCCTTCAACCTGCAAAGAGATGTTTGGTAGTTAGAGAAACCAGAAAACATATCTAAACAATTTTATTTATTATACTATTATTTTATACTTTATCCTTATACTATTATTTTCTAATTTTTTTTGTATGTTTCTTAATACAATAAATCTACTAAAGGCACGGACATTGCGAATTTTTTATAATTCTGTTATTGTAGTTGATTTTAATTCATAATCTTGACATTTTTTTAGATGATTGCATATTTAAAATTCCCATCTTCATAAAATCATTTTTCTAAATTTGCATAATTTTTTCATTTTAATCCTTTATTTACAAATATTTATCTTGGTGAATTTTATATTTATAACCCCGATATGCTTTGCCCTTATAGCGAGGTGTTCTCCGACAATTCAGGATCTCCGAGAATGTGCCTCTAGTACATGACTGATACTCGAGAGATCACCCTGGTGGTGCTCTGCTTTTTGAGGGCCATAGAAGTCAACAAACTTTCTTATTATGTTTCGTCAGTGGACAGTTGAGAAGTCTCATCTATGAACAAAGGTAGAAGATTTTGGGACCTTCACCAAGTGTAGGGCTGCTCAAGCATCGCCCTCTTGTATTTTAAACTCTATTGATTTTACGTTGTACGACGTTTTTCTGAACCTATTTTATTCTTTTAGAAAGTTTATGGACTTTTTAGAGGTTTATGGATTTATGAATTTTGTCTAATAACTAGACCCCATCGGGGATCATATTCTTATAAATTTTAACTTATCAGGAACAAGAAGTTATAGTCTGAAATATCAGTGTTGCCATATATTGGCTTTCAGCAGTTTAAAGTAGAGAAATATTCTTCATAATAAAAATTTCAATAATTATTATATTATTCTATGAATTGTACATCAAAATAGCGGAGGAAATATTTTCTCACATATTTATAACGTTGACCAGATTAAGTGTGACGAAGCAAATAATTGAGGACAAAAAGGTTTCCAGAAGGTGCTTACCATTTGAGTGTGGGCTTGGGATTTCCGTTGATCTCCACGTTGAATTTGAGCGTATCGCCTTCCATCCCTTCTACGTTTTCCATACCTTTCGCAAACGTAGGGGAGGCTGCAACACAAAGCATGCAATCATTTTACTATTTACATCGGAAAAACAAGGATTAATGGCAGAAACGAAGTTGCAGATATATTATACAATTTTTTTAGATAAATCATTTCCAATCTATAGCTGTTTTCTATTACCAATAAGAATACAAATTGTCGTACATTTTTTGCATGTATTGTATTACAATACAATACATACAAAAATGTATGACAATTTGTATGACAAAAATGTATGACAATTTGTATGACACTTATGTACGACAATTTGTATGACAATTATGTAAGACAATTTGTATGACAATTATGTATCAAAATGTATAACAATTGTATGACAATTTGTCATACATTTTCATACATCATACATTTTTTAAATTTCGTTTCAGATCCAAATTGTTCCAATTGTTCAGCGCTGTATATTTTTTATAATGAACATAGAGGATTTTATAACTATATAGAAAAAAAATAAGAAAAAATTCACAGAATTTTTTATTTTGCGAAAATAGCTTACGGTATATTTTCATATGAGAATTCTCAGGCAAATAGAGGGTCGTTGGAAGCTCCAATGTATAATTTCCAATAAGAATTTGACTTACCCATTAAAAGAAAAAGGTTGAAAAATTAACTCTGTCAAATGATATTAAATTTAAATAAATTATAAATGAAAAGTTTTAAAATCTATATCAGTTTTTTAAATATCGGTAGAAGTATCAAATCCAGAAGCAACTCAACAGCTACATAACCACCATAACAACTCATATTAATTGTCAACACTAACACCACGGAAAAGTGTTTATTATTTTTTTTCCAATTACTTCAACTTGGAAACCGTACCAGACACAAGTTTTTTTTTCAATGAGGCCTTTTAGATTCGAAATACGAGTTGCTGATTTCAGTCCCTAATCTAATACACTGAATTTGAAAAGCCCGTTTCAGAAATGAAAATTATGCAATGGCAGCTCGTGTGCTTTGGAATAGGTCCAACTTCATACATTGCATTCAAAAACGACGTCGCGTCTAGAATGCGTCCAAGTATTTGCTAAATGAATTAAAGTCCAAACTTTTCCAGAGAAATACCATACTAACAAAGCCCCCAACAAACTGTAATGGCAATGTTTGAAATGACCAGACAATGTCCCATTTCCGAAAGAGGAGAAGGCAGAAGCAAAGTGGTTTGAGGGAATGAGGAGATTTGGTTTGGTTTGTCGCTCTAAACATCAATTTTTGCACACTTTAAGCTAATTAGAACGGGATCTACAGTTTAACGTGGATTCCGAACCCCTCACAAACATCCATGCCTCCGCCGGGATTCGATTCTGATGCCCGTGGTACCAACGGCCAGAGCGTTAGCCAATTGGCCAACAGGCCGCAGGAACGAGGAGAAGATAGATACAAATGAACAAAAACAATTCGAAAATAAATGTTTAGAAAATTATACATTTTTTTAAAACGAATTGAAGGTAGATGCAACTAAAACTCAATTTTGACTGTCGTTTATTAATCCACTCTGCCGCCAAAATGTTTGTCAATTACCAATGTTGTTTGCGATCAAAGTTCTTTCCTCCATGCTGTCCCGCAAAGTATCAAGGTATTTGGAGGTTTCTTTTGAAGGCCCACTCCGAGTGGATTTTTTGCTCAAATTTTATAATGCTCAAAAAAATTTAATATAAAACAAGTAATATAAAAAAAAATTTAAGTCAATTCCTGTTTTTTTCTCACTATATTGCAGAAAGTCTTTTATAAATAATTTTCATTCATTTTTTTAAGTTTATCTGGTGACATATCTATTGGTAGATATATGAAACTTAAATCTAAAAAAAACTAAAATTAATTAATTAAATTTAATGAATGAATGAACTGCGTTAACATCGAGTGTCATCCACTACAAGTTGAAAAAAAAATGTATTCGAACTCGAGTGGACGAATAAAAAGTGTTTTATTAACGATTGAAAATTTGAACAAGATATATATAGGGAGAGTGTGAGCTAATAGAAGGAATTGATTAAAGAATGTTTGAAACAATAAGCAGAGCTGGTCTGATATCCAAAAGTAAAATAAAGAAATGAAAATAGAAACAAATTCTCTACTTGATACTAATTTTCTGTGCCAAATAACCCATACAGCGTTGAGGCATTGACGGTCGTATATTTTCCGTTAATAAAAGCATAATAACTTTTGTTCCAAACGAATAGTTTGACAGGAGATGAACGAATTGGACACGTCAAACGAGTGAATAGAATACGAGAATTAGAATTTTAGGCTCACAGCAGCACGACTAACAACTCTCGCTCGAGCTACCGAATGAGTGGAAAGCTCTAATCTTGTAAAGATTGCTACATCAGCTCATTTCGAAAAGCCTTGATGCAATGAACGTTGTAGAAATTTTCTATCTGTCTTCCAAAAGTAGGAAGAAGTATTAGCTAATTTATGATCCGAAACAATTACCTTGGTAAGCTGATGTTGATTTCATAATATTACAAGCATATAAAAATATATAATAAAATTTTTAAAAACGATGCTTGTGCATAGTAATGGAGGATATTACTCTATCCCAGGGAAGTTCGAAGGGATGTTTCGAAGAGAAAGATTTTTTCATTTGTGACTACAAACTTATTTAAATAAATTTTTTTTTTTTTTTTTTACGATTCAACCGAAAATTAAATTTTAAAGATGTTAATTTTTCATGAGACGCATTAAAACTAAGAATTAGTATTATGACACTATTTATTGAGATAAAAATGATTAAGGCAAAAACATGCAAATTAAATGTATCATTAACGACAAAAAAAAAAAAACAGTAGACTTTTTTTTTTTTTTTATGAAACAAGCAATTACTTGAAAGCAACAAAAGTGTATACAAATTGCGCTCATAATAATCACAAAAAAGCAGCAGTACTATTCACCTTTGACCACCACGTTGCTGAATTCCGCTTGGTTTCCCAGATTGTTGGTGATGACGCACGAATAGCTGCCCGAATCCGCGGGTTTGCACTTGACGATCTCCAGGGATTGTTTGCCTGCGTTGTCCACTATTTTCACCCTGGCGCTGGGTGCCAGTGGCTGCCCGTCCTTGTACCTGGGCGAGAAGAAAAAACCTCTTGGTGAATTATCTATGCATGATAATGGTATCGCTTACATTCTTTTGTTTCATTCAAAATGATCTTTAGTTAATCCAAGTTAACATACACATACTGCTTTGTTCTAGATTTTTAGTTATTAGATTTATTTGTCGTTTTAGATTCAAAATCGAGAATTTGTTTACTAATCCAAAAAATTATTAATAATTTTTTTTCTCTACTATAATAATATAATCTTTCACTCTCTTTCTTTCTTTTTATAAAATGCATTTTCTGATAAGGATTTTATAGAGTCGGTTTTTATGAGACTCATAAAAAAATGTCCACAGACTATACGCGGCGTCCTATAAGCCATGACCCTAAATTCTAGGGGTTTTTTCACGTACAATACGCGGGTTATAGGCATGGGATTATGATAAATATGAAGTTTTACCAATTTATCCTAATGACTTACCACCCTATCTACTTACTAAAAAATAAAATTAATAGTAATTAGTACTAATTATTAATTATTTCAACTTACATAAATTCAATTCTATATAAATGCCCAAATTCGATTTTGATATCTTTTTTTAAAAATTATTTTAAGCTTAAATTTTTATTTATAAATAATATATCAGGTTGAGAAAAAAAGAAATCCATTATTTTTTCGGTAGATGGCTGCAGTAATCGATATCTGGTAAAGTATCGATCAAACAATTTCAGATTTACGCTCGTTGGAAAGGTGATATTTCGCACGAAAAAAAAAAATTCTTTTGTTGTTTTTTGTTTGGCCCATTCAGTTTTGAGTTACAGGGTGTTAAAAATGAAAGTCAGCAAATAGAAAATTCGGTACATTTTACAGTTTTTCTTCTCCAGCCAGGCGTCTGAAATTGTGAAGGTGTTTAGGGTCCTGATACTGTAAAAGCCAATTACGTGCAATTTTGGTTTAATCGATTCCGTTCAGGTATTTTTGATATTAAGGATGCACCTCGCACAGGTAAGCCCGTCGTCGATACGACAACATTGTGTGAAACGATCGTGGTCAAAGCGCGGTGAAGTAGCTCAAACGGTGGTCAAACCATTACTAACGGCCAGAAAGTTTCTGCTGTGTATTTGGTGTGAACTGGAAAGGAATAATTTATTATGAGTTGCTTTCATTTGACAAACACTAAATTCAGATCTTACTGTCAACAACTAGACCGTTTGAAGCTAGTTGTTAATCAGAAATGGCGTATAAACGAAATCTGGCGGGTTCCATTAGGACAATGCCAGGCCATACACGTCTATAGTGACTCTCCTGAAGCTCCGGGAGCTTGGTTGGGAAGTGATGCTTGATGCATCCACCCTACCTGGCAAGCGATTACTATGTTTTTCTTGCATTGCAAAACTTCCTTAATGATAAGAAATTGAAATGAATAAAAGATTTGGACAATCGATTACTATTATCGAATTTTTTAGCTAGTAGCTAGCGCTCTGGCGCTCGGTACCACAGGTATCGGGTTCGAATCCCGGCGGTGCCATGGGTGTTTGTTGTGGTTCGGAATCCACTTTAAACCGTAGGTCTTGGTCCTAATAGGATCGTAGAGCGTTGCAGGGGCATTGTTATTCCGCGTCCGTGGCTTATCTTCAAGTTACACGCGCCCCCTGGGTAATGCAAAGTGAGTAGCGTCGGTGAAGATCACGGTCTCGCTTGCCAGCTGCATTAGGAAAAAAAAATTTTTTCGCCAATAAAGACAAAGACTTCTATGAGAGAGGCATTATGAAGCAACCTTTAAAATGACAACAAATTATAGAACAAGACGGTGCATATTTGACCAAAATTGGTAACCCGAAACATGCTAAATAAAGTCTTTAAGTTCACGAAAAAATAATGGATTTCTTTTTCACAAACCTGATATTTAAATTTTTTTTCTACTACAGTAATTTAAAGTATAGTATGTTGTGTGAAATTACTTTAAACTGAAAGCAACGTGAAATATAAAGCAAATCTTAATTTTTTAAAAGAAAGCAATGAATTTAAAATAGAGTAATAAAAATGGTACCATTTCACTTCTGGAACAGGGTTTCCATCGATTTCCACTTCGAACTTCAACGGTTCCTCTGCCATCACAGACATGTCTTTCAGTCCCTTCACAAAAGATGGGGCAGCTGAAAGAAACCATTTTTTTTAATTAGGTTAGTTTATGTATAGGTGTTTATATAGAAATTGTAGTTATGAATAATTTAAGAATTCAGTTCAGCCCTGAATTGGTCAGACAAAACGAATTTGATGCATTTAAAATTAAATATATTTAAATTCCAGCGATATTATTTTGTCTCAAATTATTTTTCAACTTCAAATTTTGCATAAATAATTTTCTTCGGCAGCATCAACTTCCTTTAATTTCCCTACATAGAATAGAATTTGGTAATAAATTTTAAAAAGTATATGATTTATAATCTATATGAGAATTAAAAATTTATAAAAATTTTAAGAAATTATTAATTGGATTGTAAAGACAAACAATAAAAAAATAAAAATAAAGAAAGGTATATTTCTTAAATTTATAGTTAATTCAGTTCCTAAGATTTTGATAGTATATGAGATTTATTCATTTATTTTTTGTTGGACATCTGGTTCTACTACTACTACACACCATACTGCATCACTGTGCCTAGAGCTGAGTCACCCTTTTATAGTTTGGGATTAATGTGGGTGAGAAGAAGTCTGATTGGGTTCTGTGACGCTCTACGGTCATACGAGACCGGAACATATGGCTTAAAGTGGATTCCGAACCACTATCAATATCCATGGTACCGCCGGGAGTCGAACCCAAAACCGAGCGCCAGAGCGCTAGCCACTCGGCCAATCAGGTCCCGGAATTCGTGTTAAACCTCTGCATGCTATAAACAACAAGAGAAGGTGATGATATATTATTGCCTTCCATTATGGAGGTGGGAGGATAAAGGTGGCCATTGCCATAATAGTAGAATTTTCAATAGCAACTGTCCCGCATTTGAGTGCTTTATAAAAGAAAAAATAACTCCAATGGCCTTATTCCCCATGCAGCCTGAAATCTTACACATGTTGCCTCAATCACAAACACCACAAATGGATTAACGTGCTACCTTCTGAAGGCTAGCTGGACATGTTACCAATGGGTTACGTGAAGAAAATAGGATAATAAATATTAGAAGAAATCAAATGTAAAAAGCCTCTCAAATTAATAACTAAATAATTATTTCAGTAATATTTCAGAATAAATAATTATTTCAATAATATTTCAGAATAAATAATTATTTCAGAAATTTTCCAAAAGCAAAATATGTTAACTTTAACAAAATGGTAATCAATTAGTGTCATCTGACATTCATTCCATTATCGGCAATTAACGATGTCTAATGTATGGCAAAATATAACTGTTATAAGCAAATAATAACAATTTGTTTCCTGATGCCCATCACTTGCGGCAAATTCTACTTCATTGAATCCGCTCAGAAGCAAATAATTTCATTTAAGTGTTACAATGAAATTTCCAATAAAAAAAATACTTTTCTGCATATTTTCATAGTAAAATAACTTATATTTGTATTACAAGTATTGAAAACCATTCATTGCAGCTTGTCAAACTATGGGTAAAGATATTTTAAGAATTGTTGTTGTTACTAATCTCCGTGGTGCAGGAAAGCCTACACCAGGTCCAATAGACCATGGCTAAGGGAAATATGCAGCTTCTCATTTAACGAGGAACCACGTGGGCTGAACATTGACTGAATCTCAAGACAGCGAGGGACAGTAATATTAAAAAGGTATTACAGTCTTGTTCATTAACGGATATATATATATCTCATAATCATCTGTTGCGCAACAGCCCATGGTAGGCCAAGGCCGGCTGCCTGCTGACAGATTTCTAGATAGGATATGTTATCTTTTTAAGGGGTAGGATTGTCAGACCTATATACAACGCTCATGTTTGACCTACGGCTTAAAGTGGATTCCGAACCACTACAAGCATCCGTGGCACCGTTGGGACTTGAACCCGAAATCTGGGGCACAGAGAGCCAGACACTTGGCCATTCATGCCCATTTTAAAGAATTTGATGGCATTAACTAAGTAATTTAAAACACAACGTGACAATTTTTTTTCCTCTCCGACAATGCTTCAATCAACCCTAACTAAAGCAAATACTAAATTAACAACAGAATTTCAAAAAAAAAAAAAAAAGCTGAATGATGAGCACCACCAGGAAGAGACACTCACATTTGACGGTGAGCTTGCAGGAGGACTCTGCCTCTCCCATCTCGTTGGCCGCCTTCACGCTGTACTTTCCCCCGTCGTCCTTCTTCACGTTCTTGATGACCAGCGTGAAGGTCTCGTCGTCCGCGAACAGGAACCGGATGCGACCGCCCGTCGACACCTCCTTGCCCCCGTGGTACCTTCGAACGAAACACGATACATGTTAATGAAATGAGTAGTGCATCTTAAATGTCTCTGATGACACCCTTCGTTGATGTCTTAGGGAAACATTTTAACAATTTCACATATCCGATTTCAAAATAATTTCATCAAATTTTTGTCACATAACTATTCCAATTATATGAGATATATAAGAGATGGAGCATTTTTAATAGTAGTCTTACACAAACGATCGACATAGAACACACACCTCAAAGATTTAATATTTATGGATAACTAATCTTTGCAAAATTGAACAAAACATCTTTTCATATTGCATGATGGTAAATCTTATATAGTCAACATTATTCACAATAACGATATAAAACAACATTGATTTTGATTGATTAAATTTTAAATGAATAGTCATCAATAAAAAAAAGTCATCGCGAAATACTCCTCAATAAATCTGCTTTGACTTTCCTTCGTCAACAATTTTGTTAAATTGCCTAACAAAAAATTATTTTTTATTTCTCTCCCATCGCCAGCAATGAATCATTGAAAACAGAGCATGTTTGTTTCATTGCACAACATTATTCTAAACATATCACTATCCGGTAAAAACAGCTATGAAATGTTGGCAAGAGAGAGTGTAACTCACCATGTAACCTTTGGCTTGGGATACCCAGTAATCTTGAGTTCGAGCATGGCCGATCCACCTTCTGTGGCCTCTGCGTCCGATAGCTCTGCTTTAATAGAGGGGGCTTCCACTTGTCGAATCACACCTGAAAAGAATTGATTGGTGACAATTAGCATAAGGGTGAATCGAATCACGCTGTGTATTTGATTTGGATTCTGAAGCCATTAGGGCAGGGATGGGCCAACTACGGCCCGTGAGCCAACTCTGGCCCGCCGGAAGGTTCTATCCGGCCCTTGGATAGAATTTTAAATTGCCGGTCCGAGGCAAAAAAATATATATATTTATAAATTATATATCCATCTCCTTTCTACTCTGATTAAATATTTTTTTCTTCCTTTTTTTCAAAGGACTGATGATTTTTAACTTTCTCTATTTTTGTTCTACAAAACATAAATCGACAGAAATAACAAGCACAGAAGGTGCTATGTTTGCTTCATCGTATATATGTGAACAAGTGTTTTCAACTATGAACCTTAGAAAGAATTATTTCAGAAGTAAACTGACAGATGAGCATCTACCCTCGTTCCTTAGAATCATCACTAGTACATCACTTAGTACATCTCACTTCGAACCTCAATATAAGAAACTTTTAAAAATGAAATCGCAATTTCATTCCTCTCATTAACACATTTAAATTTTAATACTTGTATATTGTGTTTAAAATTTTAGAAAAATTTATCTTGGCCTGCCAAACTTTATTTTTTTTAATTTTTGGCCCGCGACCGAAAAAGTTTGCCCATCTTTGCATTAGAGAATAATGGAACTACTACTAATACTACATCACACCACATCACTGTGCCTACAGCTGAGTTGCCCCTATACATGATGTGGATGAAATGAATGGACGCAAGATGGGGGCGGAAAAATTTTGTATAGTTCACTTTTGGAGGTACAGAAGTTGAACAATGGAGAAAATTCTTACAAAAACAGAAGAGAATATCAAAATTTTTTAAAATTGAAATAGGATGAAATATGAAATGTGAAAATATATAAATACGTTAGGTATATATATTAGAAAAAGTTTAAAGCAATGTAATGCAATAAGCACTACATAGGAAATTGTACAAATCAGAGAGTTGAAGGAATATTCATCAAATCAATTATTATAGAAATTAGAAAAAGAGTAATAGCTAATAAATAAATAGAGAGTAGAAGCATTTGCTGCAAGATTATGGACAAAGGAAATAAAAAAGGCAGGAAGATAAGTATTACGTAAGAGATAATATGCTAGGTACATAACTAGATAAAAGGTATTCACATAAAAATTAGGATTGTGCAACTTCGAATCTATATGAATTAGAATAACGAATTGTTTTTAAATTTAGTGTACTCTAGATATACTCTCATACACCCACTTAAATTATATACATTATAGTGCAAAATTTCCTTAGATACATACACAAGCATTAATTGTTTTGTAAAAGAAATCACCTTAAATATGCAAACATAGTACGGTGATGCTACCTTAAAATGCCTGTGCTAATGTGATGCTACCAATCGTAAATTATTTTATAAAGCTAATTCCTTAAATAATACACATTCATAAATTATTTTATACAGCGAATTACCTTAAATAATACACAATCATAAATTATTTTATACAGCGAGTTACCTTAAATATTCTAACACAATATGGAATGCGAAAGGAAGTTCGAATTGCTGGTCACTCACCCTGCACCGTGAGTTCGGCGCTGCAGGCAATCTTGCTGCCGGTACTGGTGCTGGCCACGCACGTGTACAGGCCGGCGTCCTCGGGGGTGACGTGCTGGAACATGAGGGCCAGACTGTCCTCCTCTTCGTTGAAGATCACTTGGAAACGCTCGTTCGCCTCGAAGTACTCGCCATTCTTGAACCTGTTTCAATTAGAGCCGTCTTGGTTCAAAGCAGTTAAGTAAAATTATTCAATTCCATATTTTAAAGATAAAACTGACAGTGTTTCAAAACTAATGAGGGTTTAATGTTCAAATTTAAGCATATTGAATCTGAGGTTTAAGATTTCTTCACAGGACATTTCTATCTAGATATTTTTATGGGTACTTATATATTAACCGGAATTACGATTGATCCTTCGTGATAAACTCAAAATATGAATATCAATTATGGATTGATAGCATTAACATTTTAAACATGAACAACATTAGAGCATTTTTTGCCAACAATAAAACTTGGATGACAATCACAAATGACATTAGGCAATGGCAACACCAGGAGGCAATCTTGACATGTGGTTAATATACAACTACTTTTTTATGATAATTACATTTTTAAACATCATAAAAATGTTAGTTGTGTTGTTTACTGTTAAGCTGATTAGATATGTGCTTCGTTCATCAAAAGAATTCTGCCAAAGAAATGAAGGCCCACTTAATTCAATGTTAACGAACCATTTAAAATTTTGCTTTTTAAAAGTGATCCTGATAGTCCTTGATAGAAATAGTGTGTGACATGGCATGATCTTCTATACTCATTTTGTACATCAAAAATTCCTGAAATGTTTAGAAATTTATTCCTATATGATATGCTATATTTTATTAAGGATGATTTACGGTTTGTTACATTATGTCCTCCATTCTGCTAGAGTTTTAATGGCAAACAGTGTGTGACTAAAAAAAAATTACCAAATTAAATATATGTAATGAATTGATAGCAGTTTTAATGGCAAATAGCTTGAGCCATAGAAGAATCCCAAATGTTTAGCCCATACTCAGATATTACTACATAAAACATAACATTTTATAAAATAATAATAACTTTAAAAAGTAGCGCAGACCTTATAAAATCAACGATATTTTCTCGGCATTTCTCTAGTATAGGAATTAATAATAATTTCTCTAATAAATAAGTAATTTGCAGAGAATTTGAACCAATACCATCTGAATTTGGGAGTCTTGGGCCTGGGCGTCGGCTCCCTTTCAACCTCCTCCACTTCCAAGCCTTTAAGACATCCTTGTGCTCTGCAAAGAAAAAAGAACAAGTCAGCCAAGCATCAAGCCAAAGAATGGAGGTGTTACCGGGGGAAAGGAAGCGCTTCATTACTTACTGACGACGCTGAGGTTGCCCACCGTCTTGTCCTCTCCCTCGGCGTTGGTGGCGATGACCGTATAGATTCCAGCGTCTTTCGCGACCACGTGGTCCAGAATCAGCTCGAACACTTCTTTGCTCTCGTACACAACGCGCACGCGATCGTCCAGTTTCAGCTTCTTGCCGTCTTTCAAGCTGGAAAAGGGAAAAAATATATCAACTGTGATAATTAACATTAGATTGGAATATTAGTTATCATCGCAAAAAACCGTGACAAATTCACATATTATTAGAAAGAGTACAGCAATTATAATACTGAAAGACTACGTATATTAATTTATTAGTATTGTGAATAACATTAAACAACGGAGGTTTGATTTGGTTTGGTTTGTCGCTCTACGCTCATCTTGTGTGCACTTTGAGCTAAACAGACCGGGACCTACAGCTTAAAGTAGATTCCGAATTACTCTCAAACATCCATGCCACCGACAGAATAGATAAATGAAGGAGGGTGTAGCTTGAAACTCGAATAATATACAGATATGATTATGATGTCATGTTGAAATTACTCATTATAGTCAATTTACATGTTTGTGAAGATCTGCAAGATGTGTTATTTGAATGAAAGTAATTGAAACATTCTATATCTGCTTTAATCCGAAGTAGTGTACAAAACAAAGAAAGTTTGAGTTTAAATCGCAATTAAATTAATTGGAATATCTTCAGATGGAGCATTAATATAATTTGGTAAGGCTATACATTATATGATCTGAACATGAGTCGAAGGATTCGGATTTTTAATTCTGTTCCATTTTGGTTTCCCATGATACTTCGCTAAATGGTACATTATCATGTATAGCCATAATTATAATTTAAACTGTGTTCAGATTTGAAACATTTGGCCGTTAATTCATTAATTTCAATTTGTATCATTTTTTTTGTTTTAGAAGTGCATGAAACAACATCTCAAGTACATCTTTTATGATCTTTAGAATGAATATAATCAGAGGAATATTATAAAAAAAAGTCAAATAATAATGAAAAAAACTCACTACTTATGACTAGCAAATGAAATGCCCTCATTAGCACTTATCGCATCTTACACTTAATGATAAAAAGCTTTAAAGTGCATTCAATATTTGTGTGGCTCATCAGAACGGCATTCACTGATGAATGATGCCTTTCAAATGTATTTTTAAACTTAATATTTATGAATGGGAAACGACCTGGCAACAAACAAAGCTCTTTTGTACCAATTTCGAAATAAATGAGCTTCAAACATTGAGGGTGAGTAGTTCTTCAAGAAATTCGACATGAAACACTTAATTAAATGTTTTTATTTTCCACTTATGCAGTTTTAATACACAGAACAATATGCCCTTTGTCAATTCTTGAAAAATGAGAGTAGGCGATATGTATGGTATTGTAATAAATGGTGTGAAAACGGTAAGTTGGGTTTATTGGGGTTAATATGAATCTGGTGATAAGTTGGATTTACAGGTGTTAATCTGGATCTGGAGATAAGATGAATTTACTGGTGTTAATCTGGATCTGGAGATAAGTTGGATTTACTAGCATTAATCTGGATCAGGATGATAAAATGGATTTATTGGTGCTAATCTGGATCTGGAGATAAGTTGGATTTACTAGTGTTAACCTGGATCTAGAGATAAGATGATTTTACTTGTGTTGATCTGGAGATAAGATGGATTTTTTGATGTTAATCTGGATCTGGAGATAAGTTGGATTTACTCGTGTTGATCTGGAGATAAGTTGGATTTACTCGTGTTGATCTGGAGATAAGATGGATGGATTTATTGGTGCTCATCTTATCAAGTGTCATAAAGTGAAACGATAAATTGGAACTGTGAAATGTGTGAAATTCAGAAAAAATATATAAAAGTGAAAATGGATACTATGAAAAGATTAAAGAGGGAAGATGTTTCTATTTTAAATTTCACAGTAAACAATAATTTGGGATGACTAAAAAAAAGAAAGAAATGTTTAATTGGGATAATTATTGACTAATCTTTATCTAATAATATTTACTAATCTAATAATTAGATTATAAGCAATGTTTTGGCACCTTTTAGTAAGCATTGCATTGAAGAAAGCAAATGTACTAAAAGTCGATATAGCTCAGAAAGCATTTAACTGCTTGTTTTTTTTTTAATTCTTCTAATATGTGATTTTTTCAAATGGTAATGAACTCCATTCCATCTGTAACACATTGAATCAAATAGGGGAAACCGTTTCCCAACTAGCATGTTTATTGAATATGACAATGTTGTCTCTCCATCCAAAAACAGAATAAATGGAAAAAATATAGCAACTGATACATGAGACACTTGTTTTTGAAATAGTTTTAAAATTAGCTGCATTGAAAGGAATTTTTTCTTTATATATATTACAGGGTTATTATAATTAAAGTCCACTTTCAAAATGATGTGAAAAAGGAAGGGCAACGGGCGTACCGGCTACGGAGTTCCTAGGTGGTTTTAAGAACCACAATACCTCCACATCTTAATTTAGTTTAAACATTAGCATAAAATGGGGTTGCTTAAAATTAAAGAATAAAAAGGAATAAGATAAACAAAGGGATTAAAAGTTAAGAAAAACACCTCCTGCTTGAGAACAATTAAAGCAGGAGATCGAGTGAAAAAGGAACTCCTCTTCACAATGAGTTCAAATTTGAACTGAGGATACTCGAAGAAGGGGGGAGCAGTATGTCATCAGCAATAATTAACCGGCTTTCTAATTGTTGCTTTTTATGCAGTTTTTTGGCCCAAGGGCAGTTAAAAACTGATACTTGCCACTAACAGTGCCACAGGTGTTGAATGACTTGGAAGTCATTTTTTTTCCGTCAAAAAACCGAAACAATCAAGCACATTTAACACTACAATTAATTTAATGTGCAACTCATGCCAAACACGTTATACGTAAAGGGATGTCATTCAGCAACATCCGAAAATCAGCTGTTCCTCGTGAAATAAACATGAACAGTTCATCTCTAATGAGTTTCCACAGATTATAAATATGAAATTTTGTGCATCCGCTGCTGTAAATATGATTCGTTAGATTGCTATTAGGGAATCTGTAAAAAACAACCGTAACTATTCGCAGTTAATTCTTGCAAAAACTTATTTTGGAATTTGAGAGTTACTGAGATGGCTTTTAATATTAATAAGAAAGAACAATAAGATTCAGAAAAAATAATTCGATCAAAATGAGGAAAAAAACATTGCATAAAAGGTTCCTCCATCATCAAATTATCCCTCTTATTTTTACAGCAAAAATTCACATAAAAAGGGATGATAAATGATATGGTGATATTTTTTAAAACTCATCTAACATCAAAAAAAATTTCACTATTCCCGTTTATTTAAATGCTGAATGTAGCTGCGGCTTTCTCATAAAGATTTCTAAGAATGGTTATGAACAAAAGGTCAACAATTCTTTACTTAATAAACACGGTACATATTTCTCTGCTTGAATTTTAAAGAAATATCATTGGTTTGAATGTTATCGAAAAAGAAATGTGATTGGCTTCAGTGTTATCGAAAAAGAAATACGATTGGCTTGAATGTTATCGGAAAAGACATTTGATTGGCTTGAATGTTATCGAAAATGAAATATGATTGGCTTGAATGTTATCGAAAAAGAAATACGATTGCATTGAATGTTATCGAAAATGAAACATGATTGGCTTGAATGTTATCGAAAAAGAAATGTGATTGGCTTGAATGTTATCAAAAAAGAAATGTGATTGGCTTGAATGTTATCAAAAAAGAAATAAGATTGGCTTGAATGTTATCAAAAATAAATGTGATTGGCTTGAATGTTATCAAAAAAGAAATGTGATTGGCTTGAATGTTATCGAAAAAGAAACGTGATTGGCTTGAATGTTATCAAAAAGAAATGTGATTGGCTTGAATGTTATCAAAAAAGAAATGTAATTGGCTTGAATGTTATCAAAAAAGAAATGTGATTGGCTAAGTTTCTCATAAAAACTCCATCACTCACAATTTGATCTCCGGATCCGGGTTTCCTCGCACCACCAGTTCGAATCGCACGCTCGTCCCTTCCAGCAGCTGAGTCTCCTTGTTCAGCTTGACCTTGAAGAGGGGCGAGTGGGGCAGGACGGTGCCCCCGGTGTGGTGGGGCGTGAGTCCTCCTTCGGAAGCCCTAGCAGAGCTGCTCCGGAAAGAATGGGACAGCTTTAGAACCCGAGAGATTGTTTTCTTACATCAAAGTGATTTGACTCGTATTGATAACAGGCTTATTGAGGACGGCAAAAATTGATTTATTAGAAAGCGCCCCAATTTATGTCCAGAAACAAAGAAAAAGAAAAAGCGAGACAAAATCGATGACTTCATCAAAAGTCAGTGACTTTTTATTTAAGAAAAAGATTAACTTAATTCGATAAAATTAAAATTATGAGCTCCAAATATTAATGAAATTATATCAATAAGTTTTAACATTTGGAATTGGTTTTTTTAAGAATAAAGGCTTTTTAAACCACAAAGCTAACTTTACTTAATTTAATGACTTTTAATCAAAGGTGTTCTTTGAAATTAGCATAAAAATGCTTTGCATTCCAAGGCAGAAGTGCATTTATATAACATGGAGCTTATTTTAATTAAATATGTTCAAACGATTTGTGTTTGTAACCTTTTAAAAATTGTGTATTGAATGGTTCATTGCACATTTAACAACGTAATGGCTTAAAATTTTATGATTCCTGCAATCCAAAGTGTACATCACACATAAATGATAAATGGACTCACAGAGCTTGATGTTGAGGGGTGCGCTGCAAGATGCGCTCCCCTTGGAGTTGGTGGCCACCACGGTGTACAGCCCACCGTCGTCAGGACACACTTCCTTCAGGGTCAGGGAGTGCTTCTGTCCCACGGAGCTGGTCTGCAGACGACTCGACTTTTCCATCTTCTGGTTGTCACGCAACCAGGTGACGCTGGGCACCGGGCTGCCCTCCGTCTCGCATTCCAGCACCGCCGTGTCTCCCACTGCAAGCACAGAACACGCCGTTACACACTGCACTTACAAAGCAATTAAAATATTATGATGAACATTGAATATTGTTAGATGAACATTGAATCCAAGATGAACGCGAAAGATCTTCTATAACACTTATTAAAAGAGATCTTCTATGACACTTATTAAAAAAGATCTTCTATAATACTTATTAAAATAGATCTTCTATGGCACTTATTAAAAGAGATTTGTTATGACACTCATTAAAAGAGATCTTCTGTGACACTTATTAAAAGAGATCTACTATGATTGTTAAAAGAGATCTTCTATGACACTTATTAAAAGAGATATGCTATGGCATTTATTAAAAGGGATATTCTATGACACTTATTAAAAGAGATATTGTATGACATTTATTATTATGAAAAGGGTTCAAAAGTATAAGATAATTAGATGATTAATTGATAAAAAGGGACAATACACTTATTATTACACTAACATAGTATTTTAATTGCTAAAATATATTTCAAAGATGGAAAAGAAGTTTTATAAGTAGTGATATTAAATAAATCATAGTACAACATAGTATGTAAAAGTAATAATTGACTTTAAACAGGGATAGTACACGAAAGAAGTATTAATTGCATGCATTATCTTGCTTTTTATACATATATCGATGAAAATTAGCTTATGAATTATGACTACAAGGAAATTCTATTGTAACAACATGATTCTTTTTATACAATCTTTTATAGAAGAAAATACAGATTTTAAAAAGACGAAAAAATTATGCTGCAAAGCAATGCCTCGAAGCTGTTATGGGGAGAAACATAATTGTGGTCAATTATCAAAAGATTTCATAACTTTCTATTGGGTTGGTGCATAATTATCAGGTGTTTCTTTGACGTACTATCTTTTAATAAAAATTTACAATATTTTATAAATTTATGAATGAAAATACCTTCTACTTTTAGGTTATAAAAATGCGTGTCGATAATCATACTCGTCATTTCAAATCTGGCGACACTATCTTGGAAGATAAGCCAGGAAGAGGTCAACCATCGAATTTCGACGATCAGGCACTTTTGGCAACCGTGGAAGGGGACGGAAGCTTGACAACTCGACTGCTGGCTGGCAACTTCAATGTGGACCATTCAACCATCGTTCATCGTCTCAAATAGCTTGTAAAGGTATGGAAATTGGGTGGATGGGACCCCACGAACTCATCGACAACAATAAAGCCAAAAGCGTCCGAATTTTCCCGATTTGCTTCAACGAAACGAGCGTGGAAGCAAATCGGTGTCCGTTTCTGAAGAATCTTGTCACTGGGGATGAATCATGGCTTCTCTTCAAAAACCCCAAAAGAAAGAAGGTCTGCGTTTCGCCAGGAGTTTCACCAAAAGGAATAACGAAGGACGTGCACTGTAAGAAGGCAATGTGGTGTGTTTGGGGAGACAGAAGAGGAATCATCCATTGAGAAATCATCTTAAACATGATTTGTTATTGGTGAAACCCAACCCAAAAAATGAGTATGAGTGTGATTATCGACATGCATTTTTATAACCTAAAAATAGAAGGATATTTTTATTCATAAATTTATAAAATATTGTAAAATTTTATTAAAATATATAATTATGCACCAACCGAATAAAAGGACCACTGATAAAACTATAGCAGTCTATCTTTAAATAATATTTAGATGATATTAATGTTAAACATGACATATTGATGTATTTTTTCTGCAAAGATAAGAATTCAAATATAATTTTCAATTAACATTACAAAAATTACTTTTTATAATATTACTAAATATAAAAAATGCTACATTTACAGTCGAAAATAAAATGAGTGATATTGTGGTATTTACAAAATCAAGATATTGAAAACATCGGACAGTGGAAAACAATGTACTTACGAGTGCAAGTCACACCCCGCAGAGTCTTGCAAAAGCGAGGCTTATCCATTGGATCGAAATCTAGAAGGCATTCAAGCAAGCATTAGTCCTCCAAGCTAAGCAAAAGCACAGCAACATGTGCTAAGCTTAGGTTGCAAAAACACATCAAATACATAAAAAACACAGCACTGTTTTTCAATATTTAAAAAAGGGGATGTAAAAACTCATGAATAAAAATAACTTTTCCTAATTATAAAATATGAAAAAAGTTCAGGTTCTTTAAAAAATAATAAAATACAAATGCAGGTATTGAAATTAAATAGTTATATATGATTGTAATTAAATGCATCAAAGTTAAAATGCAAAAAATATCAAATAGCATACGTTCAAGGCGTTTCAAAACTGATTTATCTAAAATCTACAAAACAATTGCATTATAAATAAATTCGTTTCTAAATTAATTTCAAGCATGAAAAATAAATGAATCAACATAATATACAATACTGTCAATTTTCTATTAGTTTGTATATTAAATAAAAACTGATATTCCTGATATACAAAAACTGATATTGAGTATTTTTCAAAATTGATTTATCTAAAATCTGCAAAACAATTAGATCATAAATAAATTCGTTTTTAAATTAATTTCTGCAGGAAAAATAAATTAATAAACAATACTTATATATTTTCTATTATTTTGTGTATTTAATAAAAATGATATTCCTTCTCAGAACTAAGCATTATTTATATAAATCTAACCTCATTCAACATTTAATGGAAGTTTTAAGTATAACGATGTAACATGAGATTTCAAAATAAGAACAGGTGACAACAAGCTTCGTAAATATTATATAAATTAAACAATCCTTAGCATAAACAAGCAAGACAATTGAAATTTGAACAGTTTGATTGACATTACTGTTGTTTTAAATCATATGATTTCATATTTATAAGAAGAAAAGTAATATTTTTTCTTTACTGTTTTATGAGAAAAGCATTTGCTATTAGCAAGCAGCCTTAATGTCCCGTGCGTTTTTGACAAGTGGCACCATGTCTGTTATTAATATCTCCTATGAAAGGAAGATCCAAATATAATGGTATAAGGGTATTAACAAGCAACCTTAATGTCCCGTGTGCGTTTTTGACGAGAGGAACCATGTCTGTTATTAATATCTCATATGAAAGGAAGATCCCACTATAATGGTGTAAGGGGAGATGAACATAAACTTATGATTTGCCTTTTCAACTGCCTATATATGAGAGATAATTTTAAATTTGTTCAATTCGTGCAAACGGACAGATGTGATTAACATCACCTATATTTAATTGCCATAATTTAATGGTGTTTAACATGTTTTGTGTCTTTTATTCGCATTCCATTGTCTCCTGTGTATATAAAGGCACAACATTGAAAAAATTTTTTTCAAAAGTGCCTGAATTTTAAATAAGCAAATGTTATTCTGAAAACTGCAAAACTCAACTGATTCATAGCAACATGGAAATCTTTAAAAAAGCACATCTTTGATGCCTCCCATTGCTATAAAGTTCTAGATAAGTAAAATTAAACTGAAATCAGTTTTTAAAATCAGGGAGCTAAATAAGCAACAATAATTATTGATCTTGTGAAAAATATGATCGCCAAAACTAAAAAATTAACATTACTTTATTATCAGTTAGTAATTTAACTGAAAAATTTAGAGGAATTACTATCACAGACACATTCTTTTACAATTAATGGCAATTTTTGTACAAGACATGTCTGCAGCTTTAGTATTTATCTGAAGTCTGTATCTGTCTCTACAGTCTGCACTTATGTCTGTTGCTTTACTTTCAAAAGTGCACTTTCAGCAAAGTGAGATTCATTTCAAAGAGTGATCATTATTATTATCATTATTTTTAAACCCAAAGTAAGCATTCGACTGTTTCAATAACAAAAAGACATTACATTACTTTACTAATTGGCAATTTAATTAAAAAATTCAAAGGAATTATTATCCCAGACAGATTCTTTACAATTCATGGCAACTTTTGTAGGAGACATGTCTGTAGTTTTAGTATTTATCTGAAGTCTGTATCTGTAGTCTGCACTTATGTCTGCAGCTTTACTTTCAAAAGTGCTCTTTCAGCAAAAGGAGATTCATTTTCAAGAGGGATCATTATTATTGTTGTTATTATTTTTAAAACCCTAAAGCAAGCATTCGCCGATGGTTTCAATAACGCCGTCTTCATTAGAGAGCGTAAGGCAGAATCCGTTACAATTAACCCGTTCAAGGCGAGTGTAGCGGCGCGTGCTTCCTCAGCGAATCTTCCTCAGAACAATGGGGAGCGTGAGATGCGCGTGCCAGGGTCCTTGAGGGGGTGCCAGAACCACCGACCCTCCGTCGCCAGGCACAAAAGACGCTCTGTGGACAGGTAATGACCTTCTCAATGTGAAACAGAAACGGATGCTGCTGCCGTGTTTACTATCAAACCTTTATTCAAAATTGCAAAATGTATATAGTAAAGTATCAGGATAGTTTTTAATAATGTATAAACACTAATTTGTAATCCTTTAAAAATCCTTTGTAAAGATAAAATCCTTTGTAATCCTATTGTTTTTACCTATTTCATTCAATCAAAAAAATTCTCCAATTTTCACTTTTAAGGTTTTTTCCAATATCACTCTTAAATTTTTAACGGTTTCAAAGTTTTTGATATTACTACAAAAATAATCCATCGAACAAGGAAAACAAAATTAAAATTCAATATTTGGCGATATCTTAATAAAGCAGGTGATATTTATACAGACAAAAGCATGATGCATGACACAAATGAAGCAATAAGCTTATTATCAAAAGAATGAAAACTTGAAATATAAATTGAAATAATAATTTGTAACAGTATGTACAACTTGACAAATTTTTCTAACTACAGGATGTTTATAATTAAAGTCACACTTTCAAAATGCTGTCAAAAAAGAATCACTCGTCACAATGAGTTTAAATTTGAACTGATGAAACTTGAAGAAGAGAGAAATGGTACGACATAAAAAAAAAGTTATAAAGTGTATTAATAGAGAGCGTTGTAAGCGGCCTAAAGAAAATGAATTCGGCTGCCAATGATATTTTGAATCGAAATGATAACGCATTTGACATGAGTTGCACATTCAATCAACTGTAGTGTTCAATGTGCTGGATTGTTTCGGTTTTTGAACGGAAAAAATGACTTCCAAATCATTCAGCAGGTGTGACGCTGTCAGTGGAAAGCCCATCCACCACGGCAAGGTCATGCCAAATTGGATGGAAAAATCTGTGGGACTTGATTATTATTTTTTTTTTTGATGCCGTACCGTTTGCCCTTTCAAGTATTCAGGTTCAAATGTGAACTCATTGTGACGAGTGGTTCTTTTTTGGCAGCATTTTGAAAGTGGGACTTTAACTACAATCACTCTGTATTTAACATCGAATTCTACAGTTATTTTTGTTTTATCATAAAATGTATCAATAAATCTATATTTCTTTTGATGGGGTGGGGGATTTATAATTAAGCATTTGGCATACAAAAAAAAAATCGGCTGGATGCTGATGGTCTCATAAAGGCCATCGGTTCAGTAAGTCAAAAATGTTTCTTCTACAGGCTCCTTTTTGAGTTTAACACTCTTTCAATAAAAACAAATTATTCTTTTAATATATAGGCCCAATGGTTACTGTATATAAATACTAACCTTCATGCAAATCTCAGTAAAACTATATATTTATAATTTAGTAAAGCATTAATTACTACATTTTATTTCTATGCTGATTTCATTTGCTTCCATTTAACAAAAAATATCTACAGATTGTTAAAATAGCATTACTTATTTATATTAAATTAGAGAAAATTAAATGTTAAAGATACTTACCGCTGGTCTTGAAGCTTGCACTTAAAGACAGTTAATCCCTCGGAAGCCACTACTACAGGCCAGGTTATTGGGAATATTGCAGAGATTAGTTGCGAACAGAAAAGGAAACATGCACAAACAACGCTCGAACACTATTACTGCAACACTTTCTGGGTAATAACACTAAAACACAGCTTGTGAAGTAGAATGATTATATTTATCCCATTGCTGTTGTATTTATCCCATATTGTTGCCCTATTTATGCTCCAGCTTCTTTGATTGGTTTGGTTTGGTTTGGTTTGTTGTTCTACGGTCATTTTGTGTACACGAGGGCTAAACAGACCGGGACCTACAGTTTCACATGGATTATGAACCACTCACAAACATCCATGCTACCGCCAGGATTCGAACCTGTTGTGATACGAACGACCAGAGACTAGTTATTTCGTCATCAGGCCACTCCAGCTTTTTAGAAGAAGCTGGAGCATAAATGGGGCAACTTTTCAAACACAAATACTTTAAAAGCTTGAAATTTTAAGTTCGTGTTGTAAGGGCATACTTGAAAATCTCTACTATTCTGCGTGATATAGTAATAAATTTTATTTTGCCTCAATCTATAAGCTCCAATATTATTCAAGAGAAGGCATGTAAGCTCAAATCAAAAATGTCCTGCTTGATATAAACTAATTACAAAGTCTTGAAACATTTTGATTTTATTTTCTTATGATGAGAGTAGTAACAAAGGAATAGAATAACTTGTCGGCTCATATCTTTTGTATTATTGTCTGAATGTTTCAAAAACAAAAACATTGAAACCAGATGAAGATTGATTGCAGATAAAGACTAACACCTGAATCATGGTAATTCCTTAAAACGTTTTTACGGCATAAAGTGTTTAAAAATTCAGAACAAATCTAGAGATTTTTCAGGTAATTGACAGCTATGCTTGAAACATCATGTTAGACACCATATCAGGCCAAAACATAAACAAGATGTTATGTTAGGCCAAGATATTATATATTATGTTAGGCTAAGACGAAAAGACAATGCACATTATAACAAGACATTATGTGAGGACAATACCCATAACTGGTCATGGATTGTACTCATGAAAAATATTACATTAAAGATAGTAGAATTCAGAAGCGTTAATTATTTTATATCTGTAGTAAAGGTTTCATACCAAGAAAAGAATTTGAAATAATTAAAACATTTACAAATGACACTAACTTCATATATCTAGAAGTGTATTTTTGTATCTTTCCATAAGGATTTTCTATTTGGATAACTACTGTTTCATGTCATATTAGTATTGGCACATTTATATATTTTGTTTGCTTACAATAATTATTAATGCTCTCAATGCAAATTTCGAGTTATTCCAGCGAATCAATAAAGAATGCGGTGTATTCTCATGATTCGAGACTTCAGAGAGAAGTCTTCTTTTACCTGATGAGCAATTACAACCTGAAAACACACGTATTAAGGTTAAGGAATATTTGAAGCGCAAATAATCTTGACATCAAGGATTTATCCATAATAATAGTTTTAATAGTTATCCATAATAATAGGCTTAATAGATTTTTATTCAAAAAAATGAGGATAGCGATATGTTGTCTATGTGAGTTAAGGAAGTTGACTGAAATACTTGTTTGATATAAAAAATGTACTCCAAAACTTCAACTTTAGGTCCTTCAATGAGTCAGATATCGGGTAACTTTTGGTTTATAATTTGTACTGATGGAGTGTATGAAAAATACAAATTTTTTACATGATATTAAAAATGAGAAATACAGCTAAATTTTGAATTGCTGCTATTCAAAAATTATTCCTAATTCTGTGATAGGGAATTCTATATTGCTCATTAAAAATCAATTTTATGCATTTTAATTCGATAAACAAGTCAATATATTTGGTGAAAAATATATTTTTTGACATTTCAACATTTTTTAAATTTAACTTGCTGAAATATTTTAGAATATTTTATAAAAATGTTAATTCCATTACTAATCTATGCTTATAATTAGTGAAAATTACTTAGAGTGTTTTACATATTTATTAATAATGTCAATTTTTTTGTACCTTTAAAAAACAATGCAATTATATTATTGTATGATCATTATACTATATATAGCCATAAAGTTCAAATTGCACAATTTCTATGCAAAGAATTGTGAATTTTTTTTCCTGTGTTTTGGTTTTCGATAACTATTTCAGTGCCAACAAAAACTGAAACTGAAACGAATGCATACTATTTGTGCAATGAAAGTAAAGAATATCTGAATATTTACAGCCTATAATGTTTGGAATTTCCTTAAAAATTTGTAATTATTGGTTGAAAGTTCGTAGAATTAAATATTTTAATAGATATTAAATCAGAAAACACAAGTATTTTGAGATATTGATTAAAAAGTTGATAATACATTATTTGCATTGATAACATTAAACTCAAGATAACATTAAAGCAGATTGTATTCTGATAAATGTATAATATTTCAGTTAAAATTTTAAAAAACATCAGTGGGCCTCGTGTTTTACTATGTATGCCATGAACAGTCCACCGACTGGGATGAGGAGGAAGGCCTTGCTTTTCGGATGGACTTTTTTTAGAGTATTTTTATATATAATGAGTATTTTTATATATAATGGAGTATTTTTATATATAATTAAGTATTTTTATATATAATTGGAGTATTTTTATATATAATTGAAGTATTTTTATATATAATGGAAAATTATAATTAATGATAATGGAAAATTATTATTAATTCCAGGGTTGAAAAATATTTTAAATCTGATATTTATTTTTGATGGAAGTATTTCACAAGTATTTCATTTAGCAAACATTTTAAAATATTAGTTTAAATATATATATTAATAAAAAAATTCTGTTGAACATACATGTGCCTAGTTTCAAAGCATCCTGACTAGGAATAATTTTTTAAAACTTCTTTTTCATTGAATGACTTAATCGAATATGCATGAAATGAAATGCACGGAAAAAAATACGTAAACTACAACATCACATACTAATTAGCTTTTCTAGAAATTAATAAATCATTTGGCATTTGACTGCAGCAACACAGGATTCACATAGACATTGACAAACAACACTTATAAACACTTTTAATGAACAAAGGACAAACCATGGCCAAGATTTATAGGTACATTTTAAAATTCCTACAATAATAAACTGCAACCAAATACAATTTTTTTTCAACTGCAGTGTGAATAAAATATTTAAATGATTTAGTTCATATTTTTTGGATGATAAATATTGATTTAATTATTCTTTTTAAAAAAAAATGTAGAATTTTGATTAACGTAAAGAAACATGTTCGATGATGTTAGCGAATATTTCAATTTTCAACCTAATCATATTCAGGTGTTTCGCCCTTTCATTTCAATAGCCTGAGATTTAATACTTAATTCATAATTTCTATTCGTAAAACAAAGGGCATGCGTAAATGTATTTATAAAATCTTTTTTTTAACGAAATTTCAATTTTTTTAAAAATATGTGTTTAAAATTTTAACGTACGTTTAAAATTTTCTAAGTGTGGATGGAGAAATGATAGATTATATTTGGCAACATCAGTAGCATTAATCCAAAAGGGAAATTGTTAATATCAAATATACATTTCTTCATGAAAAAAGGTGTCATTCAGTAAGAAAAAAAAGGTGTAAATATTTATTTTAAATGTAAGACATTACATAGAATTAATAATTTGATAAGATTTGTTTCTGTATCACTTAAAATATAAACAAGACAAAAAGGAAAAACTACTGTTCAATTTGCAAAAACATTTAATAGCCTTTCAATATACAATGCATTAAATGTAAAAAAGAAATATCCCGTTGGATATTGTACAAAACTGATATCAAAATACGAACATGGCACACAATGTTAAACAATTTTTTTTTTATCACGTAAGGAATGTGAACCGAATGCATTCCGTTGGGCCCTATGCGGTTTACAAACACAAGGATCTCACACAAAGCAATTTTTTTTTCACGTTTGGCCTTTGTTCATTTAATCCAAAACATCAACTTACACAGCACTCAGAAAAAAAAATACCAACAAAAAAAGTAGAATAAAGATATTGCACACATTTTGATTATAAAAGGATCACAGCAATACTCCCACGCAAAACAAACACTTAAAAAGTAACAGCAGTGAAGTTTTTAGTAAAAAAAAGGTTGTTAATTTTTAAAATTCAGTAATATTTTCTACTAATTTTAATTTTTTTCAAATGATTGTTATAATAGGCTTTAATTAAATTTCTAAATATTTTAACGCATTATAGAGATACGCAGGTTATTACAATGTACAACGTATGTTTACATATTTTTAAAATTCTAAATTTAATTTAATGGCACAAGAACTTAGCAATTTTTTGTAAAGAAATAAATCTTAAATGTAATATTTAATATGCATTTAACATTATTTTGTTCTTTTAATTTTATTATTTTTAATTATTAAATATATCTTTATTTATTTAAGAAGTATCAATTTTTTTTACTACCACTATGAATTAAATTTTATAATAAAGTACTTCAGAAAAATCAATTGACATTTTTTAATTTATTATTCATCATTTTCTAGACTAGAAGTGCGGTAATTTGTGTGCAATTCAAGGTTAAGTGCAATAAGCAAATTTGTTATGTGTAGTGAATTTTCATCAAAGTACAGATTTATCTTATTCTTTTCAGAAAATCACTGTGATAATTTTGTTCAAGTTAGCGAATTTGGATCTAATTTTAAATCCAATTACTTGAGAAATAATGAAACTACTTAAAAGTTACTTACTTTAAAAGATAATTTTAATGAAACTGCTTAAAGACTTTTTACTTAAAAAGATAATTATAATGAAACTAATTTTAAAACAAGAAGTTAAAGTGAAACTTTTATTTGCTATTAAATTTATTTCAAACTGAAGTTTTGAAATAACAAACATAAGTATTAAATTTAAAAATTTGCAGAATTAAACTAAAAGTTTTCATATTCGTACAATCAAAAAATTAACATTAATTTATATGTATAATCTACTTTTTAATATTCAAAAATGTTCCTTCATTGAACTATTCAGAACTTAAAATACTTAATAAAAATCATACTTTTTATACATTACATATATTAATTGATTAAAATGAATCTCATAACCTTCTAAGAATTCCATAGCAATTAAAAATTATAATTTAATTAGTCTCAAATATTTAATAGGTGTATTATCTATCGATGTTATTCATCATTACCGAAGTTGACAAGAACTGATAATTTTTTTTTTTTATGATATGAAGATGGCTATAGAAGAGTAAGGATAATCAACTTTGCTTTACAAATCAAGAATTATAAAATTATGTCTCTTTATAAAATTTCTAATTTATAATGTCCCATCTTGAACCTAAAATTTAAGTATAAAATCATATGTATTAAATTTACATTAATTGAATCGTGATCAACTGACTTAACCTTGAAAAATACAACGCGCATTCACGTGAAAGTACTCCAGAACTGCGTGAAGACGTAACATGCACACAATATGGGAATGAGGATCAAGACATGGTAATAGGCAAATGTGGAGGAAGGTAAGGAAGGTTTCTGATACGCACCACTTCCAGGGGGTGTTACACTGTCCGATCGGATGCTCTCGCTGGCCAAGGTGGCGCTGTCTTCGCCACCCAATTCCATGCTCTCCATCCTTGCCTCGGAGGCTGAGGCGTCTTCGGACATGATTATGGTTGGCACACCACAGGGTTCCTCACCTTGTTTGGACTTCTTCTTGTCTTCCTCTTCCTTCTTGGTCAGGGATTCCTGCCTTCGAAGCTTGCTCTTGCTCTCTTCCTCTTCGGCCTTCCTCTTGTCAGAGGTCTTCTTGCTCACAGATTCCTGTCTTGCCAGAAGGGGTGCTTCCTTCTCTTCAGATATAGGGACGACCTTTTCTTCCTCTTTTTCTGTCACCGATTGCTTCTTCTGCTTCTTTTTAACAGAGTCCTGTCTCGTTAGGGCAGGTGCTGCAGTGGTAGTATCGGTTGGCGTAGCAGGTTCTGATGTGTCTGAGGTTTTCGATTTCTTTGAATCTTGTCTCGCAAGTCGTGGCTCTTTGCTCTCAGTTGGAGTTTCTGGAGCCGATGCTTGGGACTTCTTAGAATCTTGTCTAGATAAGGGCGGAGGCTTTTCACTAGTTTCTACTGGAGTTCCTGGAGCAGATGCGTCAGAAGCTTTGGACTTCTTAGAATCTTGTCTGGAGAATGAGGGAGGTTTCTCACTGCTTTCAACTGGAGTTTCTGGAGCTGATACGTCAGAAGTTTTGGACTTCTTAGAATCTTGCCTTGATAATGGTGATTTTTCACTGCTTTCAACTGGAGTTCCCGGAGCAGATACGTCAGAAGCTTTTGATTTTTTAGAATCTTGCCTTGATAATGGTGATTTTTCACTGCTTTCAACTGGAGTTCCTGGAGTAGACACGTCAGACGCTTTTGATTTTTTAGAATCTTGTCTGGATAATAGGGGAGGTTTCTCACTGCTTTCTACTGGAGTTTCCGGAGCAGAAACATCAGAAGCCTTTGACTTTTTTCTACTGGAGTTTCTGGAGCAGAAACATCAGAATCTTGCTTGCCTAGACAATGGTGGAGGTTTCTCAGTGCTTTCTACTGGAGTTTCTGGAGCAGAAACATCAGAAGCCTTTGACTTTTTAGAATCTTGCCTGGACAATGGTGGAGGTTTTTCACTACTTTCCACTGGAGTTTCTGGAGCAGAAGAATCAGAAGTTTTTGATTTCTTAGAATCTTGTCTTGAGAGTTTTGGACGCTTATCAAGAACTTCTGTTGCCGTTTCAGGCGCAGAACTATCTGATGCCTTGGATTTCTTAGAGTCTTGCCTTAATAACTTGGGAGGTTTCTCGAAAGTTTCTGTTGGAGTTTCTGGAGCAGATGTATCACTAGACCTTTTGGACTTTTTAACAGATTCTTGTCTTTTTAAGGATCGTGGAGCATCAGCTTCAGTTGGCGTCTGGGGGACAGAAGAATCAGGAGTCTTCTCTCCTTTCGATTTCTTGACAGAATCTTGTCTTTTCAATGCAGTTTTTGGTTTTTCGTCTTCAGCTGGTTCGATAATATCGTTGGATTTCTCGGCAAGTTGTTCGTTTGAGGCGACCAAAGAATGCTCTAAACTTGGTTCAAGATCACCTAGATCTTCAACAACTAAATAAAAAAAGAAAAATTCAAAATATGTCCAAAAATATTGATAAAATTTAATATTCATTATTATTTAAAACATTGCAAAATTATTTAAAGAAAATATGGTATTTAGGAAATAAAAATACATTTTGAAACTTATTTTATTTCATATAATACAAAATATTCCCAAATTTATAAGAAATTCTATCTTTAAAAATATTTCTTATTTTAAAGAAATCATTTAAAAACAGATTTTTTGTCAGAAATAAATATTTTCTGATTTTAATTGTTCTATGAACAGAAGTAATGATTACTAAGAACTTATATTTTATCATTTGGTATTTATTTAATGTTGTAACCTTCTTTCTAATAAAATTATTAAAAATATGCGTACCATTATCAACTAAATTTTAAAAAATCAAATTTTGTAACTGAATAAGGTTTTGTGAAATTACAGTGAAATGGATGTATCTAAAAATAATAGCATACATGTACTTTAAACGTTATTACTATATTAATAACAAATATATAAAAAACATGATATTTTAAAAACTAAATTGCTGGTGTGTCAGAAACAGGAATAATGTTGTAATAACAAATTAAAATTATTTTCATAAAAAAACTAATTATCTATTCATTTATTATTTTTTATACATAAAATAATTTTTAATTGGAAGAATTTGTTTAATATCTGAAATGTCATATACATATATTTTTGAATAACACTTACATATATTTTTGAATAACACAGAAGAACCTATCTAATGTAGGAATTTTCTGAAATTTATAGAATTCAATTCATCAACGACAAATGAAACATATTAGACAGTATTTATAGATAAATATAATTTTAACTCATTTATATTTATATTTATAGCCATATTTAATAACCTTGAAATATAGTAAAAACACAGCTTTAATTCAAACATTTTTATCGTTAGAATACTCCTCTGGTGTTACCTAAAGTCAAAATTTGTATTGAAAATATAAAGATATAAAAAGTCACTAATAAAAGCAGTTTTCAAAAAAATTCAAAATGAACACAAAAATAAAGAGATGGAATTTTTAGATTATTACAGCGTTTAATGTGGCCTGTAGCTAATGACTTAACAAATGTATTCTTTTAGACAACACATGATTCTGAATGGGGAAAAAAACAGTCACTTAACTCTGAAAAAATTCAAATATTTCGGTTTTGGATTTGGGCCAGAAATGCTCAACACCCTAACCCTGATTCTTCGTGACAGAGAGTTCTGCAGAACACTTTCTTTTTAAAGTTAAGATAATCTATTTTTTTTTTCCTTTACATGTTTTTTTCCTGGTTTATCCTACATAGGAGGAGCCTGAAATAATGTGACAAATATTTTTCATCTGTTCCATGTAAGACCACATATAAGAAATATGCTGACGAAAAATGAGAATTACAGGAATTTTTTTTTTCTAATGCAGCTGGCAAATACTTAGATGGTTATATTCATGCCATAAGCAAGGGCTGCACAGCTGTTACTCATTTAGCACTTCCCAGGGGGCACATGTAGCTTGAAGATAGGTTACGGACGCGAGTCACACTAACCCCACAATGCTCTACGATCCTATGAGACTACGATTACTACGGGAACTACAGTTTAAAGTGGATTCCGAACCCCTACAAACATCCACAACACCACCGGGACTCGAACCCCAAACCTGTGGTACTAAGTGCCAGAGAGAACTCGTCCATCAGGCCCCATTACAGGATATATTTACCAAAATAAAAAATAATCTTCTTCTCATGTTTACAATAAAAAGAATTTGTCTATATGCTTCAGACGAACCAAAATGCAATATTATTATGCCATGCTATTGTTGTTTATAGGTTCATGTGACGAATAGCTAAAATTAAAATGCAGAAAAAAGCTTTTGGTTTGCAATTTTCACGAGATACAATAATAGTTTTTCCGAGATGTTTTCGATGAACTTGCGAAACCCAAACGAGGACGACACTACTTTTGAGACGAGATAGATTGGACGAAGGGGGCCAGTTGGATCTGTCCTAAGATTCTCAGATTCAACTTTTATTTTTAGGTTTCTTCTTTTGAGGACATCTGTGAGCTCTTGTGCGCAAAATATTTATACTACTAATTGAGGAATTCGTGGTAACTCTACATAAAACAAATGATATATTAAAAAAAAAAATGGGCGCAGTCATTAACTAAGACAATTACTGAAATTTATTACTATCATTAGCTACACTCTTGAGCAAATGTTAATTAAAAAAAATTGCTATAAATGGACAACTGCAAAATTAAAAGCATATCATTCTGTGTATTTTTTCTTCTACTTATGAGACATTTACATGAGACACGTAAGAGTTCAATTTCTTTCGTCTTTGCATTCTTAATCACCACTTAAAATTTTCTAACTCAAATTTGTTTCGCCATACCATGTACTTTTAATTTTGTTTAACATCATCATGGCTGTTACTGTGGTTGATTAAGAGTATCATTTATATTGGAGCAGCTAATAGTATGTTGTTTCTTCATTTCTTTATTTAATAAATGTACTATTAGATTTACATATCATATGTTTTTTTTAATGGTTCGTGAGATTGTCGTGAGTTATTAGAGAGTTTTTGCATAACATTTTTTTATCGTCCGATATTTTTCTTCCTAGCGCGCATGCTCATAAGAAACATTGTACCTATTGCGCATGCTTATCTGTAATACTTCACTACTGAGCTATTCCTATGAGCATGCGCGATAGGAAGAAAAATATCGGACGATAAAAAAACTTTATGCAAAAATTCTCTATCTAATGGCTAATCTTCCTTTAATGTTATACAAAGTACAAAATGATAAAAAAAAAATTTTAAAAAGTCATCATGTACTCAGATAAAGCATAATGTTTATAATAAAGGAATTTCACATGTTATAATAAATTAAGGAATTCTTTATAAGAATAATTTAAGGAATTCTTTATAAGAATAAATTAAGGAAGACATGGGATATACTTTTAAAGTAATTAGAAACTCCGAAGCCCTTCCTAACATTCAATTTATAAAACATATTTTATTTTCAAAATTCCCAGTGATTTAAAAGTAGATGCAAAATATTCAGTAATTTGGATGTAACTATCCAGGAATTTAAAGATATTCCAAATTTAGTACAGTATAGAAGTGAAATTTAAACTGAATAATTAACAATATAATGCATTTATCAACATCAATTTTAAAAAACTAATTAAATGGGATATTATTTACCAGTATAGTGTTAATTAAATTTAAATTATAGTGTTTGCAAAAGTGTTATTTTTAACAAAATAGCT
The DNA here is from genome assembly GCA_021605075.1 of Caerostris darwini. Lineage (NCBI taxonomy): Eukaryota > Metazoa > Arthropoda > Arachnida > Araneae > Araneidae > Caerostris > Caerostris darwini. The sequence continues at coordinate 110,585 of BPLQ01011142.1, read as the reverse complement.
GCTATTTCATTCCTTTAATTAGATGCTATTTGCTTTAAGCATATTGTGAAGCATTAAATTATTTAGGAAGAAGGTATTATTGCTAAATATACTAATGATAACAGGGATTTGAAAAAAAAGTCATTATGAAATTAAAAGATTGACAGTATTACTTCAAAAATAGCAAACAATATAAATATATCGATATAAATCGACCATCCTAATTTAGCTTTAAACTAAGTAGGATTACTGGGTAACAAGGTACATCAACAAATCTTTCATCAGTTTCTTACTTACCCACTTGAATGGATCAACTTTGGAATGTCGAAACACACAACAAGAACACAAAATGAAACAAATTACAAAAACATTCAAATTTCAGAACAGTCATAAAAGCTTAAAAAATAGATAAATTCTAATTCGAAGAAGGAAAAAAAACCTGAAAACGAATCCTTTGGTAACTAAGAACGTCACGCAAATAAAATATCACATTACACGCTACCAAAACGGCCGTGTTTGTAAATATCCCAAAAGAGAAGAACCGAAGTCCAGCATGAATTTTTTTGTCTTCCGCTTTGAGCGTCTAATTGAGTGCAGAATAAAGCCACTTGTGTCCTTTGCACACAAAACGAGCCGAGGCAAGCGGCCAAGGAATTTAGCATCGCTAGTAAGAAACGCGTAGGGCCCGGAAGTGCCAATAGAGGGCACTGTGCGAAGTCTTTTCTTGACGACACTGGAGATCCCGATTTAGCCTGACACCTCGTTTTTTGGAACCCATGAATCAGCTCTGGGTGAGCCTCACGACGCACGTTCTCCAGAGCTGTTGACGCGAGCACTTTGGTTCCATATACCTCAAAGCAAGGGATGTTTCGAACAGAAATCCTGTTCTCTATATGCGATAAGTAATATAAAAGTCAAGGCTTCAGTCAATTCCTACTTTTTTTTCACTATAACACAGAAATTCACTTATAAATAATTTTCAATCATTTTTTTAAGTTTATCTGACGCCATCTATTGGTAGATATATGCAGCGTAAATCTAAAAAAACTGTATTAACATCGAGTGTCGTCCACTACGAGTTCAAAAAAATTTATTTGAATTCGAGTGGACGAATAAAAAAGTATTTTATGAATGATTGAAAATTTAAACAAGATATATATAGGGAGAGTGTGAGCTAATAGAAGGAATTGAATGCCCGTCAAACAGGTAAAAAAATTGTGTAATCAGAGTTTCAATCAATATATCTTCTTAGTGTAAATCAATCAAGTCAAAATCTGCAATCTTACTAATTAAGGTTGAGATGATTCCCAAAATCACACGTGTTACTAAAACCTGCTTCATGTCTGTAAGTAAGGTGCAAGACCACGTTCAAAGCCAAAATTTTTAAAATAATGTTTCACGGAATTTTTTTGTGCCATTGTTAAATTAGATTATAAAACATTGACAAACAGGAAAATTAAAATAGATATATGAATATTTCTGCTTAAAATTTGGCAAAAACTGTATTTTTTTTACTTTAAGTAAACACTCCTAACTAAATGAGCAGCCTGATGGCCAACTGGTTAGCGCTCTGGGCTTTTATACCACAGGCTTCAGATTCGTATCCTGACAGTGGCATGGATGTTTGTGAATGATTCGGAAACCACGTTAAACAGTAGGTTCCGGTCTAATGAGCCCAAAGTGTACACAAAATGACCGTAGAGCGACAAACAAAAGAAAATCTAACTAAATGAACATGCGAAACATATCACATTGCCTTGTATACATGTTTTGCTTTTCTAATGTAGTTGGCAACACAGAGACAGTTAATCTTTATGTCATACGCAAGGGCTACACCGTTGTTGCTCATTCAGCACTATCCAGGGGGCACGTGTAGTTTTAAGATATTCGGACGACAACGCTCTACGATCCTATTAGACCTAAACCTAGGGTTTAAAGTGGATTCCGAACCACTACAAACATCCATGGTATGTCTGGGACTCGAACCCGAAACTTGTGGTACCGAGCGTCAGAGCGCCATCACTTGGCCATCAGGCCCCAGTTGCATGCGTGTAGACATACGTGTTATCACATATCTGTCTCAATCTATATATGTGTAGATACATATCTATATTATGCATGCATCGAGAAGAAAGATAACGTTGTAAAGTACAGCTGAGTAACAACCAATAGAGTCAATGAGAGCAAAACTACAAGAAAAACACAACTTCTCTCTAATTTAATACGTTTAAAACCTTTTAGTTGCATGCATAATATAATTAAAATTTTATTCCATTCTAAAAATGATTATAACAGTTATGACTGTTATCGTAGGGAGGTGTAGCAAAAAATACTGTTTATAAGAAATTCAATTTGAAGTTTTGAAGACATGAATTCAGTATGCTGGCCAGTTCTTCATTAAATAGCTGATTTTAACACGAAAAACGCGACTTGAATGGTATCGATTACTTTGCTGCCTTGATAAACATAAATTCAGTGAATCATTACAAAGGAGGAAATAATATTATTAAGTTTGAACATGATTTTGTTCCTGGTTAGAGGTCCATGGTGTCTCCAAAATAAAAAAATAAATAAATAAGAGTGATAAGTTATTATTTAAAACAGTTTAATCTTCTCGAGCAATAGGAAAAACTTTTATTTAAAATAATCACTCATTATCCCCTGAATTTACTGATGTGTGTTTTAAATCTGGCATGAAATATGTGTTGCTAAATATAAAGATTGATCCATATTCAAGTCACGCGCTCTACAGTTCATTTTCAAGTGTCTGCCTTTCAAAATACAAGCAGATTATTGCTTCAATATCCTCAAAATAGTGTCTAAGGATTCGTTTATGTTTATGAAAGTTAATTGAACTATCCATTAACAGACCTCCCTGTCTGAATATAGTAGTGCTTCCTGTAGTATTTGAACAATTCCTCCTTTGTAGAGTTCTTAAATTTTGTTATATTAATGTCGTTATTGAATTTGACAGTTCTTGTAGGGATTCTTAACTTTAGGATTCCGATTTCGTCAACAGCAGTGTTTCATAATTGCAGTGGTGATTTTGTAGTGTTTAGGAAGGGATTGAGCGAAATCGCAAGGCAAAAAAATCGCCAAATTAACAAGCGAAGAATACTAAAGTGCATAATTCTTGTTCTTGTGGTATTGCTTCATAAATTTCTTGGATTATTGAACATTGGTATACTCCATCCGTATTCGTAAATCAAAGCATTGAAATTCGTTAAAGGATTTCACTTTTTTTATTGCTGTCAATGTTAAATGTTTTGCTTTTAATATAAAGTAACACCAGAAAATCAATTGCGAAATCACGTTTAATCAATAAAACTGTTTCAGAAAAATTGCACAATCACAATTGTGATACTGGTGGGAAAAATAAATGAATCAAAATTATGAGAAAATAATCATAGAGACAAAATTACAAGAATGACACTTACTCATAATTCATCATGAGCACAACTCTGACGACCAGCAAGCTAATGAATCAGGTCAAGAAAATATCTCTTAAACACTCCTAATCTGCTCTACGTATGAAGCAGTCACAAAATATGTTTTTTTTTTTTTTCAATTTGAGGAACAATGAAACTATTGATAAATTTTAATATCGGTTATTTTCAAGTTTAATATATTAAAAAAATATTTTCATAAATAGATTTGATTTTTAAACTTTAATTGTTTATTTTGAAATATGAAACATAGTGTAAAAAAAACCATTCAGAAGAAGCTTTATGGTTTTCTATCATTATTGTTAAAATTCAATATTATTATCGTAAGAATTAATAGTAGTTACAGATTTTTGCCTGTTATTGAACGAAATACGAAACCCTAAACAATTTTGCTTTAAAGTTTTCTTTCCCAGTTGCATTTTTGTTTTTGTTTTTGGCTATGAATCCGTTAAACTTATCGCCTATTATATTGTGAAGCACCACTTCGATAGCTAAATGTGGGTTCCTATTACTGCTGCAATTTGGAACAGATAATCCAAGACTTGGAATCTAGGGATATAAAATCCATGCTATCTCAAATCTTAAAGACGAACAGCTTGACTTAAGATTAAAATTGCCCCCCCCACACACACCCAAAGAAATTTCGTCTCTGTTCCAGTTCACTTAACTCACCAGTTCAATTCTCTTGTCATTTTATAACCGAGCTCTCTTAAATCGTGTTCCACACGGGTTTGGTTTGTCGTTCTACAGTCATTTTGTGCACACTTTTAGGCTAATTAGACCGAAACCTACAGTTTAATGTGGATTCCGAACCACAATCAAACATCCATGACACCGTCCACACTTGAGAGTGAATAACGAGAACATGCGTCCCTCCAGACTATGGAGAGCAGTTTTTTTTTATGCTTCGCTCAGTCATTTCGCTTTCAAATCTAGACACACAGCTTAAAGACCGTCCAAACAAGAACACAGAAAGAGCGAGTGGATTTCGCGCAGAGGATCTCCGTCTGACCGCGAAAAGCAACCCATGCTATCTGTGGCTGTGAGTGACTCTTTGACGTGCAGAAAAAATCGACTTTTGCTAGAATGAGGTCGAATCATATGATTTTATATCAAACCAGTTTTTAATCTCTTTGTGAAAGCAAATCGTATCTCATGATCTTGTCTTTAGAAGTCCAAAAGAACTGGACGGGGCTTTAGAATTCCAAAGGATCTGGACGGGGCTTTAGAAGTCCAAAAGATTTATACGAGGATTTAGAAGTTATCTTGACAGGGCTTTAGAAGTCCAAAAGACCAAACAGACCTTGTTGCAACATCGAAATAAATGTCATATGAAAAAAAAAAAAAAAAAAAAAAAAAAGATTTTAATCGAGTTAGTCCTGTAATGAGCAGGGCAAACCAGAGTCGGAGGTTTGGTGATTCGCAAGAAAAGAAGCTGTGTTGTTGTTTTTGCTAACATGAGCCGAGTGCTTGTTGACCTACATTTTCTGCCTGATCACGCCGGAGAGGAGGTTGACAAAAAAAAAATAGCTCGAAACAAGTGGGTGAATGAGGGCAAGTGAAGCTTTCTTAACCTCTTTTAACCTGGCATAGACACGAAGCTGTCACAATTTTTTTTATTTTAACCATTAAAGTATCAAGCTTTATGGGCAGCCGAAAATACAAAAGTATCTTTGAACCATGTCACATTTTTGTTTGACATTTTACTTCTTAGAATATAACACATAAATTCGGGGAAGCTTTTAAGAATTTCTGGAAATTTTTTAATAAGTCTATTTTGTATCATTCTGCATGGTTACTGGTATTAGGCTGTCTCTGGTCTAATGCGAAATATCACAAAGAAATTATTTTGTTACTAGATTAGAACAAACCTCTAAAAGACGCCCTACGTCTTTCTATATTTCTATATTACTATTCTAAAGTTTCGTGTAAAGTTGTAAACACACTTCTGATATCTTTAAAGTGTCAGCATTCTCCCGCAACTTCAGTTTAAGTTCTTTCAAAACTATCTTGAGGACTTTTTTTATGCTTTCAGGAACAGTTGCTAATTTTGTGCGACCAGACAGTTCAGCATCTTCAGCTTTGTACGACCGCCTTTAAATTCAGTATACCAATCAATAATAGTTGATTTCTCTGGTGTAGTGTCTCCATAACGCTTATCTAGCAATTTTTTGGCTTTAACAGTATTTTTCCCCATTAAAAAACAATGCTTAATCAACACATGAAATTCTTTTTCATCCATTGTTTTGAAAATTACAAAACTGGGGTTACTAAAACCACTGTAACCTGTAAACTAATTATCAGAATGTCATGTAATTTCGACACGTATCATTTGAAGGATGCTACTATACAAAAATCAGATGGGTCTGTCAACAGTGTTGCCATATATGCGTCAGACCGGAAACTTATTGAGTGATGTGTTATGTTTCATTTTTTAAGTAAAAATATTGTTTCTGCATTTCGTGTCTCATAGGTAGGTTTGGTGATTTATTGTGAAGTTACAGAAACGAAAAGTCATCGCTTAAGTTTTGTGTACCATTTAACTTCTTCTTCATTATTAAAAACATAACAGCTTCATAAAAAAAAGTTAGTGAGAACAATTTTTTTTTACTTCAACTCGCAAAGTTTAGACCCGATCTTGTCAATGGACAATTAAAAGAGTTAAATGATGCATTAAACAAATAACAGGACCCTAAAATCTATTTGGCAATTTGTCAAACTGGAGAAACAAAAGCTAATAAAATGCAAATTGCTCTGAAAGTATTCCGATAAACATTTAGTTCGTAATAAGGCTTAAAATACTTTTGGATTCATTTTCAGAAATAAGATCCAACTGTTTCTGAATAAGTAATGTGATGTATCCACCGCTGGCCCCATAAGAATCGTTGTTGCTTTTCTTGTGGCCCCTCCTCATCCTATATCAATTTTGCTTTTAATGTATTTTATTTTTTTCCAGTTTTCAAGAATTCCATGATTCACAAAACATGAACTGGCTCAGGTTTAACACTTAAACACTAAATTTTTTTTTTTTATTCAATTCAATTTGTTTCAATTCATCTGCCTTTTCATCTATCTAAACAGTATAAAAATTGATCTCAGTAGAGTAACTCCGGTTAACATATTAAACCGAACCTATATAGATAAATATATTTTTGAGAACAGAAGTTTTCAGATAAAAACATAAAAAAAATCATAAATCAAATATCGATAAAAATCCTCTTACTCATTATCTTTGAATTTGATCCCTGGTAAGAACAATTATTTTTATACAATCACTTAATTAAAGCAATACTGCGAAATTGTAAATGAGTAGCAAATCTCATTATAAATTTTCTTTTCCTATGGCCCATAGCTCAACTTAACAACAATAGTAGTTTTCATTTTGGTCAATGCGTTTTCATCGATGATTAATAATGAAAATTTTATAAAGTAATCAATAAAATATTTTACCTCAAAGCTAGAATAGTTTTAATAAAACATTTCATAAAATTATCATTTTATAAGATTGCCTTTTAGTCGGATATTAGGGCTGTTAAAATTTTGATGAATTCAGTTTAAAACTTTTCTTTTAGGAAAAGGCAAAAGGAAGAAAAACGTTTCATCATTTAACTATTATATAAACCTCATTTTAGAATGTAAATTAATAAAAAACTATTCCTTAATTTTCTAAAAAGTTAATAGCTTTTTGATACCGTATAGTATAAAAATAAATAATGAAAAGTAGTTATTTTTATTTAAATAACTTTGCATCTTTGACATAATATGGTGAAATAATGAAAGCTAAAAAACTGCAGTTCATCAACTAAAAATAAAAAGGCTTTTATTTAATGTTTAGAAATATTTAATCTTTAAAAATTAATCAATGAATATGAATTTTAATTATAAAATTTTAATATTTTTATTTTATAAAGTAATGGAAGGTAATATATCACTTGAAATTTCAAACAAAATTAGGTACGATAAAAAGGGAATGTCTTTAGTAATTTCTTTTCAAAATTAAAATTTTTCAATCCGAAAACTAAACCGTTAGGAAAAATTTTAATTTGTGAAATTTTTTGGTGTTTTATATTGTAATTAATTACTTATTTCTTATATAAATATAAATAAAAGTAATGATATTACTCATGTGAAATAATGAACTGTGTACTCAATAAAATCTAAAAATTTCATGTGTAAATAAATAAACAATTATTATAAGTAAAAGAAATACCATTTGAATTTTTTATAATGCATTTGGAAGGTGAAAACTCCTTTACTACTATAAAATTTACATAAAATAGATGTAAATTTCTAAGAATTATCTACGTGGTAACTTTGTTTTCTTTTAAAACTAAACCCATCTCCCAATATTGTATATAAATGTAATAAATAAATATAATCATAATAATATGATAAATAAAATATTTTATATAAACATAAGATTATTCCGAAAACAAACTTTTAATCCAGCAATCTAATAATTCAGAAAAACAAGCTAAATTTCAATTTGGAAGAAAACTTAAATTTTCTTTTTTTTCTATAATTAATTCCTCATTGCACATAAACTAATTAAGAAAAGTAATTAACATTCTGGTTTTAGGAGATAACAAAAATTAAAAATCTTTGATTAGTTTTGAATTCGCTAAGATAAAATAAAAGATCCTGATTTTTCTGTGACAAAGAACTAATTAAGAAAAGGTACCTTGATTTGCATTGAGCAGCTCCTTAAGCCAGGAGCTCTTCTGCTCCGCGCTCCTGGCCCTCAGGGAGAGCGGGAATCCCGGACGGTTTTTCTTGTGAGACTTGAACAGAATCTTGAGAGCATCCCCGTCCACGGTGTCTATCAGATCTACATCCTGGAGCTGAAACGAGAGAAGTGCACAGGATGATATACTGGGCAAATGAATTTATGACTCTCACTAGTGACACTTCAGCATCTTGCCTCGTTCGTCGGATTACCTGGTGGGAGTATTCCGGGTTTTCTCCCATGCGATATGCAAATTCAGTGTAGTTCCTAAAGTGTTCGGTGTTCCACCTAAAAAGTCCTCCCAAAATGCACTGCCCTCTTTCTTCAGCATCACGTTTCCCAGTTTCCCCCGCATTTCTACCTAATAAATTCCTACCTACAGGTATACCATCACAACAGAAGCTGACACCTCCCCCTCCCCCTTCCCCTTCTTTCCATGAGATGTCATGGGCTTTTGAACTTGGTCTAGATGTTGTTGTCGACCAAGTGGGATCAGAAAAAAAAATAGCGATACTATTTAAAAATTACACTTAATATTAGTTTTTCCAGTAGCAAGCGCACAATAAGCACATAGGATGCAGTTCTTCAATTGTTAATAAAAATCTTTAAACGTTTGCAAATATAGAGAAACATATAAATATATGGAAAACTAACTTCATCGTATAAAATGAATAATCATTTGCTGAATGCAAACAATACTTTTTTCAAGAAATTATGCGAGAATCCTATTTTTGATGTTTTCATTTTATTTTCTGTATTTTTTCTACAGAAATAAATACAAATAAATATCATAAAAAACATCTGAAAGGCAAAGTAAATAAAAATATGTAAAACAGCAAAGGGAAGTAGCTTATAAACCCCTTTTATTAACTAAGAATTATGTATTGGCAGAGTACATCAAAGGCAATATTAAATATTTCGTACAATTTGGTATGTATACATATACATATTATAATATACAATCAGTAAGTAATATCTTGTGACTCGATTTTTGCTTTATAATGCAGTCTACTTTACAAAATCGTTTTGTTCCATTTTTATACCTTACCTACTCTAAATGAAAGATTATTCTGTCTTCTCCCTGTTATCGGAATATGTAGCTAGATATGTCTTTGACTTGGATCCATTCATCTAGCGAGCACAAAATACCATGGCGCATATCATTCTGTGCGTATATATTTCTTGAGAAATTTGAATTCAGGAAGCTATAATTAATTTCTTTTCGATTTAAATAATTTTTGAGGGTTTTATAGATTTTCTGGACAATATATTTCATATACTGGTTTTCTAATATTTTGTAAAAAAATTGGTTTGTGTCCTTTTCTGATCTGCAAATGCACCAAACTTTTAGTATATGTATTTCTCTCTCTTTATATATATATATATATATATATATATATATATATATACAACAAGTTAATAAAAAAATTAAATTCAGTTTTTAAAAGATTAAAGATCAAAGATGATTTGAACAGTTTTAAGAATGGCTAATCAGTAATTAAAAAGGACAATCATGTAAAGTTAACACCAGAGTTTCATTGCTAAAAGGTCATAGCATAAAAGTTATAATTGAATGAACCTTTTACAAGCAATACAAATGATTACTTAGTTGTCAGTTTAAGTAATTTGATGTATAGATTATAGATGAATGTATAATTATATGCGAAAAGAGATCTTGTATTTAAAGATTATATATTATAATGAGCTATAGAGAAAATAGTTCAATACATTTAGATTTTTCTTTAAAAAATTTTTCAATGAAAAGAAATATATGTACACAACGTATGACTAGAAAAATAATTTAAGAAATAAAAATGTAAAGGATCATTCTTGAAAATGTTTTCTTCAATTGCATACATTCAATTGTAGAATATATTTATTATTATTATTATTTTATTGTTGTTATTATATATAAAAAGAGAGAGAATCTCCGGGGTTTCTGTTTATTGAATGATTTATTCAATAAGCATTCATTCTATATTCTCACTATTAGTAATGTAACAGCTGTGAGATATTTAAAATATTGTATCATTTCCACAAGTTTGTATAAATGCACATGTCTAGTTTAAGAATCTTGTGAAATGCATAACTGAAATGCTTCAGTTTCGATTTTGCATCGGTACAATTCACTTAGGGTGCATCAGAATTGTTTTTATAATTTCGATTCTTCTGTAATATCTTTGCAGAAACGCCATAGCAAAATTATGTGGCATTATGCAACAGTGGTAAAAAGATTTATTTGCAGGCAATATTTTTAAACCTTTTCAAGTTTCCAAAGCATTCAGCATTATATCCGAGCAATACTCTAATTCCTCTGAAGCACACTCCAATACGCAAAATATTCGTCCTTTCAATTGTGATTTTGCCTTTATGTTAGTCATCGGAGCACAGTACACACAATTATTAATTCATCTTGCTGCTAATTTTTCTGCTGATTAAATTGTGGCAAATACAATTAATTGTGCATTGATTCAGTCTTTTCAAAATATACCATAGGAAAGACAAATCATATTTATGAAAGCTATCTTAAGAGACATTTTCATTTTTCTTCAAATTCTGTTGAAAAATAAGTGATAAAACGTGCTCATTTTAGTTTAAATGAAGTTACTAAATGGATTTCAGTTTTATTTTTCAAATTCATGTCACTTTTTCAAAAGTTTTTGAAATAAAATAACTATGTTCTGATATCTTTAAAAAAAGTTTTCATTTGTGATTTTTTATTCAATTTTAGAGATTTTAGTATTGATGTGGTTACAGAACATAAATAAGATTCATTATAAAATTAAATGCATGACGTGAACAACTTTTTCATAAAAGCAAACGTTCAAATGCTTTCTTTGATTCAATTAAAAAATGTCTGTTGGAAATAAAGTTGTAAAAAAACACTTTTGTGTACAAGTAACATTCTATGTGTACGGCTATTTTCAAGCAAGATAAGATTTTTTTTTAGATTTCATTGAAAAATGTTGTTTCCCCATTACAACATTAGTTGGCATGCAGTATGTGTGAGTAAAGCAATGGGCATGGTCACTTACTCTAAACAAATTGGTGACATGGTAAGACTCTTTTTCACTGGTGACTCGCTTCTCGGTGACAAACACCCTTCCTTTGAAGAGAAAGACGTACCGCTCTGAAGAGGACACCTCGTTGCCTTCGTACACATCGAAAATCTCCTACAGTGAAACAAGAAGCACATGTAAACATGTAGATACCACATACATTACAACTCAAAGAAAATATTTTACGGAATGTTTTAAAAATACTACTGTTATTTTCACAGAATTTGGTATTTATATAGTATACATGCATGAGAAATAAATTATATTCAAATATACACCAGAAAATCACTTCTATATTTCCCATGGAAAATTTCTAAAATCACCAGCCAAATCACGCAAACGATGCAAAATGTTGTAGTAGACAACATTTTGCATCGTTTGCAAGTACTGGCTACTACATCGTTTGTTTACTACTGCAGACCGGGAGCTGAGTTGCCACTTTACAGTTTGAGAATGATATGGTAAGAAGAAGTCTGATCGGGCTCTGTGACGCTCGACGGTCCGCATCCGCCATCCATGGCACCACCAGGACTCGAACCCGAAACCTGTGGTACCGAGCGTCAGAGCACTAGTCACTCGGCCATCAGGCCCCACAAAATGTCTAAAAGTTTCAAGCTGCCAGGCAGATAACCAGCATTCCACTGTAGTATATTCAATTGAAAGTTCGGATGGCACACAATTCTTCCGGACCAAGTAGCCATAGCTTCTAACCGTTACTTATTTAGCACCACCTAGGAGGCACGTGTGACTTAAAATTGTGGCGGACATGAGTCATATTACTAGTATTTTCTCTTTTTAATTTTGATTTGTTTATATACCCTTTTTTGTTTCTACGGTAAATGGCAAAAATTTGTATGGATTGGTTCCAATAAAGCCACAGGTAACAACAAGTTTCAAGCTGAAAATAGAACTCAAAGTAATGCACAGATTGAGCAAATGTCCATATTCAAAAATTTTTAAAAAGTGGATTGTAGTGACAAAAATAAAAGAAACTGGTAAAATAAAGATAAAAATGTAAAATGATGTAGAAAGCAATTTTGATAAGTCACGCAGCAATTCTATTTGTCATGTGTTATGATAGACAGGATTTTAAAGTGACACTATACTAAGAAAATTGTTCATAAGCAGAGAAAAGAAACTAAAACTTTAAAAAAAATATGAAAAATAAGACAAAAACTTCCATGAATTCTGAGATTTGTTTGGATGAGAATAAATTCCACATTCTCGAATCAGATAAACACTTTTGTACAAAACCAAGAAATCGAACGAAACAATTTTATAATTAAAAATCATAGAGATGCTTCGATTTTGGGATAAGAATGCATGGCAACAAATGGCACAGGTAATTTAGTAATTATCTATTAAATAATGAATCATTGCTATTCGGAAATTTTGAAAGTATTATGCCAAAGTTCTTGAGGATTCATACATTTTTCAATGAGATAATGATCTAAAACATAAACATTGTATAACATTGCAAGTTATACAAGAATAGATTCCACAATGAACAATATCACTTTGTATTCATCTGACGTCAATTGTGGAACAACCTAGATTGACAAATGAATAAAATAAAATAAAAAAATTCAAAATAAGGTTGACTTCACTGGAGCCTTTTTGATTAAATGACAGAAAATACACTCAAACCTGTTTTCATGCGGTCCTATTTTTGAGCAGTTTTTTTTATGTGTGACATATGAAAAAAAAATTTCCATCAAATGCATATGAATAAAAAGTGATTAAAATACCAATTTTAAAAAAAACAGAAATAGTTGGCTGTTAAAATAACATGAAAATTAAAAAAAAAAAAAAAAAAAAAAAAAAAAAGATGGCCCCATCCCTCGGTATTTTATATCCCATTACCATCAATTTTATGAGATGCGAGGTAGCATCCTCAAGTGACGTAAATGATTTTGAATCAATTCTTTGAATTTTTGAACCAATTCTCCAATAGAAAATCCGTGCACGTGGATTTTCTTGTGGAGAACGGTTCAAAAATTGATAAAATTGACGACGAATAGTTTTAAATACACATTTTTGAATCTATACAAGCAAATAAAGCATTTAAAGACATTCCTTGGTGTCCATTCAATTTTTTCTTGTTTAGAAAACCCTTTTCTAGTCACATAAGATGAGGTTTTGATTTGCATATTTTTATGTGGTACTTCTTTTATAGGGCCCTTATTCACTTCATATATATATATTTTTAATTTGTTATAAATAATACATTTTATGGCTACCAATGAAATTCAGGACATACAATTTCTTTTAAGTGATCCTTATTTCCCAGCACAATAACTTTGAGTGTACCTCCTACTGTCACTCCAAATTTAGGGAACTCAATACCAAAACGGTTGAATAATGGTTGAACAATGATTATCTTACTAATTACTAATTCTTAGTTTTAGTAAAAGAAAAGTAAAAATCACCGTCTTTTCACTTCTTTTTCTTTGCACACTTAACTTTACGATTTGAAAAACATGTTATTCTACACTCGTCTTGCTAATTAAATATTTGTATTTTAGTAACAGATTTCCTTCCTTAGTTTAAATTCACTTTTATCGAAATAAATGTCTTTTATGGAGGTAATAAGATGTTAGGAAACACTATAAATGATGTCTCTAATAAAAAATATAGAAATACAACAAAAAGGTGTACTTCCATAAATAATAATAAATAATGAATATTAATTAAAATATAAATTATTGACACATTTTAAATATAAATTTTGGACACATTATGGACATATAAAATACGCATTATATAGGACATTTATAGGATTATATTATTTACATTTTATGGGACACATTAGACATATAGAACAATTATGGATACATTTTAAATATAAATAGCAGTATAAAATTAAATCTCACTGACTCATTTCAATCATTGACTAATAATTAAGTAGAAGAAACTGTAAAATTAAAATAAACAGACGCATATTGAAAGATGAAGGCTATACTTTGCAGGATTTATATGAATTAATAATGTCTTAAACATAAGTATTTTAAAATGAGTTCCACTGAAATTAAACAAATATCGTCATTATTGAAATTATAGAAAAATTTTTAATTTTAGTTTTGAATGCACCAGCAAAATAATTTATATAAATGAGTTTTTCAAAATCTTGTTGATCACAATCAATCACATCAGTAAATTATTTTTAACCTAAAAATATATGTTCAGGTATATATACTTAAAAAGTAAATTTCATTTCAAAATTTAAAATTATTAAATAAAAAACAAGAAATCTTTTCAAAAATAAATCCACTCATTTATTACAACAGTCAAAGCACTAAGTATTAATGATATATTGTTTCTGTAATCTAGTTATTTAATAAAATGTAATTTCTGAAATACGACAGAAATAATTTTTCTTCTGTCATTTCTGCTTTACATTTCTATAAAAATAATAAAATTTTAATAAAATAATAATTATTATTAATAAATAAAACTTATTTTTTTATTTTATTTTAATTTAATTTATTTTTTATTAATTTAAAAATTGATTTTCATATTTATTTAGGAATTTATAAATAATAAAAATCAATTAATTTTAATAAAAGTAAATAATTAATTAATTAATATATTAATTAATAAAATAATATAATTAATTAATTTTTAAAAGTTCATTTTCCCAAACGCTGTTCAATGTTTTTCAAATGTGACTCTATTACATGAATTATTTCACTCGTAATTACCAATTAATTACTACTAAACAAATTCCAAAATTAATCTAACATACCTTAATACAAGATACATTAATATATAATACTATGTTAACATAATAACTTTTAATTAGTTATATAGTGACAACATAAAAATTATGGCAGTTTATAATCACCGAAAAGTTTATTAAAATCTTTAAATAAATTAAATGAAGGGGAATTTCATTCATTAATATCAAGCTGATTCTTTTATTTTATTTAATTATTATTATTTAGTAATAAAAAAGTTATCACTCAAATATAAAAGTATTGATATTCCACAGCATCCTAAAACGTATTTTCCTTTCCCTAGTACCATAAATCTTCAGAATACTTAGTTGAAAAAGCATTTAGACTTCATACTATAAATGTTAAATTGGGATAAGTTATTTAAAGATACGTATACGGAGAGGAATGCCTATCTGTTTCCCATTGGTTTAATAAAAAAATGCTTTGAATGAGATAAAAAAATAAATAAAAAAAGTAAAAAAAATATAGGTTTTAAACCTCTGAAATTTACTTACGGGTTTCAGTTTATGTCCGAAATCCATTTATTTTCTTTAAATGCGATTTACCGACAGGTAAGTCATAAGCGAAGGACAATTGGCAAACCGAATCCAATACATTTACTGTGCTGCCATCTACACGAGAAGTAGCGAACTTATTAAGAAAACTTTTCAAAAGTGACTGATATTTAGTGTCTGATATTTTTGGCAGGGGGATAAAAATATTCTGGGATAAAATTAGAATTTCCGTAAGCTGAAGCAACTTTTTATGCGTATTATTTATTACATTGTAGTTTCCATTCCAAGAACAGTGAATGGGGGGAGAAAAAAACTGTTAAAAGAATTATTTAAAAAAATGCTTTTTAATATCCTATAATCTTAAGTTATTTAATAATCTTAAGCATCTTAATTTAAGTTAAGTTTATAATCTTCAGTTTTACAGCCCATGGTGGGCCATGGCCGTCTGCCTACTGACAAATTTCTAGACAGGATATGTTTTCTTTTTACGTGGAAAGTTGTGAACTTGACGCTCAACGCTCTGCAGTCATATTAGACCAGGATCTACGGTTTAAAGTGGATTCAGAACCACTACAAGCACCCATGGCCCCGCCGGCACTCCAACCCGAAACTTGTGGCACCGAGCGCCAGTTTCTCGGACACCAGGCCTCTATAATCTTACGTAAAGGCAGAAAAAATGTTTCAGACGGAAAGAAATAAGTATTTATAAATTTTAATAAAATTACAATTTTGTAAAAGTTTTAAATATATTACCAATTATTAGTTTTTTACAACTCAATTACATATTTTAAGTAACGAGAAACATATACATTTTTATATTATTTTAAATCAAAATGAAAGTTTTTATATTATCTTGTAAGTATTATTTATGAAGTTGAAAATTAGTTTGTTGGTCTTTTATACAAATTCACAGTTTACAACATAGAGTTTTTAAATTTGGTAAATACAAAGGCTATGGCTTGTGTTAGGTCTAAGGCTTCTTTAAAACTTGGAGATTTCCTCCTTTGAATGAGGAGTTCGAGTGTTTTTCTTTATGAGCGTTTTTATAGATCCTAAAGCTCTGAGCAAAGGTATTCTCAATTTTCTTCTACGACGGAGCCTGATGGCTGCAAGGCTGGAAAGTAAAATTTCCCCAACAAAAAGCTCTTCCCAGAATCGACATTGTGATTTTTTTAAATTTAATTTAATTTATTTCCTTATTTTATTTAATCTTATTTATTTTTTTATTTTATTTTAATTTTATTATTCCTTTATTTTATTTTATTTATTTATTTTATTATTCCTTTATTTTATTTTATTTATTTATTTTATTATTATTTTTTTTTCACTGGCATAAATGATTTTTTCATTTCCAAACAATCCTTTCCTTCCGTGTGAAGAACGTTTAAGTAGAGTGTTTGATCCAATTTAAACCGTAGGTCCCGGTCTCATAGGATCGTAGAGCGCTGCGGGGGTAGTATTACTCGTGTCCGTCGCCTATCTTCAAGCTACACGTGTCCCCCTTGGGGGTGCTAAACGAGTAACAACGGTGCAGCCTTTGCTTATGACACAAAGATGAACTGTCTCTGTACTGCCAGCTGCATTAGGACAACAAATCACATAGAATGATAGGGAAAAAATAAGAGTAATAAATTTTTTATTAGAGATACTTAAGTATATTACAGTTCAGCATTTAAATGAATTGAATATAAAAAGTTTTGAAAATTTAGAATAGAAAAATAGAATAAAATTAATGTATTTTAAAGCAGGAAACATTTGATACACAGAGCACAGGCAGGAAAAGAGAATCAGTTCCGTAACTTTATGCGGAAGTAACTACTGCCTCCGTCCTCCGAGATGAGCAGTAGATAACGTAAATATTTAACAATAAATAATGTCCTTCATAAAAAGCGTTGAATAGTTTCTGTGTTATCTATGAATCACATCCGACCTCGTGTGGACTTCGCTATCTGAGCAAAATCAATATAACATCCGATGAAAATTTTCGCTCAAACATTTTCCTTTCTCGTTTCGACCCCAGAAATATTACACTTTATGGCATTTCATCAGGCGATAATATAATCATTAATTTTCAAAAAAATTTCTTAATAATTTAGTATGATTTTATCCAGGAATGTATGTATGGTTTTAGTATTATTACAAAAATTATCTTGAGGACAACAAAATCCGATTCATTTTAACGAATGTTATATTTTATTTTATGACATTTCATCAGATAATAATCTAATAATAATCATTATTTATGACATTATTTAATCAGGTTAATCTAATCAGATAATAATCTTTATTTTATGGCAAGTATATTACATTTTATGACATTTCATCAGATAATAATCTAATTATTAATTTTAAAAAAATTTTTAATAATTTAGTATGCTTACAAGAAAAAAAATGATGTATTTAAAGATAGAAAGGATTGAGTCAAAGATGAAATCCAATGCGACATGCGAACAAATTCAAGAATAAATTGTATAAAGATATCAAAAATAACAATGCAAATTATTTATATTATTTTAAAATTTTTAAAAATTTATGATTGATTGTATTTAATTAATTATTTTTATTTTTTTAAATTTATAATTGGTTGTATTTTTAAAAAATTTTTAAAATTTCTTTTAACTTTCGTTTTTTTAAGAATCACAAGAGTACTTTTTAAATAGAATTATATCAAATTCCTATAATGTTAATGAAAGGCTAATATTGATGGAAAGCCTAATACTCATATTGCAGTAACTGACCTAATACCACTGGAAAAAATCTACTACTTTCTTCTAGATGGAATTAAAGGTTGCTAATTATTAAAAACTTTTTGAAAATTCATTGATCTCATCGCCGAGATCCTGTAATTTTTTTTTTTAAACGGGGATATTTTAGCTTTGTAATACAGTACAGAATTAAGCTGACATATATCAAAGAAAAATAATATTGATATTGCTGTAACTGACCTAACACTACTGAAAAAACCTAAAAGGAATTAAGGATTACTAATCATTAAAAACTCACATAATTATTAGAAACTAATTAACTAACTAATTATTAGAAAAATAATACTTATATTGCTGTAGCCGTCCTAATACTGCTGAAAAACGTTAACGTACTTTTAAAAAGAATTAAAGATTGCTAATTATTAAAAACTTTTTTTGAAATTTTTTTATATTGTCTATTTTATCGCCAAGATCCCGTATTATCTTTCAAATCGGCAATATTTTAATTTTATGATACAGTATAGAATTGAGCTGGTTTATATTTAAGAAACATAGATAGCTTTTTTTCATACATCAAATCTAGTAATTATTATATTAAAAATTCATATAGAAACATCACACTTTTTTCAGACGAGGGGCAATAAAATACATTTTTTCAATGCAGATTGAAGTGCTTACGTGGTTGAGGATGCGTCCTATCTTCAGCAGGTCTCCCTTGCATCCCTCTATGGCCAGGATGTACTGCAGGTCCTTGTTCGCGTGTTGATGCTGTGGATGAAGTCCAGGGCTTTCTGCAGGTCCGCGGTGTCTTCGTTCAAGCGAGAAGAGTACTTGATGAGCTCCTGGAACAACAGGAAATGTCATGAGCATAATTAAATCCGATTCATTTTAACGAATATTTCATTTTGTTGTTTGTACATCAGTGGACCTCGTCTTCCACATCCAATAGCCGACCGATGGGTAATGAGGGAAGGGCATTACCTTCCGGTAATAACCCTCCAGCAGTTTCGAGACGTATGGGGAAAAAAAACCTGGGAAATTACGACAGTCAACTTGACTATCGATGCTAGACGGTTTTACACACATTGCCATGATCCCCATCGAATCTCCTCATTTCTGAAAACAGCGACAGCAAAGATTATTTTAATTTAGGATGTAGTTTACACAGAGAAAGAAGCACAACAATCTTCAAACTTGGACATTTTAATGATCTTATCTTTTAAATTGAGCTATCATCACCAAATTGAAAACGAATTCATCAATAAGAATGATATTCAAATAGCGTTCGGATTTAATATCAACTGAACGCTTTGGAATAAAAATATAACAATGCGGGAAAATTTGAAATCGAAAATAGATTGGCAGGAGAAATCTGAAATGCGAGGGAAATATTTCTTTTTTTATTTTAAATTTATGTGTAGAAGAATATGGTTAAGTAATAATCAAATTGAAGGGGGCAAATTTGAATATTAATGACAAAATGTGACCCATCTATTTTCCAAAGGCAATCTGAAATTATTTATATAACATCATTTGGGTTCTTTGATGTTAATTATTATCTCATAAAAAATTAATGAGTTCAATATTTAGTAATATTATTATTTTCATTGACAGTCTCTTCACTTCAGTAGCTATTCAATATTTCGCAAGAATAAATAGTTAAGTAAAGAACTGGACACGATAGTCTTGCGAAGCACATAAACAAGATAGGTGTCCCCGCCTCGAACACTTGCCCAATATGCAGAGCTGCAACATTGAATTCAGAACATATTTTGAAATGTCCAGGACTGAACAGGGAGTTCAGAGCCAGGGAAAAGTATTGGGAAGCCAGAGGCCTCAGTGACTAAAATAAAGTGTCTACCCTACCCCCTTTGACTTTTTGTGGTGTGTGAGACCGACTTAGTATTGATTACTACCTTATTGTATGTTTACATTGTCCTACTTGTTCCTTCTTTGTATGTGATGCTTATTGTAATGGATGGATTTCCAGTAAAGCCCTATGTTACAACAAATAGTTAAGTAAATTTTGAGAAGGCATATATAATACATGAGATTGTCAAAAGTTAAGCGAAAATGCTCTAAAGAGTTCGTTATCACCTTTAATAATAATTGGTAATCGTTGAGGCGTTGAATGGGTAACTTGAGGTGGTCGATAAGGAATTTGTCATCGTCGATCATTCGACTGTGGTCCTGAAAGAAAGAAGAATGCAGTCACTGAAAATCTATTCGCGAATAAATTACAATATAACAAAAATATGTCCCTTACATGATAATAACAACACAAAAAATATCTTACAAAATAATATTTCATAAAATTTCCATAAATATTTCATAAAAATTTCAATTAATATTTCATAAAATTTCAATGAATATTTCATAAAATTTCAATAATTTCAATAAATATTTTATAAATTTTCAGTAATTTCAATAAATATTTTATAAAAGTGCAATAATTTCAATAAATATTTTATAACATTTCAGTAATTTCAATAAATATTTCATAAAATTTCAATAACTTCAATAAATATTTTATAAAATTGCAATAACTTCAATAAATATTTTATAAAATTTACTTTCAATAAATTTTTATAAAATTTCAATAAATATTTCATAAAATTTCAATAAATCTTTTATAAAATTTCAATAAATATTTCATAAAGTTTCAATAAATTTTAATTCATAAAATTAACTAAAAATATTCCGAAATGAAAAAGTTAAATCGTTTCGTAGATTTCTCGATAAGAATTATTAAGTTCATTTTTATTATAATGATTTCCCTTTGATGCACAAGATCTTTGTTTTAAATAATTATTTTGCTATAAAATCTACATTTTATTTATAGATCTTAATCAAAAAGGTTTATTCATTTTTGAAAAGATACTTTACTTTTTGTGTTTCAGTTAACATCTATAGAATACAAAACTTGGAATTCATAGAATAAGTAAACTGATATTTATTCGATTGTTAATGTTATATTGCTCTATTTTATTGGATTCAGTGAAAAAAACTTTATGACTTTTTAGCCTTATTTCATCATCCATCACAGCTTCTTTCACAATTCAAAGTACTAAAACCGTGCGCGGTGTGTCTAATCCTCAGTGCCCTGCAGCGCGAGACGGACATCCCATCTACTCATGGATGGGGGAAAGGGGGCAGTTTCTGTTGTTGATGGAGCACCCATAGGTAGAAGGCTCCGTGACGCTCCTACAGTCATATGAATCTACTACTACTACACCACAGCCCATCTCTGTGCCTATAGCTGAGTTGTCTCTTTACAGTTTGGGAATGATGTGGGTGAGAAAAAGTCTGATTGGGCTCTGTGCTGCTCTACGGTCATCTACGGTCTAAAGTGGATTCCGAACCACTGCAAACATCCATGACACAGCTGGGATTCGAACCCGACATTAGTGGTAGCCACCGAGCCGAGCCAGAGCGCTAGCCCCCGGTCATATGAGACCGGGACCTACTGTTTAAAGTGGATTCCGAACCACTACAAACATCTAAGGCATCGCCGGGACTCGAACCCGAAACTTGTGGCACTCGATCATTCAGGTCCACCAAAACCGTACAATGGTAGTATTATTTGTTAAACAGAAAAAAAAATTGTGTAAATATTGTCATTATTTCATTGTAAATAAAAATGATATTTGAAAGGTTCCTTTGCGCTTTTTTTATAATTATTATTCGTTACCAGAAATAATGTTTTACCAATATTAAAAATAAAACATTTAGTTCTTCATGGCTATTTTTCTTTTGAGTATTTTATTTGAGTATATTTATTTTTCTAGTATCCTTGGAACAAGAGTTTTTAAGCACGAGTGAATAAAGATTCTTTCTTTTTTTTCCGTATGAAAGGAAAAACAGCAGCCAACAGATGAAGCGATTGTAAAACTTACGTCGAAGAACTCCTTGAGAGGCCCTTCTTTCAGCAAACGCTGGGCCCTCGCTTCGTTCCAACAGTAGCTGGCGTGCATGTCGAAATCACGTTCCTGGAAAAAACAAACTTACCATTTCATCGAATTTTTATATTTTTACGTACTTGAGTTTAATTTTACTTGAGACAAAGTACATATCAAAATAATTGTAATAATTTTGATACAATATCAATGCAAACAGTAAACTTAAAAAAAAAAAAATAATAAAAAAAGAGTATATCTCTACAAAAATTGTAACCAATTTCAACCAGAAAACAAATAATTGTTTTTTAGATATTTCATCAATACTCAGAACATCATCTTTCAATTTAAGCGTTTACCAGAACTCTTAGAAAAAAAAAACGAAATTCATGAAAAATGATCCTTTTTCTAAATTTCAAAGAATGTTCAATGTTACATTAGGATAATTTAATTTATAAATTAAAGTTTATCTTTATGTTAATGTTATTGTTTCTCCTCATTCACCAAGTCTTCTGAAATAATTCTGTAAAATATGAGAAGACTACAATTCAATAATGTATATATATATATACTAGCCGGAACCGGCATACGTTGTTCTGCCCAAAAATAAAATTTTTTAAAAATTTAAAAAAATGCATTATAGGAAAATGCATGTCACCACTATATTCTCCATGTTCCAATATATGTGCATATTAATTCTGAGCGGCATATAAGATGAAATTCTGCAGCACCATCTGGTGGCAAGTAACAATAAAGTGGATAGCGCGAACCTACTTACCATACCCGAATACATATTATTACCTATTTTCATAGCGATCGGGTATAGAAGTGGATAGACTGCAGCACCCTCTGTTGGCGACTTACAACAAAGGGGATAGCATAAAAACATTCTCCATGTTTTGTCAAACACACACACATAATTTCATCAAAATCGGCCCAGCCGTTTAGGAGGACACATGTACAGAAAAATTATATATATATATATATATATATATAATTCTATTAAAACAATTCATATTGATTATTTACAACATCAACAGTACTTTTCCAAAATAATACAGTTTGGATTACAAGTATGTCAGCCATTTTCCGAGTTTATACATGATCTCAACCTAAATTATCAGATAAATTAGAAAATTTATTTAAAAGTATATTCTTCAAATGTAGGTGAACTTTATATCAAATTAATTATTTCATAGGATAATAATTATGTCATTAGAACTCTGAGTCATTAAATAGGCAAAGAGTAAACTTACCAGTCTTAAAAAGGTTTTTCCCAGCTTGGTAGGTTCTTTTGCATGATAATTGACTCCTTTCATGAGCACGCTGCAATTGAAACAGACAAAAATAAGTGTTTGAATATCGAGAGTTATTGGGAAATTTTAAATAGACCTTGAAACATCGGTATTATTATACGTAACATCGGAACATACAAAATGTTCTATTGAAAAGAATAAAATATTACTTTAAATTGCAATCTGAGTCTAAATTTAATGTTTTGAAGAAAATAAGTGAAATACAAACTACCATTGTTAATTTTAAAAAAAGTTGGTAGGAAGATTTCTTTTTTCTATATTCAACATCTTTTCTTTTTTCCTGTTGGATTAAAAACTGAATGACTCGGCGGAAAAAGGAATGAAAAAAAATAAATACATAACTGCGTAACTTTTATTTTAGAATAATTTCTGACATTTCATATTTTAGCATTTACTGATAGAAGTGGTCTGCTCGTTTATTCGTAGGAAATTATTATTTAAGCAATCTATTTGATTTCAGTTAGTAACAAAAATCATAACAACTATAAGTACTACAGCTACTTATTGTTTTAAAATCCCCTCTCCCCTCCTTTACTTAAATAATTTCTCCTTTTCGCAATATTAAATCTTTTAACTATGCTACATATACTATTTTCTGGATTCCTAATAACTCTAGCATTCAAATGAATACATTTTCTGCAAGGGAAAAGTATATACATACTACAGAAATTTTGAATATACATTCTATTTGTAAACTTAATAAAGCATTAGTCTTTTTTCCGTATTCATAATTTATTAATCCTTCTTTTTACTTGATACAAGTAGAACTGAGTCATAAGGTAGTATATTTTAATCAATATTTAACATAACCGAAAAGTGGTGATAGAGTAACAAAATGTCGCTCACTTGTTGTGAAAATCGGATATGTCCTTAAAGTTTCCAAAGACGGATCCTTTCCTGTCTCTGAATTCCTTGGGCAGCCTCGGGTTGTCCATCTGCTTGTAGTAGTTGTCCACCACGTACTGCATGTCCTTGGCGAAATCCTCTTCCGTCTCCACCAATTCTTTCACAATGGCCCTGAAGCAAAAGATCAGTCAATACGTGCATCAGATATTAGAGTAAATCATTGGGGCCTGATGGCCGAGTGACTAGCATTCTGGCGCTCGGTGCCGCTAATTTTGGATTCGAGTCCCCGCTGTGCCATGGACGTTTGTAGTGATTCGGAATCCACTTTAGCCGCAAGTCCCGGTCTAATATGACTGTATAGCGTTGGGAGTAGGGCTGATATCCCTACCCCGTAAAAAGAAAACATCTCTGCATCGAAATCTTTCAGAAAGCAGACGGCCTTTGCCCACCATGCAGCTGTTGCGCCAATGAAGACGAAAGTAAAACATTACAATACACAAGACTCTTCAATATCTGACACTTTCCTGTTTATCCGTACTGATCAGTAGAATTTAAAAAAAAATAAAATTTATGTTTAAAAACTTCTAAACTCCTAAGTTTTAATAGAATTGCAAGCTTTAGAAACAATGGTTCTTACGTTTGATACATTTTTCTTCCCGAGTGGATATAGTATTATAGACATATGTTAAGTTTTTAAATAGTTAGTTTAGTTTTTTTTTTTGGTTAACTATACAACAGAATCTTGTATTAAACCTTACTGTGTAGTCAATCACATAGAGGGTAGCAGAGTTATACTCAATTTCATTTATGACAGTGAAATTTAGCTAGCCAACTACTTAGAGGGTAGTAGAGGTATAGTCACCTTCATTCATGTCAAAAAATTGCATTCATCCACATTTAGAATCTGAGCAAAATTACATGTACCCCTTAAATGTAAGGAATAAATAACGAATGGATATTTTCTGAAAATACACTTAAAACTATAAAGGAGATCATAATTATTTATCAGTGTTTGGTAGACAATTCTGAATGTAAGAAAACTAAATAGATGACCATAAAGAATACATTTGCTACTGGAAAAATCTTTTCTGATGTTAATTATTCATCATCTTCTCTGACCAACAGCAACTATTGTCGCAGTTCAGCAGTTTCGTTCTGAAAACCTCCTTGTTATAGTAAATGCAAAAGATACTTAAAAGATAAAGCTAAGTATTTAATTCTACAAAATTACGTGAAAAAAAATTACGTAAATGAAAATAATAACTATTAAATGTTAAAAAAAATAAGAAAATTTTAAGATTTTAGTATTGAAGATAATATCAATGCTACATAATTAACAAGCTTTCTGATTAATTCTGAAATACAAATAAAGTTTTAAAAGCTTTTAAATAAGAGAGATTAAATATTGTAGAATATATTTTAACTGACGCATTTTAGAATCAAAATTATGAAAAAAAAAATCATTTTATTCGTTATTAGATATGCTCCCAATTCAGTCAAGGATATTAAATATTATCGCTTATTTCATTGGTTGTTATGAACTAAAAAAAAACATTTTTGATAACATGTTTTTGTTATTTT
Source organism: Caerostris darwini (assembly GCA_021605075.1). Taxonomy (NCBI): domain Eukaryota; kingdom Metazoa; phylum Arthropoda; class Arachnida; order Araneae; family Araneidae; genus Caerostris; species Caerostris darwini. Next base: position 84,800 of record BPLQ01011142.1, on the reverse strand, counting down.
GAATTATGTCTTTCGCTACTGGAACACCAGAGATGTGGTAGATTCTACGTTAACCAGGATACACCAAGAGGAATCTACTATATTCTGTCCGCGTTGTGCTATTGCAAATTTGAAAGAACACATCCAAATAAAACATTTGGGGAATTCACATCCTCCTTCCCTTCTCTTCAAGACCAAATTCTCAATAAATTAGTAAAGAACTGTAAAATGAAAAATGTAGCTTAAAATGTGGTAATGGGGCTTGAAAATGAAAATGTGGTTACTCATTTTAATTTCACTTTAAACGATGCAATTCCTCCCACGAGCAGTAAGAGCTATTCATTTCCTTTTTTAAAATTCCATTTTCGTCCGTATTAATGATGTTTTCGATTCTAATGCTACAAAATAAGATTCCCACTCACTCTCTATTCTGTAAGGCTTCCAGTTCTTTGGGGTCCAGCTCGGCCTCTGTCACCACATAACTACTCAGGGTGTCGAACGCGGTCGACTTCTCCAAGTAGCACGCGGGCACCCAGCCTTCTTGCGAGCATTCCTCTGCCGTCATGGGAATCGTTCTTACTAGCCACCTTCAAGACAAAATGAATATTTAGTACATACAGTACTGGGAAATTAAAAATAATACTAGAATTATTAAATCTTTTGACATAAATGCTGATAAAGACTTGAGTTGATAGTTTCAAAGTGCTTTAATTTTTTTTTCGACAAAGGATGAAAAATATGCTGTAAATATGTATTTTTCCACAATTTCTGATGCTGTGGTAATATATAAAAATCTGAACTTCTGTCAGTGCACATAATATTCATGATAATATCCCCTTAGATTTTGATCCAAAATTGAATCACCCCTTCTGACTGTTGGAGGATTTCACTTTCAGAACTATACTTTAAGTACAGGAAAGATAAAAAGAGTTTTGCATAAAGCTACCTGATTCCAATCCAACTTTTTGAATTATGTCATGAAATCACATAAGCAATCTTAAGATGTAAGTTTACAACAAAAGTGTTTCCAAATAAATAAGAAAAATCAGCAAGCATTAAAGAAAGCAGTCTTCAGAAATCATTCATGTTTGAGAATTTACAATTGAAAAAACAGCAAGTTGAAAGAATTCTGTTCGTATATTACATATATTTTTTTTCTCAAGAATAATACAAATATATTGCATTAGCTTTTGAGTTCAGGTTTTTAAAATTGATAAATTCTGCCAAACAAAAGAGGCCTTAAATCCAAAGTATTAGATAGACAGTTGTTTAATCTTATAATTATCTGTATTGCATCCATAACATTGCATAAAATTATATTGTTGTTGTTGTTGTTCTAATGTAACTGGCAATACAGAGTTAATCTTTATGCCATAAGCAAGGGCTGCACCACTGTTACTCGTTTAGCCACTACCCATGGGGGCACGTGTAGCTGTGAAGATTGGCCACGGACGCGGAGTAACACTACCCCTTGCAAAATATCTACATGTATGCGAGTCAATGTGATATGTTTTGCATGTTCCTTTCGTTAGGAGTGTTTACGTAAAATAAAAAAATACACTACCCGTGCATAAGAATTATTGTATACCATAAAACTACTTTGGACAAATGCTTTATTCAAAGTAGTTTTCAGCTTTATCTGGAACAAATTGCGTTCATAAAAATATAGCATCTATTTATTTCGAAATATACATACATGCTAAAAACATATAGCATGTATTTATTTTGAATTTTGCCAAAGAATAACTTATTCAGTTTATTTTATAAACCAATAAACGGTAATAAAAATACTTTTAACTAAATAAAAGAAAGGATCATCGAAGATTACAGACAGCAATCTTTACAAACTATTTCTGTTTAAGTATCTATAATTTAAAAAACTAGTGTTGGCATATTACTTTTTTTTTTTAAAGAAACAACGAACCTATTGAATAAGCTTTTTAAAAGTTGATATTCTGCTTTATTCTAATTCTATGTATTACATTTTTAAAATAGCACCTGAAGAATTATTTTACGCCATAAAACAACTTTGGTACAACAGCTATTTGGGGCGAATACTCTGCTAAGAGCCATTCGAAGCTAACTGAGCTCATAAACGTGGCATCGCTGCAATCATTTCGGTTCCCCGCAAAGACTTTTTCAGAACTTATTAAGATCATTTTATAAACAAATAAGTTTTAAACCGGGCGCGCATAAAAAGAGAAAAAAGGAAAGAGAAATGTTGAAGCTCAAAAGGGCGGAGAGACATTCCACGTGGGGGCTTGCTGCCAAAACTATCAAAAGACATTTTTTTGTGTCTGAAGGGTTCATCACTCAGGGAGGGGGAGGAACGAGGCTAAATAAAAACCCCTCCGCCTGACATTGACGTTGACGGTCCCACCTTCGCTGTTTCACAACAGAGAGAAGAATCTCCCTCTATCCACTCGCCAACACTCCGTAAATATTGTATAAGAGAATAAAAGACAAAACTTAGTGAAAACAGTCGCCGTTGCGCAACAGCCCCTTTACTGCGTTCCAAAAGGGGTGAATCATTCTTAGAGAGTCGATTAATTATTAGGAAACTGTTACTGTAAACACGGCTGTTAAACTCCAGGAAATGTATGGAGTTTGATTTTTGTCCAGCTACTATCTAAAGCAGGGGTGGCCAATCTATGCCACCTTAATATGCTAATAATGGAAATATGGTGACGAAAAATTGAGAAATACAAGAAATAATTACCCAAATAAATCTTCTTCGCATGTTAGCAATAGAAAGAAATTGTCTACATGTGTCAGAAGAACCAAAATTCATGATTATTATGCTATCATATTGTTGTTTATACGTTCATGTGACATGAGTACAATTAAAAGGTAGAAAAAAAAACTTTTGGTTTGTAATTTTAACTTGGAGATGCAATAACAGTTTTTTCTGGGATGTTTTCAATGAACTTGCGAAACCCAGGCTAGAACAACACTACTTTTTTATGGGAGGGAGGGGGAGTAGATTAGAGCAGGGGTGGCTAACCCGGATGATCTTGCGGGCCACTTTGGAAAGGCATCCTAACTTCGCGGGCCGCACATAAAAATGTATATCCCCCTATTAGATTAAGGACCACTATAGGCATTTTTTAGGAGTGTAGCATTTAAACAGAATGAATTATTATTATTGTGTTTACTATTATTCTTACACGTGAACATAGATGATATAATGATAATAATGCATTGCAAAGAAATATGTAACACTAAAAAGGAAATATAAAAAAATATATAAATATAACTGAAACAAAAAAAAATGAAATCATTAAAAAACATTTATTTTACTAGTGCGATATTTGTTTGCGCAAGAGTATTATTTTAAAATCAAAGTTAATTTTTTCTCATCATTTCGACAGTTGTTTTTTTAATAGACGGATGCACACATAATTTATTTTTTTAATACATTGGTTTTCACTACTTTGGCCATTATAAACTAAATATATTTGGTAAAAGTGTGATACATCTCACGGGCCGGAAAAATATTCAAGGCGGCCGCGGGCGCAGGTTTGCCACCCCGGCAATAGAGAAATAGCCACGCTTGTTTATCAGTGGAGCCATGTAAGCGATCACTCACCTTCTCGGCTTAGAGGCGTCGATCACTTCTACTCTTTGGCCTTCCTTCATGGCGACCGCTTCCTCGTCGCTTCCCATGGGTTTGAAATCCATGATGGCCACGTACACATCGATACCCTAGCCACAAAAAAAACAGTATTCCGTTTAATACAATGACATACTCTAAGTATCAGAATAAATTATAACTTTCAAAAATGATAAAAAAATTGACATTCAAAACAGTTAAAAAGCCTCCCATTGAATACCCCATGCATCAACATTAAGAAAGCATCGCTTTTTAGATAATGGCTTAAAAAAATGAATGGATTATTTAAGCTATGATAAGAATTTTAATGATGTAAAATAATGATCTGCACATATGTTTATACAAAATCTATGATTCAAGGCAGATATTAGAGTTATCGTTTATAAAGATCTCATTGTAGTTGGTGCATGTGTTGGTGTTGGTGCTTCATGTGTGCTTGATTTGTGTTTCACTCAGTGGCGTAACTATACCATCTGAGCTCCGCGGCATATTTTTCGAATGGGGACCCCTCAATGCAAAATAACGTTGTATTTTCTTCATCATCAAGTACTATCTAAAATACGTATTATTTTTGGTTGACACTAGATTCCCACTTTTAATTTTGTAAGTACATATTTAAGGATTATGGGAATTCTGTAACAAATGAATTTAAAAATAACCCAGTGGAAAATGGGTGGCAGCGGGTATTCCCACTTTTAATCTTGTATGTACCTATTCTCGAACCAGAAATCGTTTAGGTCCCTAGCATCGGGAATACCCATGCGTAACTATTTCTATTACTATTACTACCAGATATAGAAAGGTATATTTTTTCATACAGATGAAAACGCTCAAAATCTTGATAGACATTTTTTTCATACACACACACATCACTTTAGTATGTGTGTGTGTGTATGTGTGGAAGTTTTATTTAGTAACTTAAATTTATTAAATACAGAATTAATAAATTTCACTTTATTTTATAATAATAAATGTCAGCCCTTTCCTGCACTCATAGACAGGAAATGATCAGGCAGACGCCCGTCTTGCCACGCCATTGTTACGCTACTGGTTTCATTTTATTTTTCAGTACGTTTTTTTATTCACTTAATCCATTTTAAAATATTAATATGTGTAGTTATATATCTAAATAATACCTCCTTAAAATAAATGTTCCCCCCCATAGAAAAAAGTGAGATTTCCCGAATTTTACAAAACATTTATGACCCAGTTTGTATAGTCATAAATGTTTGAAAAATGTGTAATTTCTTACATATTGCCTTATTTTATAATTTCATTGGCGAATACGACCTAGTATTCCCTGACTCCAGAAAACAATGCTTTTTTTACTTAAAAATTATTAAACTAAAAATTCGAAAGCAAAATTTTTTTGTCAATATTTTTTTATTTAACATTAAGATAAATAATCCCAAAAATAGCAATGTTAATTTTTCCTAAAAGTAGAAATTAAAAAAAAATTTTTTTATCATACATTTCTCGTGTTTCATTTCTTTTCATCAGACAAAATTTAACGGTTTCTATACATCATTATTGCAAAAAAATAATGGCAATTTTGCTTGTTGACATGAAAATTTAAGAAACTTTTATCTTTAAAATCTGAATGCTTCATTAAGCTTTCTGTTTACGTATTGGAAAGGTATCTCAATAGAAAGGGACTAAATGCAGCTACAATCCTCATTTGTGCTCCAATCAAAATGTGCTTCGTCCAACCGTTTCTCAGCCAATGGCAAAATCAAGGTCCCCCTTGTTCACCATTACCGAACCCTTTCGATAGCCTAATTCACAGAAAAACGCGGCCTTGATCCGAGTCTCGGTACCTGCGGCATCGCAGTTCTAAATGGGGCTTCCTGGCACCCTGTTCCGTTCCAGAGATGGATGGAGACGAATGTAAAAGGTGGTCGTTGTCAGGTAGGTTCCGCGAGTCTTCGGGTGACTCACGTGCTTTTGCAAGGCATTCGAAAAGGGTTTATCACTTCCTGAATCTGACATTGGATTCGGGAGAGACGCATTTCTCATTCTGTTTTGCACAGGCTGGAGTAATTAAGGTGAAAAATAGTTAGTTTGGGAAATTATTAAAGAGAAACACTAAATTAGTGTTTTCCTTTAATAATTTCCCAAACTAATACGAGGAAATTTATTATGAAAGCAAATTTAGTACTGAATATTATGTACTCATTCTATGTATTAATAAAAACATCTCGTTAATAAATTGGTTAGTATAGCTTAAAGCAGGGGGGGGGCAACCCACATGATCTTGCAGGCCACTTTGGAAAGGCATCCTAACTCCGCGGGCCTGCATGTAAAACTATATATCCCCCTATTAGATTTAGACCCCTATAGACATTTTTTTCGTGTGAAAAATGGAAACATCATGAGTTATTATAGTGTTTACTATTATTCTTACATATACTGAACGCACGATAAATAACGATACTGAATGCACATTGTGAAGAAATATAGAATGAAAAAAATGAAAAATGAAATATAAAAAATATATGAATATAGAACCTGCTATACACTAAAGTGACAAAAGTCATGGGATACCTCTTAATATCGTGTCGGCCCTCCTTTCGCCCGGCGAAGTGCAGCAACTCGACGTGGCATGGACTCAACAAGTCGTTGGAAGTCTTCTGCAGGAATATTGAGCCATGCTGTCTCGATAGACGTCCGTAATTGTGAAAGCGTTGATGGTGCAGGATTTTGGGCACGAACAGACCTCTCGATGATGTCCCCTAAATGCTCGATGGGATTCATGTCGGGTGATCTAGGTGGCCAGATCATTCGTTGGAATTGTCCAGAATGTTCTTCAAACCAATCGCGAATAGTTGTGGCCCGCTGACATGGCGCATTGTCATCCATAAAAATCCCATCGTTGTTTGGGTACATGAAGTCCATGAATGGCTGCAAGTGATCTCCAAGTAGCTGAACATAAGCATTTCCAGTCAATGTTCGGTCCAGTCGCACCAGAGGACCAAGTCCATGCCATGAAAAAACAGCCCACACCATTACGGAGTCACCACCAGCTTGAACAGTGCCTTGCTGACAGTTTGGGTCCATGGTTTCGTGGGGTCTGCGCCACACTCGAACCCTACCATCAGCTCTTACCAACTGAAATCGGGACTCATCGGACCAGGCCACGGTTTTCCATTCATCTAGGGACCAACCGATATGCTCACGTGCCCACGAGTCGCTGCAAGCGATGTCGCTCTGTCAGTAAAAACTCGAGTCGGTCTTCTGCTGGAATAGCCCAAGAAAGCCAAATTTCTCCGCACAGTTCTAACAGACAAGTCCCTTGTACGTCCCACATTGATTTCAGCGGTTATTTGACGCAGTGTTGCTTCTATGTCTGTTAGAATTTACGACTCTTTGCAGACGTCGCCGGTCTCGGTCGTTAAGTGCAGGTGGTCGACCACTGCGCTGTCCATGGTGGGATGTTATGCCTGAAATTTCATACTCTCGGCACACTCTTGACACAGTGGATCTGGGAATGTTGAATTCCCTAACGATTTCCGAAATGGCATGACCCATGCGTCTAGCTCCAATTAACATTCCGCGTTCAAAGTCTGTTAATTCCCGTCGTGCGGTCATCATCACGTCAAAACCTCTTCACATGAATAACTTGAACTGAAATGAAAGCTCTGCGAAAGCACTGCGCATTTATACCTGTTCTACGCGATGCTACTGCCATCTGAAAATTTGCATATTGCTATCCCATGACTTTTGTCACTTCAGTGTATAAGGTGTTTCAAGATGCGCGCATCATGAGTTCACAGAATATAATTTAATTATTCAGCGAAATCAATTGTAAACTCATGCATAAAACAGGCACTATCTGTCCCGCAAGAAAATTATTTTAAAATCAAAGGTTTTTTCTCTCTCGTTATTTCGACAGTTCATTTTTGAATAGATCGATGCACTCATAATGCATTTTTTTAATACATTTGTTTTCACTCATTTGGCCATTCTAAAATAAATATATTTTGTAAAAGTGGGATACATCTTGCGAGCCGGAGAAATATTCAAGGCAAGCCGCGAATTGGCTATCTCTAGTTTAACGGCACAAGCTCCAATTTTGGACAATCTGCACCAAACTGTTAGGAATATACCAACAAATGAAAGATAAAAGCGACTGATATATAAAAACCAATTAAAATTGTGTTTTCCATACTTTTGATTAAAATAAATTTGATAAAAATTTAAAAAAATAACTTCGTAATTCATATGTCACTCTATTCGTTTTCTATTATTCTCTCTATTCGTTTCTCTATTAAAAATTCTATTCTAAAATCAAATTAAAAAAAATTTCTAGTAATAACTTAATTCGTTTTAAAAATGATAATTTAACTCTGTGTACTTTCTTGTTTCCACATAATCCTCGTCACTAGATATTGGTTCGAGTTTGACCAAAAACTGCGCGAAACAATTAATAACGGGACCACAATTGCATCAAGAAAACGAATGAAATAAAATCAATAAAAATTAAAATGCATGTTAAACAAAAACTTGCTTAAAATAATTTGATCAAAATTGTTTTAAAAATCCCGTCAATGTACATAACATAAGGTTAAAAAATTAACTTTAATTAAATTCGAACAAAAAACATATGTCAGAAATCATCTTTTTCTCATCCAACTCGATTATATCATCATTATTATAGGTAAAAACGTTGATTCTGATTTCGATGATGACTCAGATAAATGAATTTGTGGGCACAAGAGAGCCAGTGTTTAGCCAATCTGGGCTAAACATTGGTTTTTCTGAAGACAAAATTAATCAACAGTAAAAAAAAAAAAAAATGCTTAAAAAGTGCTGTTTACAAATTACCAGACAATACGTTAAATATCAAAATAGGAAAAAAGGTACCATTTTTAAAATCTGATAAAGAAGCTGGCAATAAGAAGGATCAGCTAAAAGTGAAATTTTGGCAAGTTTAAAATTTATTAATGTTTTTTTCATCATACTCCAACATGGCTTCAGGACTCGAATCCTGATGACATGCTCGAGTACGATGAAATATAGTCCAATATAGGATACATGTCTTCAGAGTCATTCATTTCGGTGTGTGAGTCATCTTTTGAATCTGTACATGAAGTTGGAAACAAATCAAATTTGTTGCTGTTAAAAAAGATTTTGTTTAAAACAGGTTTCTGAAGGTTTTGTAAATATTTTGATTCATTATTTTTAAAATTTTTATTCTATTATTATTTTCTTAAATTTTTATTCTATTATTATTATTATTTATTTTTATTTCCTTAAATTGTTAATTAATTTCTCATCCGTATCCACTTGAGTTCAATAAAGTTTATTTCCATGCCCAGGATGTGAAATCTGACTTTTTTTTTTCTTTTTGAAAGTTAGGCCTCCTATAATTATGGTTATATTGGCAACTCTTATGTACTAGGGGCCGAATGGCTAGCGCTCTGGCGATCGGTACCAAGGGTTCGAGTTCTGGCGGTGCCATGGATGTGTGTAGTGGTTCGGAATCCACTTTAAGCCGTAGATCCCGGTCTAATAGGATCGTAGAGCGTTACACGCATCCGTAGCCTATCTTCAAGCTACACGTGCTCCATGGGTAGTGCTCAATGAGTAACAGCGGAGCAGTCCTTGCTTATGGTATAAGGATTAACTGTCTCTGTATTGCCAGCTGCATTAGAACAACAACAACACTTTTATGCATTCTGAGCGGGGATTCTTGATCTGAATAATTCATTGCCCGAACTCCTTGTATAACAAAACAATATTTATAAAATTCAGCAAATATTTATCACAAATTAAAGGAGTTAAAATTTTAATAACGATATTTTTATATTTATATGTCAATTGTAAAAAAAGTGTCCTTGCTCGACAAAAATAAACTCACTAAACCTTCAACCTGAGAATCAATTAGCAGATTGTTTATTATTTTTTATGGAAATATAAATGAATAACTACAATTTATCAAAAATGGATTTGGTGACTTCTTTCCTAACACTGCTATAAAATAAATTCCATTGTAAAAAAACTATCTCTTAATCGCATCAATCAAAAACTAAAATAGAAAATGCTCAGAGAGTAAAAAAAATGAATTTTTCGAGCATTATCTCATCTGTTTCGAGAATTTTGGCTCCGATCCTAGTGTGTTGCTTACAGAACGTTTCAAGATTCTTTTCTCGCTATTTTGTTCTACGCAACACCTGATAGCATCTTTTTCTGTAATTGCACCTGTAATTTTTCTTTGTGTTATTTGTTCTTATTTAGCATTAAAAACATTTAACAATGGAGTCAAAATGTTCCATTGCCTTATATATATAAAATTAAGGAGAATTAGGCACTTTTTGTTAATGTAAATATACTCTATTAAAAGACAAAAATCATTTTATACAATTTGTGGGACAATATGACCTGCTGGCCGCTCTGGCGCTCGGTAACACAGGTTTCGGGTTCGAGTGTCTCGGCGATGCCATGGATGTTTGTAGTGGTCAGAATCCATTTTAAGCCGTAGGTCCTGGTCTAATAGGATCGTAGAGCGTTGTGGGAGTTAGTGTGACTCGCGTCCGTAGCCTATCTTCCAGCGACATGTGCCCCCGGGTAGTGCTCAATGAGTAACAGCGGTGCAACCCTTGCTTATGGCATAAAGATGAACTGTCTCTGTATTGCCAGCTGCATTAGAACAACAACAGTTTAGTGGGTCAAAATGAATGTGTGGAGAAAGCGGAACATAATGAAAAAATTTCAATGAATAACGTGCTTATTGCATCAGTTTTTGAATTTTAATTCAAATGATTTGTATCAACGCTTTTCACACTTGGTGAGGATTCAAAACCTAAGAATAATCATTTTGTGTATTTGGACTTTAATAAATTTTTATTGTACTCATTCTACATTTTATAAGAATTTTTTCATTTGAATAATTCAAAAAAACTTAATTCAGATTAAGAAACACATACTTACTCGTAACCAAGATGCATGCTTCATATTTAATTTGAAATTAAGTAGATTGTTTTTATTTGTCGCTCTATGGTAATCTTATGCACGCGAGGGCTAAACAAATCGGGACCTACAGTTTAAAGTGGATTCCGAACCACTCACAAACATCCATGCCACCGCCGGGATTCGAGCCAGAAGCGCGTGGTGCCAAAGGCCAGAGCACTAGTCAATTGGCCATTTTGAAATTAAGTAGAGTGAAAGTGGGTATAACATTAAGATTAACAAAAACCATGCGTTACAATAAAATAATTTGCTTATGAGGATTACTTTTAAATGAGTTCATTTAAATTTATAAAATAAGATGAAAACTTGAAGAAGTATTTTTAATTGAAAATATATTTTGCCATCTCTAAGCACTAAGGGGTTAAAAAATGGATATAGGCTACAACCAAAGAATGCCATGAAAGACTTTCAAGGCATTCGGATGTTAGCATTATTATGCTACTTTTATTACCACCTTTTTAGTCACATGTTATTAAAATTATTATTATTGTACTTTTTATTCTATTGATCTATTTGTTTACTGTATAATGTTATTCAGGCATCAAACATATTTAGAAAAAAAATTCTTAACCTTTTGGTTAGTTACATAACTTGTATTTCCATATTTCCAATTAGATACCATATTATATTTCAGTGCAATTTTGATAATAATTATTATTGCAAAAGAATCGTTATGCAATAAAAATTGAATAGAATTATACTAATGTTATTTTTAATATTAATGAATATATTAATACAATTCAGAATTTTTGAAAACAACCGTGTTTTCCGGTATAAGTGAAAAAGAGTTTGATGAAGACTTTAGATTCCAGTTAAATAAATCAACTCGTAAGAAAGGATTTAGGAATTGAAAAAATAAAAAATGTCAACAAAACATCTAGAACATCGAAAATTGTAAAAAGAAATAATTGCTTCTTCAAACATTCAAGAACCACAAGAATATTCAAATAATGAAAATACAGAAAAAAAAATACAGAAATTTAAAACCTACGAAAAATTAGAAAAACCTTAACATTAATAACGTCTGGATTTTTCTCATCATCTCACAAATATTTCATATGTATATTTCACGCTTAACTGATGTAAAAAATCTAAGTCTAATAAATTATCTAAATCATAAACAAAATATAATTATATAAAAGAATTACATTTTTTTTTTTTAGAAATTTACAAGAAAATTATTAGTTGCAATATCAACAATTTCTAGTAATTCAATAATTAAAGGGGTTGTTTTTTTTTGTGATATTTAAAAAGAAGTAAAGCATATGTTTTTTTTTAAATTTGATACAACGAGTATAAGATAGAAATAATTAGCAAAAAAAAAATCATTTTAAAAACAGTTTATGCCTTGAACAAGTTATGTAATAGTATTGAATTTTATATGCAAATTTGCATTTTTAACACATTCACTCTATTTTTACAATCAAAGTGTTATGTTTCATAAAGTAAAACTCAAGAACGAAACTGAGTACAAAAAGAAAAAGAGAGATTTACGACTACAAATAATAACGCGTTTTTTAAAGTCACTGTTTATTTCTCTCGCTAATAAGTATGCAAAGTTTGTCTTCCGCGCAACCTTGTTTTCGCTTCTTGGTGTTCGTTCACTGTCATGACGAAGAAGAGGAAAACAAACAGCTCGCGCTTTCCCGGGAAAAGCTAATTCTGAAGCCATTAAACCTGAATCATGTGTGTCAGCCGTCATCTCTTCGCGCGCGTTCTTCGTGACCACATAGATTCCTCCGAAGCATCTTTAAATTCAATCTGTTCCGCAAATAGCATCGAAAATGTAACACATAAAGATGAAAAGTAGGAGCAAAAAACAAACGCTCGTTAAAAAAAATGGTTGCTTTTTCAATTAGTAGCTGTTAACATCTATATACACTTTTATTTTTATTTATAATAAAAAATTTTTTTAATGGAACTTCAATAAGTGAGAAAATATATTGCTTTATTCTTATTTATAAAGACGCAAGTGCACGAATATCGAATATTTCGAAATCAAACTACTTAAAAATTGGTAATCTTATAAACCAGGGATGGCCAACCCAAATTATTTTGTGCACCACTTTGGAAAAGCATCACAACTCCGCGGGCCGCATATAAAATTATATATCCCTCTACTACATTTAGATCCACTGTAGACATTTTTTGAGAGTGAAAAAAATAGAATGAGTTATTATTTTTGTGTTTACTTTTATTCTGACACGTAAACATAAATAATACAATAATAATGATACTAAACGAACACTGTAAAGAAATGTTGAACACTAAAAATGAAATACAAAAAATATATAAATATAAACGAAATAAAAAATGAAATCATTTTAAAATATTTATTTTACTAGAGCGATATTTGTTTTGTTTATATTTATATTTGATATTCTCCACTTATCATGAGTTCTCAGAATATAATTTAATTATTCTACGAACTCATAGCTGTAAACTCATCAATAAAACAGACAATACCTGTCCTATATTAGTAAGAATATTATTTTAAAATCAAAGTTCATGACAAAATGAATGAATTTTAATGACAAAATGAACCAACTGTCTAACTTTTCAACTGATCCATTTCTCAACTCTCCAGTAATAGTGGTAATATAGTAATATGTTCAGTAATATATTCAATACTTGTACGAAAAAAGAAAGCGAAAAGGCTTTAGTCTGATATATTTTCATAAATCTGATAAATTCCTTTTTTTGAAAATAAATTCGTCAGACAGATAGGCAATCTTAAAATCAAAATAGGATTATTTCCAATTGTTTTAAGCGCGGTCTGATGGCCAATTGGCTAGCGCTCTGGCCTTTGGTGGTTGAGGTTCGAATCCTAGCGGTGGTATGGATGTTTGTTAGAGGCTCGGAATCCACATTAAACTGTAGATCCCTAAATATCCTGTTTAGCCCAAAGTGTGCTCAAAATGACCGTAGAGTGACAAAACAACTGTTTTACTGAAAGAACAGCTATTGTAATACCACATTTTTAAAGGAAGTTAAATTTTATTGGGTGAATTTTTCTAGAGTAGAGTATTATAAACGTCCAAGTCAACGTATAGTCAATAGAGTATTATAAACGTCCAAGATAAAGTTCAGATAGCAATGAAATATTTCTTAACTGATCGTTGAAATACGAAATTAAGTGCCGAGTAAAATAATTTCCTTCAATACATTCAGACCACTCTCGTTTAACTCACTCCTGCAGTGAATGGTAAATTTTGAGTAATCACTTGAAATAACATAAATATTTCTTTGTTCCCAAACAGTGGAGCATTATCATTCAGCCGAGGATTAACTTATCGCTTCAGTTGCTGAGATTTGTTTCTGCACTCAAGGGAGAAAAACACGTGTTTAAACATCTCATCACCTGTTGCGGTAAGTTTGGACATGAACCTAAACACTTCTAGTTCCGTTTACGCAAAACTGCTCAAGCTTCAAGATCAAATAATACTCAGCATAGGAAATTTACTTTTGTTTTCTATTGAAGATGCAACAATGTATGTAATTACGAACTTTTATTTTCATTTTATCGATGAAGCAAAAGTAATCATAATAATAATTTGTTTTTATCTTATGGTTCATCTATTTAAATACAAACATTAATTTTTAGTTCAATTTCAAAACTAGACTAAACAACTTCTTTTACATTTGAATTAAAAAGAATAATCAGATAGTTCAACTACTTTTTAATCATGAAAAATCAGAGATAAATAAATAAATTCAATAAATTCATCAAAGTTTTAAGGAAACAAAAATTTCTATACATTGAAATGTATAAAAAGGAAAAAAAAAGTTTAATACTTTTTTTTTTTCAAATCAATTTAGTCAATTAAATTTTAAACGGATGCAAAATGATTTTTCTTAAATAACATTATGAATTCGTAGATTAACTCCCTGAAATATATAAAAATTCAATTTTCTTACACATTTCCTAGCAAATGCAATCGTTCTAATACTTTCTCCATCCATTCCCCCCAAGAAACAAAACAAAAATATGGTTAAGAGCGTAAGTTTTGATTATCTAATATTTACTTTACAGTTTTTATGTGATTTAATCACATTAATAGGTAAACAATTTATTTGTGTCGTTTTTACATACCCTAAAGTGTTTTAGGAATGAAATATCAAATTATCATCATAAACTTTATAAATATTAATTTTCTTAATTATTGTTTACTTTGACATCAGCACTAAAAGATGTTCCGATTATTAATGATATCTTTTACCAGGTATGAAAAAATTAAAATGCAAACAAATTCTAACGTAGTAAGCAAATAAATACCATATACTTCTCAGGCTAATACTATTTCTAATATATATATATATATATATATATATATATATATATATACATACATGCATACATATATATACATACATACATAGTCCAGTCACATTAATGTGACCACCTGCCAAAAGCCAGAATATACACTCTTGTATATTCTAGCTTTAAGTGGAGTGTGGAATGTGGTATCAAATGGTATTTAAGAGGTATTAAGTGGAATTCTTTATATATACTCCACTGCAATGTGCTTCCACTTGTCTTTTGTGATTGGTTATTTCACGTTGATGTCGAAAGTAGGTGGTGGTCACATTAATGTAACTGGACTGTATGTATATATATATATATAATTAAATAAATGAGCATACGTAACTTATTATTTGTCACTTAAAGTACTTCTAAAAGCCCTTACGACGCTCTTTCTACCCAGCAGTTAAGAGGTATTTGAAACATAAGCAAGAATAACAAAGAACAATGACAAACCTGACATTGTTTTTTACTCACTTCGTTGCCTTCTTCCACGTTCTTGTCATCGGCAGTGTTCTCTTCAGAAGAAATAAATAAGGGTTCTCCCCTCTCAGACTTATTTTTAACAGGTAGTTGTTTATGGGATTCTGACAAAGACGTGTCATTTTGACTCACATTGTGATTGCTTCAGAAACTGGACTTTGGGAATCGATTGACATGGGAACTTTGGGACACGCATCGCGTACTGATGGATCAGTAAAGGTTTTGAAAAATGTTGGGTTTCCTCATTCGATACATCACTTACAGTAAATGTTTGATTGCGTTTTTTATTTGCATCTGATGGAATTTCTGCATTCATTGTTGTGGAAATACCATAAGAATGATCACTGTGCGAAATATTAATTTGAGCTTTCTGTTGGGATACATTGAATTCTGATTTTTTACGTAATATCATTACTGGATATAATGTTATTTTGAAAATCGTTATCAGAAATAGGGGACTGAATTTTTAGATTTTCAGCTACAAAAGGATCATTAGAAAAAATGTGTGGTTTTGAATCATTACTTTTAGGAGAACTATTGTTTACCTCAGCTTCTTTTATGGATATTGAATTGTTTTTGAAAAATTCAAGACATTGATTTGATTTCTCATTAGAGATAGTCTGTTCTAAATCGTTTTTCTTAAATTCGTTATTAATAGCATGGCCTTTTATTTCCACGGAATGATTATTTTTAGGATCGCTACCTACCTTTTTAGTGCTCTGCAAAGCGGAACGTTTTAATTCTGTGCTTACAGAATATTTATTCGATTGTTCTTCAAGAACTCCATTGGAATGAAAAAATGTGTTTGAAGATACCACGCTTTGATCAATGCTTTCAGATACTAAATGTTCCATTTGGAATGATGTAGAATTTTCTTGTTTGTTCAATTTGATTTTCTTCGCAATCGAACTTTCTTCACTTCCAGTAAGTTCATTTGTAGTTTTCTTTATAATGTTATTATGAAGTGGGATTAATGATTTATTAACATCATCGAAAGGAATATCGATGTTCTCCTTTTTAAAATTGGAATTTGTAAAATCATTCAAAGACAAGCTGTTGTCTTTAAGGGTCAAATCAGCATTATTTTCTAGGATGTCAATATTTTCCACTTTTGTGCTGTCCTTATTGACCTTCTGCTGTGTTTCTTCTTTATTTGACGACATAATTTTCTCTTTGAGATAATGTCTAGAAACTTCTTTCACATTAGAGACATCTTCAGATTCATTTCGGAGTACTTCATGTTTACTTGACAAAATTTTCTTACCAGAATTTGTTACATCTTTCTGTGTATCAACTTTTTGATTTGCACTTTGAAGCATTTCACTTCCATTGGATAAAATAGCTTTCTTTACAGAATATGCGCTATTATCCTCTTCGAAAACAGTTGCTGTTTGGTTTTGTGGCGATTCAATTTCGTTGAACAGTGCAGTTTTCTGAACAGAACATGCCATATTATTATTTCCAATGACTGCTACATTTGCTTTTTGAAGCATTTCAGTTCCATTGTGCAAAATAGTTTTAATAGAATCTCTAGCAACATCTTCCCTAAGAACTGCTGTCATTGCATTCTGAGGAATTTCTGGTTCATTGTGCAAAATAGTCTTCTTAACAGAATCTCTAGTAACATCTTCCCTAAGAACTGCTGTCATTGCATTCTGTGGCCCTGAGGACAAATTGGTCTTATTGACAGGGTTTATACTATCCTCTTCAACAAAGACTGCATTTGCAATCTTAGGCATCTCCTTTTCACTTGATAAATTAATATTCTTATTACGAAGTTCAACTGCTTTATTCTCGACAACATCATTAATGGCATTTTGTGACTCCTTACATTTATTTCCGATATCAATTTTCTCATGAGATACATTTTCCGTCTCCGAAATTGTTTTGATTTCGGGAAATTTTACCATTTCTTTATTCTCGACATTTCTCGAATTTAAAACTTCTTCTGATGCATGTTCTTTACTTGTAGCTTCTTTTAGAGAAGAAGTCTCTTCAGAATCGGCTTCTTCACCTTTGAACTTTTTCCTTGGACCAGCGGATAGTTTAGCTTTCAACTCACTCATCAAATTTTTAGAAACATTTGATTGTGGAATAAAGCTTAACTTCTTAGGAACGATACATTCCTCAGGTTTGTCCAATTCCATGGGTTCAACAAGATTTATGTTTTCAGTTGCAGAAAAGCTTTTTTCTTCACAAATGTCCTTCTTAATCGCTTGCTTTATTTCATTGTTCAAGCAAATTATGTTGCCTTCATGGCCTTTGTTTGATGAAGAGACCATTTGTCCTGTTATCAAAATGGTTTTGTTAATTTCTGCCTTCGAACTATTAAAATCGTCAACTCCAAATGATTTTATAGTTTCTAAACTACTCAAAGTTAAATTATCAGATGTTTCTGACTTGCTATTGACTGTTAACTTAATATTTTCCATCGAATTCATTTTTTCCTGTTCATTTTCTACAATTGATGATACCGATGACGTAGCATGAAAAGTAGATTTTGTAGAAGATTCTGTGGCATCTGAATTTTGAGCCGCACTGGTCAAAGAAGCACACATGGGCTCTTCAGATATTGTTGCTGAAGAAAAACTACCCGGACCAACATGGCTAATTTCAAGACTCATTGGCTCTCCAAAATCCAATTCCACAACATCGTTTTGATCAAAAGCGCCTACCAAAGTAAGTCTGTTGCCCGATT
Organism: Caerostris darwini; assembly: GCA_021605075.1. Taxonomy (NCBI): domain Eukaryota; kingdom Metazoa; phylum Arthropoda; class Arachnida; order Araneae; family Araneidae; genus Caerostris; species Caerostris darwini. The sequence goes on along the minus strand of BPLQ01011142.1, from coordinate 66,755 downwards.
CCTTGTCAGAATCATTAGATTCGAAAGCACTGAATTGCATTTTGTACTTCTCCAAACGACTCAGTTTTGGAGGAGGCAAGTCTTCTTTGGATTCATGTATAATGCTTTCATTTTGAATCGTTGTTTCGTCTTTTTTAATCTTTTTTTGATTTACTTCACCGGCTTTATGGGTGAACTTACCAGGTCTTTTTGGCCTAGACTTGCGGATGTCTTTCAGTACCTCGACTTCTTCCTGAATTTTATCGAAGACTTCAGTGACAGGGGGTGGTTCAGAAATCTCTGGCGGAGGATTTTTTATTTCACTCAGCATTTTGATACGAAGAGATCTCCGGAACTCTTCCAGATCACTGGTAGCTCCAGTTTCCAGTCCCACTGGTAATGTGTGCCTTCTTCCCTGCTTGGTGCCTCCTTTACCACGAATCTCCTTCATAGCAGCTGGTATTATGGCTCCTTCTTTACTATAAATGAACAGGTATTCTCCTTCCTTCATTCTAAGCACGTCTTCTACACCACCTTTCACTATCATTTCCACTTCTGTTGGTATGAGTACGTCTCGCATGCTGTCTTCTTCGACTACAGAAATCATATCGTTCACAGTTTTATCCGTCGTGGCACCAAGTACTGGGTACAGATACTTATGTCCAGCCATGGCTCTGTATTTGGCCGTTATGCGGCAATGGAAGTCGTGTTCAGTCACCATCCTAGAGGTGCCATCTAAATCAATGATCGGATAGGTGCATTTGTAATCTTTGAAATACTGCTGTTTTTCTGTGATTCGACATCCAGATATGTGATCAAATTTGGGAAAGTCGTCTAAACAGGGCACGTAATGATGGTCATCCATTGAATGGCTTTTACCAGTTATTCTACAAAAGGGCATAGTACAGGATCGCCTGTAAGTATAGATAGCCGCAAGAGGGGGAGGTCTTTGTCTAGTACTCTTATCCATTATGGGCTTATATAGACGAATTCAATGGCACTATAAAACTTCCTTTAAATAAAACTTTTGAAAGCACAATTATGAAATCACTACAGCCGAAAGTTTAATTTTGATTAATTAATAGAGCATTTCGTGCACTCGTCTTAATAATTAGTAATATATTTGTACACTCATCTCAATAAATAACAATATATTTGTACACTCGTCTCAATAATTAGCAATATATTTGTCACTCGTCTTAATAATTAGCAATATATATTTTAATAAATGTTTTGATTAATTTCGAAATAAAAAATGAAAGTGATGAACACAGTAATTAAAAACAATTCCTCAACAGCTAAAATATCAATCCAAAGTACTACTACAAATAAATTCAAAAGAATAAATTGAATTGAAAATTGTTATCTTTCTCTAACCTATCCACTGCTTTATGAAAATACAAATTAATTACACAGTTTACCACAAAATAATAATAATAAAAAAAAGCAATCATATGCACACCAGATCTAAATTTCACACCTACAGAAACAAAAAATACATCTTTTAAAACTATCTTCAAACTCTTCTATACACCCTGATCACTCAAAAATACTAATACTATATATTTCTTTAAAAAAAAAAAAAAAAAAAAAGTGGGGGGGACTTACTTCCTGTTGGGATCTTACCCAATTACTACAGCACACTAAATGCTCATTGTATTCCCATGCGTGTATCGATTCCCTCAATCCATCTCCATGTGGACAAAGCACCTTCTGTCCGCATCAAAACGATTCTCGTGTTTATAATCCCAAAGAGGTAAGAGGGAGTGTGCACCACTCACACCCAGAGGAGCCGAAAAGTGTTTGCTTCCTATCGCGTTGGACGCGAGCGAAGAAGGGATGTCACGTGACTCAGCATCCCCCCACACACCTCTCCCTCGACCTTCCCGCCAGGTAAAAGGAAAGGTCGGGGAGGGAGGAAGGAGGGTGACGAAGTGTTACGGTTATTTTGGCCCCGGGTGCCTGTCAGAATAGAACGCCCCCGTAGGACACGACATCTGATGGATGTTGGAGCTGATGCACTGCATTTGAGAAGCGGGCATTTCACTCATCGTGTTCATCTAGACGAAGCAAGATGGGCTCGAAAAGCAGATAAATTGATTAGGACAGTTAAATTAAAAATAAATAATAAATGTTGTGATAACAGCAAGCGTAAAAATGCATTGGTTTATGTAAATAACAGTTTCAAAACTGATAGAGAATAATTTAATAATTGCTTTTATTATTATTATTATTATTATTAATCTGAATAACAAGCATTACCATAAAAAAACTCATTATCATTGATTCTCGAACTGTGAGAAAGGGAAATTCAAGGATATTATGTAAAGCATTTTCTACAAATATAGATTAAATATACTGATAAAAAAAACTAAAAACATAATATTCTGAAAAATTTTTTTAAATACTCAAATTTTATTAAGAATTTCAGAATTAATAGTAAAACTATGATTGATAAGAAAATTCCTTATTTAAATAACCTCGATTCTTCTCATAACTATGTATTCATGGCAGAATATGATTTTTTTTATTTGTGGTATCAAATCATTAGTGAGGGACCTGATAGCGAGTGACTAACACTCACTCTGTGCCACAGGTTTCGGTTTCGAGTCCCGGCGGTTCCATGGATATTTTGTAGTGGTTCCGAATCCGCTTTAAATAATAGGTCCTGGTCTAATATAACTGTGGGACTGACAACCCCACCCCGTAAAAAAACATCTCATGTTTCGAAATCTGCTAGCAGGCAGACGGCCTTGACGCATCACGGGGCATTTGCGCCACTGATGATGATGAAATCATTAGTAAAAAAAAACTACTAATGCTTAATGATCTAAAAAAACTTTTAGATTTTTCGTCAAATGAAATAAATAATAATAAAAAGGTCCTCCGCTTCCCTTATATATGACATTTATAATTTTGGTTATTAATGTACCAAAAATAATTACTCATTAGTAATTTTATTAATTCAATGCACATGTTGGTGTGTTGAAACAATTTTTTACATAATATTTATATATTATGTTAATATTTATATATCCTACTAGCGTATATTTCTGGTATAAAAAGTTTATAAAATATCGAAGGAATCATGGCATCTAACGATAAAAAAAAAAGGCTGAGAAGTGCTGATAAGAGAGTCCCATTTTTATAAAAATCTCCTGCATTTTTTACACATCTCTCCACTAAAAATCTCCCGCATATCACCCCCCCCCCTTTACCTGGGGTCGTATTACCCAACCAGTTAAAAAACTGAAGACGGATTATCGGTGGGCCACGAACAGCCCATCTATGTGTGTTGAAGGAGTACAATGATTTCCGAGAGGACTTTCAGGGGTTACTGCCCCACAGTTGCACGTCGTATGACAGAAATCCCGGAAAACTTTCACCAGGAAGCCTTATTATATATGCGAGACGCCTTGCTACAATCGCCGTCGAATCTCCTCGTTTCTGAAAGTAGTGATTACAACAATGCCACCAGCGGAATCGAATCACAGCCCTCACACTAGCTGCACCTCCTGCATCCAAGCCTGACACGAATCGAGTGCATTAGATAACTATAAAAATTTATCAGCAATTGTTTATCATAAGTATAGATAATTATTCTAATCTGAATTACACTTATATATAATACGTCTTATATAAATGCTGATTTGAGAAATGATTGAATAGGACAAGCGTTAAAAAGACCAACAGGTAGAAAACGAGATTAAAAATACTTCTCCCACTGAAATTATTTCATTTTTATAAGTTGTCAGGCTTTTCAATACCAGTTGCAAATGTAGTATAATCTTGTTATGCCGCTCATGTGAGGAGATAAAATACAACTTTGTAAAAATTGAGTGATTTTCTTCTATAAAGAAATTCATAAATGCTTGCACCATGTAACGAAGGTCTGTTATAATAAATTTTGAATAGCTGCGAAGTAGAGCTAAATATTATACATCCAATAGCATTTTTTTTTTCAAGTATCAAAACATCCAAATCTGTCAAATGCTGATTCATTGATATGCATTTAAATCAAAGTTATCTCCTTGCTCTTCTTAAAGTTAATTGCAGTATTGATAAGTGCAGAATGGATTTGATGAGGGATTCGCTTCCAAAATTTCTGAAAATTTGACTTTACCCGTGCCGAAAATGTCCTGTTAGCTATTTAGAAAATCTATCATCCTTCAAATCACTTTTACAACTTTGAAATAAATATGCTTCAACGTTTATATCCTTTCTGTAGTACATTATGACATTTTTTAAATTTTTTGCCATATTTGGAAGCGGAATGTCTAGTTTATTTCCCACCCAGTTTCAGAAAATTTGACGCAGAGTCTAAAATATTTAAATTGAGTCCACAATCAACCTTGGGTAATTGGCCCACAGTATAAATAATTTGAAAACTTTTACACCAAGAAAATTATAAAAGATAACATACTTTTTTTTTCTTGGAGGAATAAAAAAACTTTCATCTTATTGAAGTTCTCTATGATCCACTTAGTTAGTGAGAGGTCATTTGCTTCTCTAAAAATTCTATGAATGAAATAAAAATTGCACTTTTTTATGTTAACTGATATTTTTTTAACCCAATTAACTATTTCATTCCCATAAAGGTAAAAAAAGTAAACGATGTATTGCAAAATAAAGTGCAGTAAAATATTCATAAAAGTTAGAATGTAAAAACAATAAAAACTACATTTCACATTTAAAATGATTTGTATAAAAATCAGGAAGATCTTCTTAGTATTCTCAAGGTTTGGATTGGTTTATCGCTCTACGGTCATTTTGGTTATTTAACCGGGACCTACAACAGTTTAACGTAGATTCTGAACCACTCCTAAACAAACATGCCACCTCCAGGATTCGAATCTGGAGCTTGTGGGACCAAAAGCCACATCGCTAGCCAATTGACCATCAGGCCACGATCATATCAACGGTAACTGCCCCGCATTAGTGTTACGTGATAGGGTATCAAAGAAAGCTTAAACACTCAATTTTATATCATAAAAGTATAATTCTAAAATGCATATTAATTATTTATTATGAGAAATATTTATTAGATAAGGAGGGGGCTCTAATAATATTTATAATAACTTAACTTATTATAATACTAATAAAATTAAATATAACAAATTCCTTCTTATAATTAAAGTATTAAAATAATGCATGAAATTAACTTAAAACATTTTAGCAATTACTAAAATTAAATATTACAAAGGAACTAATGTTAATTTTAAAAAAATACTGCTGATGCATATTAATATTAATAAACTGAATAGAATAACTTCGCTTTTCTGATTAAAGTGTCAAAAATTGTAATAATATATGCAATAAAAAATGTTAATACAAAATGAAGTTTTACAAGGGAAATTAAAATATATAAATGCTATAAAGACCCAGATATTATAAAATTTATTCAGATCAATAGATTAAACTGGGGTGCTCATCTATTTAAAATGCATGATTTAAACCCTTTAAAAAGGTTCTTTTTGGCAAAGCCACAGGGACAAAGAGGAAGAGGACAATCCAGGTTGCAATGGACAGACGCAGTCGAGAATTATTTTACTGTACTAAAGGTTAAGAATTGGAAGACCCCTGTCACCCAGAGGAAAGCTTAGAAATCTCCTCAAAGAAATGCCTTGGCCCACTCTAGGCTGTCATGCTATTGATGATGATGATGAGAATGGAATTTGATTTTATTGTGGAATTCCTACCAAAAAATTTTAAATCCTCATGATGAGCTAAAAGCTGAAGTCTAAAAGCAATAATACATTATTTGAAATCATAACATTGGTTCTATACATGGCATGAATAATTCATTCATTTTAATACAACAATAATATTTAAAAAAACACATGGAAGAGTTATTCAAATTCGTTCTTTCTCATTAAAAGCATAACAAATGACAGTATGAGAGATAAATATAAATTCTTGCCAAGAAACTTTTCTGTAAAACCAGTTCTTTGGAAGAAGAAAATTTCTTAATTAGGGGCTCACATGACCACGGTTGTTTTTCTTAAGTACTCGTTACCAGCAGAATTCTGGAGTTTAAACGTAAAAATAAACTACTTGTGACTCCGCAGACAAGTAACTACTGTAAAAAGTGCCACTGTTTCCCAACTTGCAATTTTCAATGTGACCGCAAATTGCGCAAGGCAGAAGCACCATGTTGAAAAGTTGAACAACCCTCTTCCTCCAGGTGCTGTGTCTTTTCAATTCACAATCTCACTTTTGTCTTTATGAAATCTTCCGAGAAATACACCTCGCGACGATATCGTTTGCTTTTTTTTTTTTTTTTTCAAAAAAGCCGCGTCTCGCTCGTTCGATGGAGCAGACGATTTCAGGGACCTAAATATAGACCCTCCCCCGCCTTCTATCAACAGACAGTAAAGAGTTCGACGGTCCTTCGAGGTCGTCATGAGTGGATGGTAAGCGCCATTACTAGAGAACATGGGTTACGTTATTTGAAATAACTTTTAGCATTCAACATAAGAAAAATTGTTTGACAAGTGAGATTTTGAGTTAAGCACAAAAGAGCTTTCATATATAAACTAATGTGGATTTCAATCCTCGAACTATGAGAACAAAATAATCAAATGAAAATGATAAAATATTTAAATGCCACGGATTAAAAAGGAAAAGAGCAGCTTTTTACCATTTGGTACAGAATAAAAATATATTTTTTTGTGAAAACCAATATTAAGAAATATTTGATTTAATATTTGGTTAAAAATTTAATAAAAATATATGATGTAGAAGAATTTTGCGATGGACATAAACTTTAATTATCAAGAACTTCATCATCATTGTGGAACAGCCCCATGGTGGGCCAATGCCCTATGCCTACTGGCAGTTTACAAAGAGATGTTTTTCTTTTTCGTGGTAAGGTTGTCAGCCCTAAGCTCAACACCCATATTAGACCGATAACTAAGTTTTAAAGTGGATTCCGAACCACTACAAACATCCATGATGCCCCTTGGACTCGAACCTGAAACCTGTAGCACCGAGAACCAGAGCGCTAGTCACTCGACCATCAGGCCCCATCATGATCTTTAAAATGCCTAATAATTACTCTTTGGGCAGTAAAATTCCAGATTTTAAATTTAAAAATGTTAAAGAGATCCTGCTAGACCAGTGATGGCCAATCCACGGCCCGCCTTGAACATTTTTCCTTCCCGTTTGATTTATAACACTTTTACAAAATATATTTATTTTATAATACCCAAAGTAGTGGAAACTAATGCATTAAAAAAATACAATATTTGGGCATCCCTATATTCAAAAGTTAACTGCGGAAATGATGAGAAAAAATTAACTTTGATATTTAAATAATATTCTTGCGTATATCGGACAGATATTGCCTGTTTTATTAATGTTACAGTTTACAGTTATGAAGTTCGCAGAATAATTCAATTACATTCTGCGAACTCATGATGAGTGGAGAAACAAATATCGCACTCAGCAAAATAAATATATTTTAATGATTTCATTTTGAGTGTCCTATATTTCTTTACAATGTGCGATTAGTATCATTATTATTATTATTATAGTATCTATGTTTACATGTAAAAATAATGGTAAACACATAATAACACATTATTCGAATGTTTCGATTTTTCAATTCAAAAAAATGTGGTCTAAGCGTAATATAGGGATATATAATTTTATTTGCGGCCCGCAGAGTTAGGATGTATTACCAAAGTTGCCCCAAGATCATTTGGGTTGGCCACCCCTGACATAATGGAAAAAGTAAGCCTCCAACCCTTCCAAAAAGAAAGAACAACACTATTTCCCCTCCCTCAGAAGTAATGTTAAGAAAAATAAAAACTTGTCAGTGCGACATTGCAATACACATAGAACTTTTCCAAGAACGAACCACGCTGTGTTCGACAGGAAGATTTTCCCGAAAGAGACTATCGCAGTCACATGGCTTCTATTTTGAGCGGCAAACGACCCTCTCCGCGTTCAGAGAAATGTGGGGCCCAACCGCAGGGGCGGTCCAGGGTGCTTCACAATCATTATGTTGCTTTCTCTCGAACATTACAGTCTAGAAAAAATAAAGCGACTGTTTTTTTTCAATTCCTTCTATTAGCTCACACTCCCCGATACATACATCTTGTTCAAATTTTCAATCATAAAATACTTTTTATTCATCCACTCAAGTTCAAGCACATTTTTTTTTTGAACTTGTAGTGGATGACACTGGATGCTAATACAGTTTTTTTAAATATTCATTCAGGAATAAAATTAAATTAATTAATTTCAGTTTTTTTTAGATTTAAGTAGCATATATCTACCGCTACAACATAATAGATGGCGCTAGATAAACTGAAAAAAAATGAATGAAAATTAGTTATAAAGGACTTCCTGCAATAGAGTGAGAAAAAAATAGGAATTGACTTAAAAAAATTTTTTTTATATTACTTGTTTTCTGTCAAGAGGAGATTTCGTTGAAAAATCGTCATTCTGTACAGAAAAGAAACAAGTAATATAAAAAAAAAATATTTAAAGTCAATTCCTACTTTTTTTCACTATATTGCAGAAAGTCCTTTATAAATAAAGTTGAAATTTTCTTCTTACATCTGGCGCCATCTATTGGTAGATACATGAAACTTAAATCTAAAAAAAACTACAATTAATTAATTAAATTTAATGAATGAATTAATATTTGAAAAAACTGTATTAACGTCTAGTGTCATCCACTACAAGTTCAAAAAAAATGTATTTGAACTAGAGTGGAGGAATCAAAAGTGTTTTATAAACGATTGGAAATTTGAACACGATATATATAGCGAGTGTGTGAACTAATAGTAGGAATTGAAAAAAGTATTCAAATAAGCGTAGATTCCTTTCAAAATAATCAACAATAACTGCTGTAATATGTGATTTTCATACTATTTTAAGTGAGTTTCAAGAGATATTTATTTAAATTTCTTATGTATTTCGAATGAACAGTACCATTATGAAGGAAATGGGTTGCCAATCATGAAGCAATCGTAATTTCATCTGTATCTAATTTAGCTGATGCATTTTAAAGAAAAATGAATAAGTCACAAATTAAAAAACAAAAGACATTTTTTTTTTTTCCTGAAGTTAAGATAATAGCAGTTAGTAGTTTTGTAGTTTTTTTCTACATCCGAAAAAAAATTGTTCAGCGGGGCTTAAATCACATAAAAGAATTGATGCAATTTATGTGTAATGTAAATCTTACTAAAATGAAATAAAACGATAGTATTATTATGAACGTTTTAAATTTTCTTTTCACATAAAATGAAATATGAAAAATGGATTTAACACAGCCATGTGTTTTTAGTAATGTCAAAAATTAAAGAGCATGAATTCTACTTTAATAAAATTTATAAAAATATATCTTAATGGATAAAATTCTTCCAAATGATAGGTAAATTCATTAAAATGGTATTATTTAAGTTAGATTTTTTTAAATAGTAGAACTAGAAATATTAAGAGCTCTCTTCAGTAGTATATTTCCTTTTTTATGATAAGAGACCGAGTGAGTAGCGCTCTGGAGCTCGGTGTTACAGGTTCGGGTTCGAGTCCCGGTGGTGCATTGGATGTTTGTAGTGGTTCGGAATCCACTTTAAGTCGTAGGTCTCGTTCTCATTTGACTGTAGAGTGTTGTGCGGGTAATGTAACTCGCGGACCCCTGGATAGTGCTACATGAGTAACAGTGTTCGTCGGTGCTGCTCACAAGGACATGATCAATACGACCCAGTACTCGACACAATTAAAAAAAATTAATATAAAATGAAACACGACGATAATATCAAATAAAAATGAATTGCTTTACAACCTAATTCAATACAAAAGGCAACCAAAAAATTATTTTAATTCAGTTGTTATATTTTCATTCAGGTTATTTAATCTCTAGATTTACTGTTGCAAAATAACGAGAACTACTTTGATATTAATACGAAAAGTGTTCATTTATTTTCACTAAGTAAATAATATATATTAATTTTTGTTTATTTCGTTTTATTTTCAAAAGATTATTTTTATCCCTCTCAAGAAAGTAGTTTTCTTCCTTTCAAAAATAAACGTTCCTTGAAATCCTTTAAAGCTGAATTAGCAAACTTCAAGAAATTATTAACACTCATTAAAATCCTTAGATTTCAGGAGAAAAGATGTATTTATTGGAAACTTTTTAAGTGATGCTTTTGTATTTATTTATTTTATAGACGAAAACATTAAAAAAAGAAAGAATATTCTGGAGATTTTATCATACACAGGTATGATAAAAACTCCAGAATATTAATAAAAATATATTTAGTAAAAATTAATCTACTATCTTTACATGACTTCCATTAAATGATGATGGAAACCTAAATGTATAGACTCTTCCTTTCAAGAATTTACGATTATTTTGCTCCAGGGGATTTTTCTAACCGATTAATACTAGTGCATGATTGAATGAATAGCATCATCTATGACAGAGGTGGCCAACCCAAATGATCTTGCGGGTCACTTTGGAAATGCATCGTAACTCCGCGGGCCGAATGTAAGATTATATATACCCCTATTAGATTAAGATTCACAATAGACATTTTTATATTCATATTGCAACTTGTTATATTACAGATGTACATTTAATTTAGATATCAAAATCAACGATTCTCCCATTAAAAGGATTGAATTCACCACCAATCTAGGCATTACCATGGATCCTGAACTTCGCTTCACAAGACACATCGAACACACTGCTAATAAAACCCTGAGAAAGTTAAATATTCTCAGAAAACTATGTGGAACTACTTGGGATCAAGATCTAAAACTGTAAAAAACGCATTCTGCTCCATCATTAGACCTGTACTTGAATACGCCGCCCCGATTTGGAATCCAAGCTCCCAGTCTTCTAAAATGGACTCTGTTCAACACAGAGCATCGAAAGTCATTATAGGAGCCGTCTCCTCAACCAATAACAACAAGGTTGAACAGGAATGTGGCCTACCTCCTCCCGAAAACAGACGCAATCTTGCCACCATAAAATTTACTAATAGAATTCGTAATAATAAAATGGATCATATCTCTACCAGAGTATTTAATGAATGGAAGGGCTCAACCAGACTCAAAAAATCCTCAACTCTACAGCTTGATAAAGATATCAGAAGTCGGACAAATTTGGAACATTCCTCTCTGGATTTTGTTCAAGGGTCCCTTTTTCCCAGAAAACCACCAAGTGAAACTAAGTTTGGTTTGAACCTATTACAACCTTGTTCAAAAAAAGAAGACTCCAATATTCTCAAACAAAAAGGCCTTGATACCATAGATAAGTTCTCACAAGGTAATCTTGCAATAGCATACACCGATGGATCCTCTGACAAATTCCTCAATAAGGGAGGTGCAGGCATCTTCTTTCTACTTCCAAATGGAAGTAAATACCATCATAAAGTGAACACAGGCCTGATAGCTTCAAACTTCTCCACTGAGCTCATAGCAATTAAAGAGGTTGTTGCTTTATATCTAAATCATTCAAATATCTCAGGCCTCACTGACGGGTTAGTGATTTTTTCTGACTGCCCTAGGAAGCTGGCATCAGTTATTAGCAGACTCAGAACTAATCATTACAGAGGGATGAAGATTCTCCCAGACAAGACCAGGGAATACATCCCCTGCAGAAATTGCCGTAACGCTTTCCTAACACCTAAGCACATTCTAGAGTGCCCAGCACTTACTCCCCATGTTTTGCAATTGGGTATGGTGCCAATCGAGGCCAAGAAGAGAAGTCCTGTATAGTGAAGCGCCGCCATTGCTAGCGGCCGCTATCGAGAAGACGTTTGACTTGATCTAACATTGATAATTATATTTTAAATCCATGGACACGATAACAACAGCCTGTTATATTGTTATATTAGATGTTCCAAGATGCGCCGGCATTATGAGCTCGCAGGAAAGAATTTAATTATTCTGCAAATTCATGACTGTAAACTCATGAATAAAACAAGCAATATCTGTCCTATAGTCGCAAGGATGTTATTTTAAAATCGAAGTTCAATTTTTCTCATGATTTTGACAGTTCATTTTTGAATATAGGGACGCACACATAATGTATTTTTTAATATATTGGTTTTCCCTACTTTTGTCATTATAAAATAAATATAAGTGAGATAAATCTCATGGGCCGGAAAAATGTTCAAGGCGGGCCGCGAGTTGGCCACCTATGATCTATGCAGAAAGAAAAAGCAATCGTATTTACTATGCAACTAATATTTTCAAATATATATTAAGATATATTTTTCAGAAAAAACACTTGGGGTGGGGAATGTCAGTTCAAAATTTTGGTGACAAAGAATGTGGGTGCAGTGTAGTAGACCTTCAACGCTCATTCTGAGAAACATGGAATCTTTTACATAGAGCTGCGCCATATATACAACCTACTTCAACTACAGTGGTTGATAACCTCAAGTGAAGATGCCGATATTCGAAAACAACTTTTTTCAAAAGTAAATGCCATGAACATTGTTTCTGCAACTCAGAACTAATATTTCAGTCTGTAATTTTTAAGTATTACAAAGCAACATTCAGAGAATATATGAGACAAAATCCTTCTAATTAACTCTGACGGCAATTTGTCACATCTTGTCGCTTAGTTTAACATATTAAAGCATATTGTTCACTGGCAGACAGCAATAATTGGGGGGAGAGTGGAGTAACTCAGAAAGCGAAAACAAACGGATTTCAAGCAGAGGATTTTTATTTTAAGCTGTGACCTCCTTTCGTGAAAAGATATGGGAGGGAAGAAAAAAAAATGGGGTAGCAAAAAAGTGAAAGGAGCAGGATAGCTTAGAAATCAAACAGTGGTGCTGCCATCTTGATTTAGAAATAAGAACTCAAGCATTTCTTGCTTTCAATAATTCATAGATTTCATTCCGTTATTATAACATGCTCGTGAATTTAAAAAAAAAAAAAATACTTTAATATTTCATATTGTAAAAATCATTTTCCGTTTTTTAAAACTATAATATTAAAGGGATTTTTTTTCTCTCGCTTTCAAAATGTCAATCAAATAATATATGAAACTGATTTTATAATGTAACTTAAATGTTAACACATACTATCTTGCACATATTAAATTATTTTCTATTTATTCATTAAATATATTGTACTGTTTCTTTTTTCAATTCCTTCCATTAGCTCACACTCTCCCTATATATATCTTGTTCAAATTTTCAATCGTTCATAAAGTACTTTCTATTCATCCCCTCAAGTTCAAATACATTTTTTTTTAACTTGTAGTGCATGACACATGTTAATACATTTTTTTCAAATATTAATTCAGTAATTAAATTTAATTAATTCATTTTAGTTTTATTTTTAGATTTAAGTTGCATGTATCTACCAATAGATGGCACCAGATAAACTTAAAAAAAATGAATTAAATTTTTTTTTTAAGGACTTTTCTGCAATATAGTGGAAAAAAAGTAGGAATTGATTAAAAAAATTATTTATATATATATATTATTTGTATTTCTTCAAATCAAAACACATTTAAATTGTTTTCATCTTTTTCGTATAACTACATTTTTTATTTAACCTTTTTCTTTATATTATTTACAATGCAGTAAATTGGATTTTATTAAGATATTTTTAAACATGTGCTACTTTTTAAAAAAATTCATAAAGTATCTATAGAATGAATGTAATTTTTGAACAAAAAAAATGTAGGAATAATTTAAGCAAATGATTTGTTACCAGATAGCCATGAATTCACTGGAGAAGCAGTGTAAACACATTAGGGAATCCATCAGCTTAAATAAGAAATAATGTATATATATATATATATATATATATATATATATATATATATATCCATTATCTTTCTTTTACCTGATACCTCATGAGATTTAGTCTTTCTATCTGCATTAGGTGCGTATAAAAAAATTTAATAAATTGTCTGAATTTGTAGTCACCAATAAAAATAGCTTACATTTTCATAGAACTTTAAGCGCCTCAGATTATCTATAAATATCTCCTTTAATTTCATAAATATTTTGAAACTGCTGCAACTACTAGCAGAAGGCCTCTAGAACAGGAATGGGAAAACTGCGACCCGCCGGAAGGTTCTATCCGGCCCGCGGATAAAATTTTAATTTGTCAGTGAGAGGCAAATTAAAAGAAATGTATATTTATATATTATATATTCATCTCCTTTTCTACTTTGATTAAATATTTTTTTTTCTTCCTTTTTTTTAAAAGGGCGGATGATATTTTTACTTTCTCTATTTTTGTTTTACAAAACATAAATCGACGAAATAGCAAGCACAGACAGCTTTCAATCGGTAAAGTGTTGAAAGCGAAGTTCTTTGTTAGTTATAGCTGTAGATTGGCGTCAATAAGCGTTATCTCTTTCTCGGGAAATTGCAATTTCATTCATCTGATTAACATATTTAAATTGTAATATTTGTATATTGTTTTTAAAATTTCATCTTGGCCAGCCAAACTTTTTTTTTTTTTTTTTTTTTGGCCCGCGACCGAAAAAAAAGTTCGCCCGTCCCTGATCTAGAACATGGGAAGGTCATCTTATTTGGAAGCTTTCTGTATAAAAATAATATATTCATACATTAACACTGGTTGGCCAGTTGACTGGATTAGTTTCCAATGTTTCTTGTCAAGTACATATATATTTCTATATTGTATATTTATTTTTTATTGTTCGTTAATTGAAATTTAACTATATTGATTGACATTTTAATTTTATTCTTACTTCTATGGCAAAAAAAAAATAACCTTAACTTAAACAAATAAATACTTTTCTTTTAAAAATCAAAAAAATGTGAGAAATATTAAGGAGTATTTAATCTATAATATAATTAAACAAATCTATAACATAATTAATCAAGAAAAATAATTAAATGTTGAGTTTTAATAATTATAAAAGTTTAGTTCCTTCTGTTCTCGTTTTTTTTTTTTTTAGCTGCCCGACAAACAAAAATGCAATATCATAAAATATGCAGAAAACTATGAAAATGTATGCACAGGAAGATAATACATATGTTAATAATTGATCTTATTTACAAGAAAATAATTTCATACAGCTATAAAATAATGAAGTAGGAACTCTTCTTGCGACGATGCAATTAGAAACCCAACGAGGTACACATTCAACAAACGTGCATATAGATTTCTGAAATATGAAAGCCCATAAGTTCTCTGCCTGACTTGTATCGCCTTCAATTTTTTATTATTATTATTTTTTATTTTAAATAAATATATATCAACCGTTAAAATTACATTACTATATTAAACATTGGCATGACAGAAGTATATGAATTACATATCTTTCATAAAGGGTATAATAAAAATAATGCGATAGCATATTAATTAATAAATCCAAATTGAACAAAAGTTAAATTTGGAATCATTTCTTTAATTATTTAAATTTTAATCTGTCTATAAATTTTATCTAATATCAATTATATTTAATGTCAATAGATTGTATATAAATGTTTTTATGGTTATGTTGTAAAATGAATATTTCTAAGAAGTGTAGTGTAGATTGCTGTCCTACATTTAACTGAAATTTATTCATTATTGATTGTGGAATTATAAATCTTGTGTCATAATGAAAGTGAGCGATATTAAAATTCTAGAAGAAATAACATTTCCTTGAAATACAAAGTATCATTTGGCATTGATATGAAATATTAAGTTTTTTTTCCCTTTTTCTAAAAATAAATAAATTATGAAGCTTTCAAATTTGATTAAAGA
Source organism: Caerostris darwini (assembly GCA_021605075.1). Taxonomy (NCBI): domain Eukaryota; kingdom Metazoa; phylum Arthropoda; class Arachnida; order Araneae; family Araneidae; genus Caerostris; species Caerostris darwini. The sequence continues at coordinate 51,068 of BPLQ01011142.1, read as the reverse complement.
TTGCAATTGCCAATAGATGGCGCCACTATGCAAATACAGAGGGTTTCTTTGGGGGGGGAGGGTATAAACTCGAACTGAAATTAAAGTTCTACCTTCTTTTTTCACCTTCAAGTCATTCTGTCTTATTTAAAATTAGATTTACACCAAACATACATTTTATATTCAAGATGTAGACATTTGAATACACGAAACAAGTTATAAACGATTTTGAGGTACTAAGTAATTATCGTTTTTATTATAAGAAAATTAAGAGAAAATACTTTTAATATAAACAATCAGTTCATCTCTTTATAGTATGTGCAAAATGTTTCGTATAAAAACGGATTCTTAAATTTTGCAAACGTAAAAGAATGGAAATCTTGACAATTTGAGATAAAATAAGAAAACACGGATTGACAATTATTTTGTATTTAGATTATTATGCAATGAAATGTGTAGTTGATTTGTTCCATAGGAAGTAAAGAATAAATAAATAAATTTTGCGAGTCAATAACAGTTGTGATAATTCGAAATATAAGTTTAAAGGGAAAACATAAAACATTGCTATCAAAATCTTTAATAATTATAGCATTTACTTGAATTCTACACAAAATTTCATAAGAATCCGTTACTAATTTAAGATTAATTACTTGACAAAGTCAGAAATTTTTCAAGTTATATATTCATTCGAAAGTTACATCAATATTCTCTCTATATTTTTTTAATAAACCCATGAACTAAAAATGGCTAGTATGCAGGTAATATTTTTACAATTTTTAAAATATTGAAATTCTCATTATCAAAATTTCGAATGTTCATAAATTTAAATTTCACTTAAATTAAGTAACAAAAATAATGAAAAAAATAATATATTTATCGATTACCGTACGATTTCACAACTCAAATCATGAATCTACTAATATACTGCTGGAAACATTCATGAATAAACATTAATATATGTATTTTAATTATTTTTTAATTGCGTCGACCATGACCCTACGTATTGACTATGTCCCTGTCAATAGCCCAAAGTGGGCTGCACCGACGAACTCTGTTACTCACTTAGCACTACCCGTGTAGCTTGAAGATATGCTACGGACGCGGAGTCACAATACTTCCGCAGCGTTCTACGATCCTGTTAGACCGGGACCTACGATACAAACATCCATGGCACCGAGCGCCTGAGCGCTAGTCACTCAGCCATCAGGCACCAGTATTTTAATTATTAAAACAAGTTAAATGTTTCTTGCGGTATACTTATTAAAGAATTAAATTTAAACCATCATTATTGAACAATTCTTATTGTATATGCCAAAACAGAAATTTTGCATACTAATGAAGTTTTATACCTCTATTAATTTGAAGATGTAGAATTTTTTCTATTTTATGAATTATAAATCATTGCAATTGATTAATTTCAATAAATATAAAAATATTATTTCATTTAACTTCGGAAACGTCTTCAGAATAGCATCCAACTATTGCATAATTTCCTTTTAATCGATTTTTAAACTGTATGAATGCATAATCTATTGCAACATCCCAATTTGTATCAGTCATAAACTAATAATTTGTATATAATATAAATTAATGAAGATATTGTATGTCAAAGAACACGACGAATGAAACATTTAATGCAAATCGTAAAAAAAAAAAAAAAAAAAAAAAAAAATCACTGGGATTTTCAATTTCATAGACAGGAGGATCCGTCTAATGAAAATAATAAAAACCTTAGAAACATTTTTTTGAAATGATTTAATGAGCAAAATGAGAAATGCATGGGCATCATTTTTCTCTAAGATTTCCCCCTAACTCTCAATACAAGTCCAATAATTATCACAAATGAATACATTTTACTAAAAAAACATTTTTTTTTCTTAGTTTAACAACCCACCAAGCACCTCTCGATATACTTCTTCATCCAATCCTTCGATTTACCAGATGACATTGTGACATGTATGGCTAGTTCATCTTGAATCACTGCAAGATTTTTTCTTTTCAACAGCAACAGTACTCTACAGCAGGAGTCTCCAAACTTTCCAGCCTTAGGGCAATACTGTTTACTCCAATAAGTACCAAGGGCCAAAACCGTTTTAATTTTTCTGCCATTATATATATAATTACATAAATCTTATGAGTATATTTTTACAAGTGTATAACCCGCGGTTTCATTCGCGTTAATTTAGCTTTTACGTTCCTGAGGGATTTTCAGGATGAAAATCATATGTTTGATTCAGGATATATACATTCCAAACATCGGCATACATACATATGCTCTACTCTTTACCCCAACATAACTACCGAGGGTAATTGCTGGGATGTTCATTAGTTTATAATGTTAGTGGGATTCATTTCAATTATTTGTTAGTTGTTATGCTTAAGTTGCTTTTCTGCGTATTATGCTTGTCATTGAGCTTTACCTAGCAAGTCAATAAAACCAAGTTATAATAATTCTGTGTTTTTCTTTTCCAATTTATTACAGCAACATGTAAGCTATTCGCTGTTACGGGCCGGATGGATGACACTGGCGGGCCGGATTTGGCCCACGGGCCATAGTTTGGAGACCCCTCCTCTACAGTATCAAAACTAAATGCCCTTGACAAGAAAAGGAGTCTTTCACAGATTTTGTCTCTTTACAGTGAGCTTTACATTTTCACTGGTCGAACAATTTACAACAGGACTATTCTTCTTTTGCTACATTTCTCCAGTTAAATGAACCTCTTTGCGCTGATACAATAAAAACGCTTGGTTCCCTATGCTCACCAGCTCCCTATTAAACATTTCTTATACTGGTATCAAAAATACTGCCCATTTAAAAGGACAGTGGTACAAAATTCCAACATGTAAGATTTCCATTTGATTTGCCGTAGTAATTTTAAATAAGTGTAACATGATAAGTACAAATTTACGTAGTATTAATTATATTATCTTTGTTGAAAATATTTAGCCACACTATAGAGAAGGTTGTTGCTCTAATGCAGCTGGTAATACAGACACAGTTAATCTTTATGCCATCAGCAAGGGCTGCACAGCTGTCACTCATTTAACACTACCCAGGGGGCACGTGTAGCTTGAAGATAATCTACGAACGCGAGTCACACTACCCCCACAACGCTCTACGATCCTATTAGACCGAGACCTGTGGCTTAAAGTGGATTCCGAACCCCTACACACATCCATGGCCCCGCCGGGAATCGAACCCGAAACCTGTGGTACAAAGCGCTAGTCACTCGGCCATCAGGCCCCCATATCGAGAAGGAACATTGTGTATTATTCCAACTATTGAAGTATTTTTGTATATATTTTCATTGGCATTCAAAATTCAATAAGCAGTCCCATGAAATATATATATATATATATAAACATTACTTATGCTTTAAAATAATTATTAAACAATAAAATTGAAAAGTAATTTATATATTTCGAATTTTTTTTCTTTTTTTATTTTATTATGTGATGAAAGTATCTTTTGATGTGGAAATTACGGGTTAATAAATCTGATATTAGCATTTAACCTTATAAAACAAGTAAGGCAAATGTTTTCATAATTTTCATAACTTGTATGTAAATAAAAAATATATATAAAATAAAATTAAAAATGTTAAAATAATGGTACCAAGACATTAAGAAATCCATTTTAAACCTCAATTGTTTATGTAAACAATTATATTTTTATTAAGAGTTAATGAAATTTAACTAATTAATTATTAATTAATAATATATTTTTAGTTATTTGAATAATAATTTTCTAAATAATTTTAGAAATAAAAATAATATTAATTAAATTAATTTAACTAAATTCGAATTTAATATTTTAATTTAATTTTTTTTAATTTAGTAAACAATTTATTTTCTAAATAAATTATAAAATAATAAATTTTCAAAATAATTTCTAAGCATTTAATATTATAAATTCCACTTTAAAATACTTCAATTTATCACAAAATTGAAGCATGCATAAATGACTATTGGAAACTTCTGTACTAAATGCATTATTTTAAAAGATTATATTAATTAATTTACTTAAGATATTAAATATAGAACAATTTTATTATATTAATTATAAAATATATTTAGCAATTGATTATATTGTTAGAGAAACATAGAATTTTGAAAAAATCAGCAACTTATATTCATTAAAGTAATAGTTGCATTATATATTATATATCTATATATAAATTCCTAATTTATTAACCATCATTTAGAAAATATCACAAAAAATTATTATTAATTAAAAAAATTTAGGTGAAAAACTTCAAATTTTTACTTTCGCATTTCACTTTGAATCTTTATAAGCAATTTAATTAAGATATGCTGAATAGATGTCCTTTTATTGCTCTAAAATTAAATTATAATACAATATGATAAAAATTATTTTTATAACAAAATTTCATTTTTTAATCCAGTTATGAATACAATTGTAAATGTTTTTATCACACTCTTTGTAAAAGTCTAAAACTTTCACATGGATGGACTCATTAATGAAAATAATAGAATATGAAATCTCTTTTAATGTACAACAACTTTATATGGAGATCAAGAACATTTTTCAGTTGTTAAAACTGTGAACTATTGTAACATAATATTGATAAATGGAGCCAATATTTCGGGGCCATGATACTACATAGACGATATTAAATATGGAAAGAATGTAATAGTTATTCAACAATCACAAAACAGTATAAAAATTCTTGTTTTCTTCTAAGTGGTTCTCATGTAAATTAAGAAGATGGTACACTGATGGAGGATTCGACACCTTTTTGAATGAAAATACTTGGTGAATTGATAGATGGATCACAAAATAAATATTAGTAAAGCATACATACGAATCAATAACAATCAGGTGGTGGAGTTTTCATCGATATACTTTGAAGAAACCATGCATCGGAATCACAAACTCACAATCCCATCAGGGATTCATTTGGGCACGAATTGCACGCTCTACAATCTTCCTATAGATAATCCATGGTTTCGAAAATATATCACCGAGATATGTTACATTAAAAAGAAATGTCTGAAATATCACCAGGATGGAATAGACAACCACAGACACTATTCTAATCATAATTTTCGAACGAGCTCTTCGACGATCGTGCTTCGCATTTCATTCGTTGTTGATTCTGTTCTTTTTTTTTCGATTCATATCTTTGTATTGGAATAATACACTGAACATAGGACGAATACCATAGATCTATGAGGATTTCTCGTGCTCTTCTCCTGGGGTGTTATCTTCGGATTCGGCTTGTGACAGATGGGACAAGAAAACTGGGTGGATGAACCTGTTGTAGATAAACTTGGACCCATTCAAGCTGAAAGGCATGAAGCACCAGATAAGGAATATGCATTTCAGCAGCCAGTAAAAGGGAATCAGGGTCAGAATGAAGTCGGAGAAGAACTCGATGAGCGAGAGGGCGGCGAAGACCACCCAGTAGGTCAACCAGCAAGTGTCGTCTTCCTTGTTTCGAGATTCGATGGCCAGAATGGAGGAATAGGCTGGATAGGCGAAGCCAATTCCATTGCAGATGATCTGGGCACCGTATCCAATGATGACCATGGCGGCCATGATGAAACAGGTAGTGAGGACGATCTTACGTCGCTCGATGCCGGTGAAATCCTCCACTTTTTTCAACATTTCATTCAATTTGTTGTCTTCCTGCAGCTTCTTGTCCAGCTGCAGCAGCACTTTATTAATAGAAAACATCTTGATGGAAGATTTGATTGCGATTTAACTGAGAATTGAATGCAAGGGTGTGGAGGAATCAGATGCGGAATGGAAAGAGATTCCGGCTGTGCTAGTCCGTGCAGACGCTAGGACTAATGTCGGTGAGTTGGATTTTTTTTCCTGCCGTTCTTTCTGGAGCCGTCTTCCCCCCATCCTTCCATTCTTTCTCTTTATTTAGGTTCCGAAGGTCTCGGCGATTAAGACTGCCTGCCAAAAGTGTTGGCATTGTTTCTCAGAATGCATTTTATATTGAATCCTTTTCCACTGAGTAAAAATAGTTACAAATAGCGGCGACAAGGTAGTTGTATGGCAATCTGAATATTATTTTCTTATGGAATGAGTATTTGATACTTATTAGATTCAATATTAATCAGAATGATTAAATTAATTTATTTGTAATTCAGAAAATATATTGGCATGGAAAGGGTCATTTGAATAACTCCAAATAAGTTAAGATAAAGTTTAAGATAATTAAGCGGAACCACGCCGTAATATGAAACTAGTAATAAGTTTTCTTTTAGAAACTTCTATGGGAAAATAATATTTTAGTATCTTTCGTTTAGTGATTTTTTTGTTTTAAACGAATGAAAAACGAAACAAGTTTTTGAAGAAAGACAGAGGTAGAATTTTTGGAAATGAATTTATATATTTCCTTCTTTATTGTGGTAGAACATGATTTCTCTATTTATCTATAATAGAGTCAAGTATTTTTGACTATCCTGTATTAACCCAAATAAAAATAAAGCCTTGAAAAATTACTTTATTTTAATAAATTCATTGCAAGAAATATTGGATGACAATGTATTCTATTTTTAAAAAATTATCCCTTGTTGTTATTAGTATCATTATAAAGACAAGAAACTCATTCGAATCTCACCCAGAAATTTGCCAATCATTACATAGTCATCATAATAGAGAAATCCATATTGAAGCAAGGAAGGAATAGAATGAAAGGAAATCCAGAATTAGAGCTTCTTAAGTTTAATTTTCGAGAAAAAATGTTAAATCTAAATTAGTCATTTTTCGTGAAAAAGATAAACTTAAAAATTGTGTCATAGACTTAAAGATATAAAAATAAATTTATCAATTTAATCAAAAAAATCTGCTTTTAGGAGAAAAAAAATCGCATGTGTTTCTAAATCAATACAAAAATTAGATGGTGTAAAACATTACCCACTTCTCGAGTTTTGATGCACTGAGTAACAAGATCATCAATACATTGAAATTAAATTAATTTAAAAACAAAACACAGCGTAACGTGCTTTTAAAATTTATATGGCTTTTTAGCATTTTATGGTTTATATTTATGAAACACTCTAGAGAAATATGTTTCGCACTTTACCAAGTAAAACAAATAAGCAAAAAAGTTAAATATATTCATTATGTAAACCTTCTATCTAAGAATACAACAACATTAATATTAATCATTTATCATTGTTAATATCATAATTATCAAGTATAATTGTAGTAGACAGTCTAGGATTCATTTTAATCCCTACTTTAAAACCTTATATTTAATCCAAAATCGACCTCAAAAGAAACTTTTTATCAAGATGAAATGTGCGCCAGTCAGGTCTGAAGTTATTTTACAACATTTTCCCAAAACGTGCTTTCTAAATCTTCCGATAAATATATTCTAGTGACCAAAACTAAAGTTAAATACATATTTTTCAATAATTTAAAATACTTTTGATATCTTATGCTTCTTAAATGTCGCTGTTATTAAGCTAATTTAATATAGCTAACTTTTATAAGAAATTGCTTAGATGGCCATTTTCCGACCTTCTACAAAATTTCATTTCTTGAAAATTAAATCAAGAGATTAATTGATTTCATTTATAATAACTTTTCATAATCGTTCAGTTAAAAAACTATAATATGGAAAGTAACACGATGTGGATATGATAAACTGATAGCGATAGGTGCTTGCAGCTGGGAAGTCTCAAGTAGAGGTAGTTCGATTGCTAAAGTATCTAGAATTATAATTCTTAGTTATGACATTCATTCCAAACAACGTGATCATGGTCACCTAAACCCCAGGAATTGTTAAGTATCATTAAAGAATGTATACGTAGAGGATTGAAAAGTAGCAATAAATGCACAACAAGTTCGATAGATAGGTACTCTCTCAGGACACAACTTCTAGGGCTGGAACAACCATTTCTAAACAACTTCTTATAGATGCTTAGCAGATCAGACTCTTTTACTCATATCAACCATTTTTGTGCATGCATCAGAAGATAGTGATTATTTCATAGAAATAGACAAATCATTCTTGGGCATAGCAAAAAGAGGACAATATTAATTTCAGTTATGAGATACCGACAATATACCTCTTAAATTAATCATTTTTTTAAGTAAGATTTTTGTATGAAAATACGCCATGTTTAATGGCCATACACCATTGCACTTCTTCGATGTGAGGCACAGCATCAGCTAAGCACTATAGGAATGAGACTCTTGAAACTTATGTGACATTTTTATGGAAATCTCTGGAAGATTCTATTTTATGGAACGATTTTCTAACAGAATAGGAAATTCGCAGTATAATGTGGCGAGTGAAAACATTAGAATTAAAACTTATACATTACATTTGGAACATTCTTGCATACATCGAACTTATACAAGAAGTATGATTGCAAGACATCAATCTCTTCGATACTACAGGCGTTACATCTCACCCAGCTGAATTAAGTTACGCACAGAAATCTCATTTACAACATGAGGGATTTTGCGTGGTTTGGTTAGCTGTGCTAGATGGCCACACTAGCACTTATTAACTGTGCAATTTTGAAAACAGGAGGTTTTATGTTTTGTCCGATTTTAGATCTCATTTGCATACAACAAGAAATTTACTGTTTTGTTATTTATTTTGTGGCGTTACTATTGTCTATCTCGCAGCATTGTACCCATATCTCATTGCAAGGATCAGTGTACCAAAAGTTCATTTTGGACAATGATGTCCCATAGTGTGAGACAAGCAAGAGTATTTTAAGACAGATTCCAGATTTCTTTTTGTCTCATTTATAGCATGGACATTATATAATAAACCAATTTTTTTTTGTAACATTAATCTTGGCCATCAGTACGCTCTGCAAAAATGATCAATTGAATAGTATAGATTCGGAAGGAAAAAAGGTGTGCAATTGACAATAAAAACATTTTCTTGACAATTACTTTTTTGATATGATAAAACCGGACTTTTTTTTTTTTTCGAAAATTTACATGTAAAAATTATAATTTTTAATTACAATGTAAAAATAGTGTAAAAATAACAATTTATATTAATGAAATTAAAATGATCGGTTGAAAATTCACTTAGTGAGCAAGATGATAAAAATAAAGACTCACCCTTCCCTCCATGATGGACTCCGTGAGGAAGGAGTCCTGCACGGCCCTGTGGGAGGTCGAGAGGCTGGACTCGTCCGCCTCGTAGGCGGAGGTGAGGCGTGTCTTCTTGGACGAGAACGTGAAGCTGTCGTCCTCGAGCTCCCGCCGGACACTCCGCTGCTGCACGGACACCGATTCCTGGTCGAAAGTGGTGGACGACAGTCGGGAAGTCACGGACGTCGTCCGCACTGACGTGCTTGTGTCCATCAAGCCGTCTGCAATAACAACACAAGGTTTCATGCCCAATAAAATAAAAGATTTCTATATAATGGTTCATTAGTTACTTAATTCATTTCTTCAAATTAAATGAATAAATAAGCATATGTTTTGATAATAATCAGAGCAAATACTTATTTTTAAGGAGTTCTCAAGCAGTAAATGTGTCTTTGCCAGCTTAGACAAGTAATGAATTCGATATTTATTGTTATCAGGGGGGCGAAGAGGATCCACCTCCGTGTGGTGCCCCCTGGTAACGTCACTTAAGATGGCTAAGAGATCCTCAGTCTCCTGCGGGGATGTGCGCGGCACGCTCTATAGCGTGACGTTTCTTCTCCAGGTGTAATATTAACGCCCAGTTTCGGGCTGCCATAAGCGGTGGGGGTGTTGTACTTATTACACATCACCCTATCCGTGGAGCCGAATAAGGCGGTACCCCGGTAGCCTGAGTGGGTGCTGTCGTGTTTCGGGTCATTCAGTTAGCGTATACCTTCGGGTGGGACGGGTTATTATATTTTGAATTTATTGTTATCACATTTTGATTTTATTATGAGCGTACTAAATATTGTTGATAGATAAAGATATTAAAAATAAATTTCCCAGTCTACAAATCAACTTCAGAATATTGAATTATACTTTCTTTGAAAATGATGGCCTTTAAGAAGAACAAAATTTTTTTCTATGTTAAGAAAAACCTTTTTTATAAGGAATTTTGTTACGTGATTTAGTATCCTCAGTTGCTATATCACTCATTCCAACGTTAGACTCTATATTTTATTAATTTAAAAGAAAACTATGGGATAATATGAATGACTTTTTTTTTTTTTTTTTTTACGTAAACCATATTCTTCAATTGAATAGCTTTGCCAAATTTGAAACTTTTCTCTTTATTTATGTATGTGAATAAAAAGAAAATATGTAAGTAAAAACAAAAGGATGCCAAGGTGCAGTGAAAACAAAATTCATTCTTACTAATTCTCTTCTTATAATCATTTCCACTGCATTCACTTATGATTTATGATTTAATTCATCAGTCACTGACGTACTAGCATAACCTAATTTAACATAGTTCGTTCATTCTAATTGCGAATTTCATAAGTATAATAATTATAAAACCATTTGAGTTATAGTATTTAAATGAGTTATTATGCATGGCAATGTTACAAGATTAAAAATACATTTTGCAACTTTTGTCGAACCTAAGTATTTAAAATATGTTTTTGACATTTTGAAAATTAAAGTTTCTCAATAAATGCCTCATTCATCAGGATTTCTTCCTGGCATTTTTTCAACATCAGTGTTGGCAACAAACATAATGTCACTTACCCATTTTTTTCTCTCGCTCTCTCTTCTTTCTATAAACCTAGAAGGCTCTTAAATGTTTGAATTTTTTTTTGTAATATTGATGAATTTATTTAATTAATTTAATGAATTAAGCCATAAATCATAAGTGAGTGCAGTAGAAATGAGCATAAGAAGAGAATTAGTAAGAATGAGCTTTGATTTTACTACGCCTTTTCTTTTTACATACACTTATAAATAAAAAGAAAATGAAAATGAAAACATAATATTTAAATAATAATTAATAACATAAAATAAGAAAACACCATTCAAACAAACAATTTAAATTAGTTGAGAGAATAACTATGTAAGTTTAATAAAGCTCAAAACTGTTAAAAACAAAAATATTTCCTACAATGCCAAGTAAGAATTTATATAAATAATGCATAAAAGTAAGAATATAAAAAAAACATTAATGCTCAAAATTAAAAGTTTGGTAAATTCACTTAAATTATAAAATTTGAAAATATGTAACTTTTCAATACATATTTAAAATGTCATATTTTGTGGATTTGAATATATTTTCAAAAATATTATAATTTAAATACAAAAGAGCACAATATTTATTAAAAAAATTATATTTCTTAGCTCCTTAAATTAAAATTAAAATTACTATCTTTATAACTGGAGAATTTGATATATCACTGTTGTGCTTATGAATCTTTTAATTTAAAATTTCTTCAAATTTTTTGTTCTTTATTTCCAAAGAAATTTAACCGTATTTTTCCATTCAAACATTGCATGAAGAATAAATTAATTCTTTCACTCTTTGCATGTGTAAGAATGTAAAGAAAAGAATTTAAATGAAAAAATGCGTTAATAATTTCTTTTTTTTAGTTAAAAACGAAATTACTTTTCTTTTAAACATTACTCAGAAATAATAAAATAAAATTAATAAAATTGTTGCTTATTCTAATGATTTTATATTCGCCAATTTTAGTGTACGAATACAAACTTTTTTCTTGTTTCTAAAAGTTACATTATGTAGTAAACGGTATGTCCGCCAGAGGACGCCACTTACCATCCGTGTACTGGTAGGAAGACGCCTTGAAGGACGATTTCGTGAAGGACATCTTGTTGAGTTGGCAGCCCTCCGGATGGATGGCTTCGCCCTGAAAGAAAAGAAAAAAAATGTCGATTCATACAGCTGTATCAGGATCATTCAGTACGCAATTATTTTTTAAAAAGAATTTTTTATTTATTTATTCATTAATTTGAATATGTACCCGTAAGCCAGCCTTTATTTATTCAGACATCAATTGTTCGATAATGCTCCTCTGGTCGAAACTAGCTCTCCAAATAAATAAGTAGACAATTAATTTTTCAATTTTAACCTAAACAGTTATTACAATTCTCTACTCAGGTCCATATACTTAATAAAGTTAACTTTTATTTTCGGAACCTAAATTTTCATTTATAAGGGGAAACACATACAAGAGAAAAACTAATTTACATATTTTTTTGCTGTTAAGCCAGGGGTGGCCATACTTGAACATTTTTCCGGTCCGTGGGATGTATCACACTTTTGGAAAACATATTTATTTTAGAATGGCCAAAGTAGTGAAAACCAATGTATTAAAAAAATACATTACTAGCATGCGTGCATCCCTCTATTCAAAAATGAACTGTTGAAATAATGAGAAAAAATTAACTTTGATTTTAAAATAATATTCTTGTGAACATATGACAGATATTGCCTGTTTTATTGATGAGTATACAGTTATGATCGCACTAGTCATATCATACTAGTCAAATAAATATTTTATATATATATATGATTTCCTTTATTTCATTCATATTTATATATTTTTATATTTCATTTTTAGTGTTCTATATTTCTGTACAGTGTGCGTTTAGTAAAATCGTTATTATAGTATCTATGTTTACATGTAAGAATAATAGTAAACACAATAATAATAAATCATTCTGTTTCAATTTTTCACACCAAAAAATGTCTATGGGGGGGTTTGAATCTAATAAGGCGATATATAGTTTTATATGTGGCCCACAAAGTTAGGAAGCATTTCCTAAATGGCCTGCAAAATCATTTGGGTTGGCCATCCCTGTGTTAGACGATCATATTTTCAATTTTTTGTTTGATAAAGAATTCGCGTCAAAACTTTTAACAAAAATAGCAGTTAAAAATGAATTTTTGTCCAACAAATTTTTTTTCTACTCTTTTAATGTAGAAATCAACTGAATTTTATTAGCACGGGTTTTTATTATTATTATAATTATGGTTGAGTCCATTTTTTTGTCTCAAAAGAAATTTTCTCACAATGTAAAATTGAACATTACATTAACCCCATTACATTACATTGAAAACAGACTGTAGGCTGGCAATAGTTCAAGCAGAAAAGACCAGATCATTAATTGCCAACCCTTCCGAGCTTATACATGGAACTTCTGAACGAATTTTTAATGCCGAACTTTAGTTTCAGCTAAATAACACTAAAAACAAACCATAAGAAAAAAATCCTGATATCTAGTTTGGTGTGCACAAGAGAACAAATCTCTACAATGGTTACTGTATTGTTTTGTTTTGTTTTGTTTTGCTCTTCATTGATTTAGAACTGCATCAATGCAGTTAATTTTCATAACTACAATAATGTAGATAATTTTCCTAACTTTCCTTGTTTCATGTGTTGGAAGGTTGGTTTCATCTTTATACCAGGGGTAGCCAGTCTTGAAAATTTTTCCGGCCCTTTGAGATTTATTACACTTTTACAAAATATATTTAATCTATAATGGCCAAAGTAGTAGAGAAACCAAGGTATTAAAAAAATCCATTATGTTCGCATTCCTATATTTGAAAATTAACTGCCGAAATTGTAAGAAAAAGTTAATTTTGATAAAAATAATGTTCTTCCGAATATAGTAACAGATATTACCTGATTTATTCATGAGTTTACAGTTATGAGTTCGCAGAATAATTAAATTTTATTCTGCATTATTATTATTATTATTGCTATTATGAGTATCATTATTATTATTATATTATCTATGTTCACATGTAAGACTAATAGTAAACCAATATTAATAACTCATTCTGTTTCAATTTTTCACTCCAAAATATTGTCTACAGTGGGTCTAAATCTAATAGGGGGATATATAATTTTATATGCGGCCCGCGGACTTATAATGCATTTCCAAAGTGGCCCACAAGATCATTTGGGTGGCTACCCCTGTTTTACACCATTGAACGCCACAGCAGTGTGAGACCAACCAATCTCATACCTCGCCACTGAATGAATACATAGAATGGCAGCTTGTTCACTGGATGAGGTAAGAAAGGTATGCCCTCTTCGTTTGAAGGAATGAATGTCCTTGGTTGCGATCACATAGAGTAGTGCAATTTTACTTTTTATTTCTAATTTAGATTTGATGATTGAAAATTATGAATTATAAGGAACTTGATGCAGGAAAGAAAGAAATTCAAAAAGTGCATTAAATGTGCACAAATTTTCTTTGCCAGAAATAGCTACGGAATTATTAAAGTTACTGATTCATGAGGATGTAAAGAAATAAAAATGTCTACTATGTACATTTTTGTAAAAGTTTGAGCTAGGGTGTGATGACAATGATATATATATATATATATATTTATACACTAAGCGGACAACTATGACACAGCGTTTTTTTATCAATAAAAATATTGCAAATTTCAAAAGAAATACAAGAAAAAAAACTTGCTTATTCAAAGTATTGTCTCTCACTAACGACATATTTCTGCCATCTCTCTCGCGAAACATGAATAACGCGACGATAAAACGACGCGTCTTTGTATAGAAACCATTTAATAATCTGAAGAGGCCAGGTCTGACCTGTAACAGATTCCATTTCAGAGTTTTGATAGTGTCCTGCATGATGAAAGTGCGACGGCGCGGAGAGTTGTCGTGTTGCAATATCACTCATTCGGGGGCCTGAAGGCCGAGTGTCTGGCGCTCGGTACCACAGGTTTCGGGCACGAGTACCAGGGGTGCCCTGGATGTTTGTAATGGTTCGGAATCCGTTTTAAGGCGTAGGTCCCAGTCTCATAGGACCATAGAGAGTCACAGAGCCCAGTCAGATTTCTCACCCACATCATTCCCAAACTGTAAAGGGGCAACTCATCCCCAGATGCAATGATGTGGTGTGGTGTGGTGTGGTGTAGTAGTAGTAGTAGTAGTAGTAGTAGTAATATCACTCATTCGTGTCCCATTCTGCTAATTTTTCGAACAAAGATTCAAATTGATGAGTTGTTGTCTGTAGCAAGGCCAATTGATAGTCTCACCCGGTTTCAACAACTCATCATCCTGAGAATACCTTATCCTCATTATCGAAATCGACACTTTTGAAGTGTTCCAACCAAACTTCACGGGTAGTGTTTGATGGTGCATGTTCGCTGTAGACCTCCTCAAGCAGACGGCGTGGCTCAGCAACATTTTTTTTTCAAGTTAAAGTAAAAAAGCAAAGTTTTTCACAAATTCTGTTTATTTTGCACAAAACTTGGCATTACCACGGATTTTGTTGGTATTACCTCGGATCATCGTTGACAGATGTCTAAGATATAAAAAAACACAACTTCTGACATATACGTTCACCACACGTGCCGTTAGCGCCATCTATGAGCGAAATCCGGAAACTTAGTTGAGCGAATTTAATTTAAGGGAAACATCGGTCAGTCTCGTGTTCTCTTAATATACCACGAACAGATTTAAAAAAAAGGGGGGTGAAAGCTTTGAGAAGGGAATCTTTAAATATTTATCTTTTCTATAATTTTCTATAATGTTTTTGTTATTTATCCTGATTATTCGTCTTATTTTATAGGGTCATCATCATCATCATCTTCATCAGTGGCGCAAGAGCCCCATGGCAGGGACAAGGCCGTCTGCCTACTGGCAGATTTCGAAAAGAGAGATATTTTCTTTTTACGGGGTAGGTTTGTCAGACCTACGCACGACGCTCTACAGCCATATTAGGCCGGGACCAACGGTTTAAAGTTAACTCCGAACCATTACAAACATCCGTGGCACCGCCGGGACTCGAACCCGAAACACAGAGCGCCAAATTTTTATAGATGAACGTTGGAAAATTACCATCAAGCAGCACGACACTGCGATATGCTTAAATGAGCAGTCATAATCCACAACGAGTTTCGTCGTTTCTGAAAGTAATAACTGCCACGAATGTCACCAGCGGATTCCATCCCAAGATTTCTTGCACGTTAACAGTGAAGGAGGCTTGTAAAACATTTAATGATAAAATTTTAAAGTTGAATTTTTATTTCTCTATAGAAAAAAATTGAGTGAAAATTTATAGAATTAAAAAAAAAAAAAAAAACAATATAAAAATATTATTATCATAAAAAAAAGATTTATAGACTACAAAAAGAATGGATCTCTTAATAAAAACTGGTTTAAGTATAATGGAAGGCGAAATAAATGAATCACAGAGCTCATTTCGTTTTAAATAGAGAACAACAACGTAAATAAGTTTTGTTCAAGTTCAAGTTGTTTTGTTCAAATTGTTCAAGTAATTTAAAATTTGAATTTATATACCATTTTTTACATGCATTTATGCTTTCTGTAAAATTTTGTTACTTAACTTCGAATTGGCACATTTACTATATCATTCATGCGATGATAAATAATTTATAAGAGTTTATGTAAGTGCCTGCATTTTTTAAAAGAATAATTAAATAGAAAAATATTTTATCTAAATATTTAAACATAGATTAAATATCCAAATCATTAAAAAGAGTACTTGATTTATAATAAAGATATGTGAACAGAACCCTCATTGTAAATCATGGGCTACCTATACAAAAATATGCTACCAAATAAAAAATAAACATATTATGTACAAATTTTATATAGTTATTAAACCTATAATATAAAAGTTAATACTATGTAAAGTTTTGTGATAATTATAATGAAGAAGGTTATTTATAAAATACAGAATTAATTTATCACCTTATAAACTAAATTTGTCTTTCAAAATAATTACTCTTTCTGCCACTAGATGGTAGCACGAATACTAAGATGAAAAAAAACGTAGGAGGAAAATTTAAAAAGTTTGCCAAGATTCTTCTCTCCCTCTATTCTTTTTTCCTAAACATATCAGTACCATGCCAATACGAAAAATACATTATAAACTATACATACTATATTTAATAACACATATAATGTTCATATATCAGTTAATATTATATACTTTTACATATTTTAGTATTTTTTTCATAATTAAATCTTGCTTAACAGAAAATATTTCGTTAATCATAACGAATTTTAGTTATGTACAATATATAAAAATATATATTATTCTTTCGGTTTTTTAAAAGGAAAGATATCATTATTCTTACATAATTTGAATAAACATTTTACATTTTCATAAAAATTAAACTTATTTATTTATACACCCAAACGAAAATAAATAATTGAAAACAAAAATTTTAATTAATCAGTCATTTGTTGTTTATAATCCATCATTATAGAGAAATATGAAATGAGTGCTAAAATACAAAAGAGTTTTCATTTAGATTCTGCATTCTAAATATTATTAATGAACATAATACGCTATTTAACTCACAATGCGATAAAAAATAAGACCTAACATTTTAATTTTTTTTATCAATAATACGAATTACTGTTTCATTATTAATAATTATGTTATAATGAGACTATTTAATTTATTATTACTCTTTATGTGAAGAGTTTTCATAATTTTTGTTTCAAAAACAAATTTTTAAATATAGGTATAAAATGATATTTATTAATATCATTTTATACCTATTTATAGTTAATGCAATGCAATTATGAAATCGAAACAAAAATTATTTATACGGAAGTTGTTGTTCTAATGCAATTGGCAATACAGAGACAGTTAATCTTTATGCCATAAGCAAGCCGCTGTTACTCATTTAGCATTACACAGGGGCACGTGTAACTTGAAGATAGGCTACGGACGCGAGTAACACTACCCCTGCAACGTTCTACGATCATGTTAGACCGGGACCTAGGGTTTAAAGTGGATTCCGAACTACTACAAGCCTTCATGGCACCACCGCGAGTCGAAGCGGAAAACCTGTGGTACCCAGTGCCAGAGCGCTAGCCACTCGGCCATCAGGTCGCATTTATACGGAAGTGATGCAAACTATTTTTAATATGTAAATAATCTTATCGCAATTTTGTTATATTATTTAAAAATTATACAAATTTAATGATTGAATTGTAAATAAATTGAATGCAAAATTACGCGCTCATTAATATCGATGAATCCAATTAAATTGCTGATGCTTATAGATTTTACATAACTAGGAAGCCACCTTTTACTGCTTTTACCACGTTTTTTCCCCCTACTTGGCTATTAAAACAGAAACAAGATAGTGTTTTGAATTATGGTTTAATACATACAGTATACAAAATTTCAGGACTGAATTTTTGAAACTAATTCCAGAATTCCAATTTTTGTTAAACAATAATTAACATCACTTATTATTATGGCATCTCATGTTGTTTCTTCTAAATTATCGCCTTCTTAATCGAAAAAAAAATTCATTTACATTTAACTATTGGTTTTATCCATTCAACATTTGTTCTCCTGGCTTCTAATGCAGAGCAAAGAACAGTTCGTAACGTTTTGCTCAAGATCCGGAGACAAAACAACAATCATCTAGTTGCAGAATGTTATAAAAAGAAACTTCGCATTCTGAAATGTGGAGTGAAAAAAAAAAAAAAAAAACACGTTGGTAAAATTTTCTGTTTGGAAGGATTATCATGTTCTTTCTCCATGACTTTTAAAGAGGTCAGAAGAAGCACAATAGAATGACTGTCTCTGCTGCATCACAAAATGCTTTTACAAAATCTTATTCTTATCAAGCAGTTGCTAATAAAGAAAAGTGTAATTTCAACCGCCATTTTCCTTGTTGTTGTTTCTGTCGCATTCCTCATGGAAGGAGGAAAGAGGGGTGCAGCTATTGTTTTTGACAGAGCATCAGTAGGTAGAAGTCTGACTTCTGCTCCGTATCGCTGATGAAGGAGGGCAGTGCTTTTCGGGAGGGCTTTTAGGGGGGGAACTACTAGATTTAAATATCGTATGGGAGAAACCCCTGATAACTCCCACCAGGTAGCCCGACTCTCGAGGCAAGATGATGAACATAATAAACGCCATCAATTCTCCTCGTTTTTTGGAAACAGTGTCTAAAAAAAGCCGCCAGTGGATTGAATCTCCGCCCTAATGCACACCAGTGGCGCACGTTGCCACTGAACCACGAGTCAGGAACCTTTTTCCTTATTCTCCAGATTTTGAAACTGCAAATTATTACAATCACCACAGATTTAAACAACATTCCAAAGAATTTATTCTACGAAGGATTCAAGCAGCTCTTTAAGCTTGTCGAATAATGTATGGATTTAGAAATGAATGTATAGTGAAAACAATGATTCAGTTCTTCTCAAATTTAGATTTTGTATAAATTTAGTTCTAAAATTGTATATAGCTATGATCAAACAATGTTCAGTACACAGCATTCTTAATTCATTTGCCAATATAAATAATAATGTTCTAATTGTAACTCCTTCCTTCGCAATTGTCATTGTGAAAAAAGGAGTTACAATTAGAACATTATCATTATCTAACCAGGCTTTAATTTTATTAAGCCTACAGGATTTTATTTTTTTTAACCCATCAGACTTTCATTATATACAAGGGTTGTGAATTACGTAAATCATTTTACGTTACATGTTCTAATAAGTATTGAATATAAAACAAAAAGAAAAATATTATCATTAAATTTGTTAGACTAACTAAAGAAGAAGAACTTTTAAGAAAAAATTTTGTTTCTTCTTTAATTAATATTCACAGTTTAGGGGAAGAAAATTGTAGTTAGAAAACGCTATTTTCACAACTTTTCAGGCTATTGAGTTTCACGTCTTTGGTACTTAGTTGTTGCCCTGTGCTTCTGGATGATTCTTTACTTGAAAATCAATGAAAACAAAAGTTACGAAAAAGGACAACTTTTTGTTTTTTAATAATATTCCATCCGTTTTCCTACATTGAATATACTTTTTATCGTAATTTTTAAATTATAACTTTGGAACACAAAAGACAGAGCCACATAAGAATTAGGCGTAATTCCTCTTTCGTCTTCACTTATAAGCCGACTTCAAAGCAAACATGTATTACCGATTTACAAATGAAATGGCTAGCTGTTGTTTAACATGAGTGTCATTCATATTTCTTTAAATGTGGCTATTATTTTGTCATTTTATATGACATTAAAAGAGAAGAATTGACACGCAATTTGTATCATCGTGATGTTTATCTTCAATTATTGCATCTTCATTTTAGAACTATCTTAAAAATTTTTAATGGTAGCATGATTTAATACGGAAACAAATTAAATGCAAAATCGTCTCACAAATCAAAAAAATTAAGTAGCAGCTTTATAGTTCGAATAACGAATAGTACTTTAAGCAAATTTTAATTAACTATTCGTATGGACTTTTTTAACAAATAAGAATCGGAGTTTACATAAGCTATTGTAGTTTATCTCTAACATCGCATAATATTCTATATTTATCATTCTTTTGGCTGAATTTGATTTATCTTCTAATATAGCCTAGTCTGATTTAACCATTGCTGAAGAGATTTAGTTATTTATGAAGAAATCGTAAGTAAAATTTTATTTGTAATTACTTAATAGTGAATAGCTACATTAGTTGAAAATACGCAATTTAATTACAAATATAAAAAATGTGTAACACACGCTTTTATAAACACTAAATTGACTTTTTTGTACCCTCAAATGTTTTTTTATGCATTCCTTTTTTTTTTATGTTCGATCTTTTTTGTGTGGTCTATAAAAACATCCATCAAATCCATATTATGCATGAAAATTAATTCAAAATTATAATTTAAAAAATGGCTGTCAAAAACAGCGTGCAAATTAAAAAGAATCTAGCAAATGGCTCACACAACATCATATCATCAAATTACCACCTGTACATATTGCATCATCTAGTCATATTAGTGTTAATCGTCCTGTTATTAATGTAATACCTCTTAACAGTTAAGAAAAAATTAATTAAAGGTAAATTTATTGTCCACACAAAGTCATTTTCTGGCAATTGATACCCATTCTGAAAGGACTTTAAAATTCTAAAATAAGCTTCGATCTTTTGTATTTGTTTACCGTGGCATATACAATCGACTAACTGGATAGGAAAGGAATGAAATGATTAAGAAAAATTTAAAAGGAAACTATTAGGAGTCCATAGCACATGTCTTAAAAAAATATTTCTATTTGATGATTAATAAAAAATAAGAAAACATAATGAAATGATTAAAATAAAAATAAAAACAATAACTTAATTCTATAACAAAACATATAATTAGACATAGCTATTCGGCCGAGTAGGAATTTAAAAAAAAGGGTAAGTAACGTTAAAGATATATGGAATGAGAGATTTTCCAGAAGGGTAAAGCATCCTTCAAAGTGCAGAGCCAGTCGATTTTTCCCCCACGTCGAAGCAGAATGACGGACGCAAAGAGTTTTTGAATGAGGAAAGGAAGAAATTGAGGGCCGACCTCAAAATAGAAGTCTCTTCTGGCAGATTGTTTGACGAGACTAAGCAAAAAGGGCCCTGTTTTCCGAGCAGACTGGTGTTTTCGCGGAGTGCAGAGGGGCTCGACCCAAATACACCAGGAGAGGGCCGCTTCAAGTGTGTGCATTCTCCCTAACCCCGGAAATTCTGGAGCAAGGCACACCAGACACTGTTTCCAGTACTTTCAGCGCGTTCAGGCACGCTTTTCAAATTCCCATCGACTTCGGTAATACTTTTTTATATAGACAGGGGATTATAATGAAAGTGCCACTTTCAAAATGCTGTCAAAAAAGAAGCCCTCGTCACAATGAGTTCACATTTGAACTGTAGATACTTGGCGCAGGTGGAAACGGTACGACAGCAAAAAAAAAAATTCCACCGATTTTCCCCATCCAATTGGGTATGACCTTGCCGTGGTGGCGGGGCTTTCCACTCACAGTGTCACAACTGTTGAATGACTTGGAAGTCATTTTTTTCCGTCAAAAAAAACCGGAACCGTCAAACACATGGAACACTACAGTTTGTTGAATGGGCAACTCGTGCCAAATACATTGTCATTTCGATTCATAACATCACTGGCAGCCGTTCACTTTCTTTAGGCCGCTTACAACATACACTTCATACTACTATTCATACAATTTATTATTATTTATCATTATTATTTTTTATTCATACACTTTGAAACTTGTTTTTGATGCAGTACAATTTCACTCTTCTTCAAGTATCTTCAATTCAAATTTGAACTCATAGTGAAAAGTGGTTCTTTTTTTACAGAACTTTGAAAGTGGGACTTTAATTATAATCACCCTGTACATAGCTTTCACCATTTTATGTACTTCTGGAGAAACTTTGACAGAAGCTTTCATTGAGTGATTGTCTTTTTCTTTTTTTTCCCCCCAGGTTACGAAACCGTTGCAAGTTATATTTAATTGCAATTCGAAACCAATTTATAACTAAATCTCTCTCTTAAACTCTTTGTCTCATTAGTCATGCTCCAGGGACCACTAGACGACTCAGACGAAGAAATAAATAAAAAATATTAAAAAAAAAAAAAAAGAATTACCCAGCAGAGTGAAGATTGAATTGTTCTTCGGATAATACTGATTTGTCTGATGCTTCGGATAATGCTGATTGAATAATTTATAATGCTGAGTTGTCATCCAATCAAATTTTTAATAAAAACTTATACTTGGGGAATAAAATAAAATACGCTGTCTGCAATAAAGTTACAGGGAAGGAGGCAAAGGTTGCTTTTCCTGAGTCATAGCCTCCCATTCCAAATTTTCTTTCCGCGCCAGCTGTGGCTTTGTTTTCCCTTTCATTGGACACGATTGATTCAAAGGGCTATATTTAGAACTGGAGTCATTATTCATTCAAATGTGTTGCATGCGGTATTGAAAGACACATGAATCACGGACATGCGTATTGCATTAAAGAATTCCGATCGTGTCGCTCAGATTGTTGCGTATCAGAAAAGCTAATGACTTCATTAATTCATACTTAATCCTCTCTAAATAAAATTAGATGCAAGAGTTGACCCTTTGCTCTGTTCTCCTCCATTGTGCAATCGACTTCAATAGCTATTCATGCCCTATTTGTCAAACTGCTGTTTCAGTGTAATTTATATAAATGACGAAGTAATTGTAAATACTTCGAGAAGCATTTTCTTTTCCTCAATTTTTTCTTAAAAAAGCCCATTTTTGATGGGGAAGAAAAACGAATTGCTTCTCAATGTTTATACGTTAATTTTTTTCTTTAATTTTCAGATATAAAAAAATCAGGAAGGAATTCTTGCTAGTTTAATAAACTAATAAGAGGAGCAATGAGGTGTTAGTGTTTCTATTCATCTTTTACTGGTAGCAGTTGAACCTTATTTTATTTTAGTTACCGACAAACAGCCACATAGGATACATCTGGTCATCGAATTTCTGAATAGTGAGGATATGGATTAACCAGGATTAACCAGCCAGTTTTTAGACTAAGAGTATACATAAAGTATTTCAGGAATGTTCTTAGTATGGCCTGCAATTTCTAAGGACCTGAAAACAACATTACTAAAAGAGTAACGAAACTGATAAATTGTCTGATTTCCAGTAAAACTCGCGTTGTAAGAGTTGTATAACTGTAGGAGACACGGCCTGATGGCCAATTGGCTAGTGATCTGACCTTTGATACCACAGGTTCAAGTTCGAATTTTGGTGGATGCATGGATGTTTGTGAGGGGTTTGGAATCCACTTTAAACTGTAGGTAATGATCTAATTAGCCCATAGTGTGCAAAAAATGACCGTTAACTCATCCTATGTTTGATATTGTTTTAAACCTTCCGGATCAGATGAGTCATATTTGAGTACCATTATTGTACTGCAGTTATTTTTTTTCTATTAGATCAACCTGTTTTCACCTCTAATTTAGATTCAAAACTGTCAAGCAATTCTGGAGACAGTTGAACAAAAGAGAAAACTTTGAATAGCAATGCAGGTTATAAATACGCGTCCATGATTGTCCCACAAAATTTCGAACTCTACCACTATCACCAAAATTGAATGTCAATATTTATGTAAAATATTTCGAAAAGTCTTAAAGATAATATTATATATACATGGAAAAGTATCGTCTGTAAACTTTATAGAGAGAATGGCATAAAATCCTAACAATTGCTGTTCAAGATCTAGTTAAATCGTTAACAAATCTTTTAAAATGCATTATAAAACATAAAATGTTTAATACTAAGCGTAAGAATCGAACAATTTCTTAAAACAAAAAAAAAAAAGTTTTTCTCTTTTCTTAAAACAAATATTTAATATGTTTTAAGTATTAAGTTAAGTTTTTTAATGTTTTAATGAGATTTTCACAGGATGCCCGCAATCATTTTTGTTTTGAATATTCCCAATTTTTAATCTTGTCTTCGTTCTTGTACATCGTATCGTTTCTTTGTTGTTTTCATAAGATTTATTGTTAGATACCAGTAATCTTTCAAAATTTAGCACGATTTCTCCATGAATTTATAATGTTGAACTGCACCAGTTTACTTTGACACACGCACTATTTAATAAATAATTTTTTGTCAGGCAACTCTTAATGCATGACTGAACTTATGAAATTTAGAGCAAAATTTATCTAAAGGCTGATATCTTGTTGATTTTATTCATCCTGGATAATAGTATGGGGCCTGATGGCCGAGTGACTACTGCTCTGGCGCTCGGTGCCACAGTTTTCGAATTCGAATCTCGGTGGTGCCATGGATGTTTGCAGTCGTTCGGAATCCACTTTAAATCTTAAGTCCCGGCCTCATCTGACCGTAGAACGTTGGGCTGACGATCCTACCGCATAAAAAGAAAACAACTACTGTCTAGAAATCTGCTAGCAGGCAGACGGCCTTGGCCCACCATATGGCTGTCGCGCCAATGATGATGATGATGTGGTAATACTATAAAAAGTAATAAAGTACACTTTGTTTCGTGTATTCCTTTCAAAATGGATTTCGTACAACTGACAATTTGTAGATTTACAAAAATTATTTTTTTTAAAATTTCGATAAAACAATTTATCTCAGACTTGGTTAATTATTATTTAAAAATAAAGTTTCATTACCGTCAACCTTATTAAAAGAAAATGTTCATTACTTTTTACATATTTTTTAAAGGCTACACATTGATTTCGATGCAAAATTATTTATGCTGGATATATTGGTATGGTACGAATTATTATCATATAATTGTATTATTTGTATTAGACACCCTGGATGCATCTTCAACTTTGAAAGAAAATTTAAAAGGTATTTTTAAGTCTCTATTTTTAAAATAAAAGTTATGCTTTTAAATAAAGTTATTCCTGAAAATTGAAAGCAAATTCTATCTAAAAAATTTAATAAATAGTCGAAATCTCTGCTTATTGTGAAGCTTCCTCTTAAAATGAATTTTTTTTTTTCATTTTTCTATTTAATTGATTCAATAAAAAAAACGAATGGAGAATCTAACAACATTAGAGAGTTTTTGCATATCGTTTTTTTATCGTCCGGTATTTTTTCTCCCTAGCGCGCATGCTCATAGAAAACAATATTACAGATACGCATGCTCAATTTCCTATGAGCATGCGCGCTAGGGAGAAAAAAATACCGGACGATAAAAAAAAAACGATATGCAAAAACTCTCCATTATCAATTTCATATCCGCCTTTGATTATAAATTTGAAATATTTTTTCTTTTTATGTTATTATATATTCATTTTTAAATTATATAGCAAGAAAAAAAAAGCTTGTTGTACTTCTACAAACTGAAGAAAACGGAAAATTTGTCATGTAATTAATGAGACAACAGACATTTTTCTCAGAAATTTCACAAACGAATATGGGTTGTTATAGTAAAATATAAAACAATACTTTTGTCGAGCTGTACAAAAAAAGAGTGAGATCCCTCCTCATAAATACTGTGATAAATGTCCAAATTGATAATTGCCCTTTTTCCTGTATCCCCAAATAGCCCTTTCCTTCCAGATAAGGCTCCAGAGAAGCTGCTCCGATGCCAAAGAGCGCAGCTGTACCGCGATATTTTCAAGATTAAGCCATCCATTAGTTAAACTTCTCAGATAAATCCGGTTGGACGCTCGCCAAAGACGCCAACCTCCAGTGATACACAATCACTGTTGCCTAGTTTACAAAGTGATCATTTCACCCTAATGGAAAAGTCACGTTTCTTGGGTACAATAAAGGGCTTTATTTTATCTGAGATTTAGTTTTATTGAATAGCTTCAACAGTGCAAACTTCCAATAATAAAAATTAGGATGTTCTGTTCTATAAATTTATCTTACGGAAAACAAGTAATATAAAAAAAAAAAAAAAAAAAATTTTCAAAGTCAATTCCTACTTTTTTTTTTTTTTTCACTATATTGCAGAAAGTCCTTTATAAATAATTTTCATTCATTTTTTTAAGTTTATCTGGCGCCATCTATTGGTAGTTATAGGCAACTTAAATCTAAAAAAAACTAAAATTAATTAAATAAATTTAATTACTGAATTAATATTGGAAAAAACTGTATAATCATCAAGTGTCATCCCCTACAAGTTAAAAAAAATGTATTTGAACTTGAGTAGATGAATAAAAAGTATTTTATGAACGATTGAAAATTTGAACAAGATATATATATAGGGTGAGTGTGAGCTAATAGAAGGAATTGAATGACACCCAATTAGTTTCAGGTATAATCAGTAATTCCTAAGTATTGTACTTTTTTTATACTTTTGCTAAATATTGAATAAAATTTTAATTTATAGAGAAAATTTTTATTTTTCAATGAAAATCAATTCGAGATAAAAGTGTTAAAAGTATGAATTCATATGAAACAGTTAAAGTTCATTCATTTGAAAAGTATGATTTTTCAATAAAAAATAACCATATAAGAAAAAATTATCAAAGGAAATTGTTAGATGAAAAATTATGATTGATGTGCAAGATTTCGTTGAGCACAAACGTGAATAAAAAAGGAAATATTAGATAAATATGATAATGATACAGTGGTTTTGTTTTGTCACTCTACGGTCATTTTGTGCACACTTCAGGCTAATTAGACAGTTTAGGTTACAGTTTAACGTGGATTCCGAACCACTCACAAACATCCACGTCCCCCACCAGAATTGGAACCTAAAGCCTACGGCACCAAAGGCCATAGAGCTAACCAATTGGCTATCAGGCCGCTAATAATATAGTGGAGTACTCTAACTATAGAAAGAAAGTTTAAATCCATAACTGACACAAAGTCCATTACATTTCGTTATGCGTTATAAACCACAAATATATTCGCATAAAAAGAAGATATTTATCTGATTATGTAATTATTCATTCTAGATCAAATTAACAAATCTCAAAAATGTCTAACATGTATTTCCGTCTTATATTGTAAGGATATAAGGAGCTTGCTATAAGCATATATTGCATACAACTTAGAAAAATGCAATTTAAAAAATTTGCACAGCTTACAAAACGTGAAAATCAAGTCGTGAATTTTTTTATGGAAAAGATAAATGGTTTGGTCCCCATGTTTGCATTTAAATTGTGCGTCATTTAAAATAAAGTAAAAACATGAGATTCCCCAATACAATTTGATATTGTCAAGTTAAATAAGTGAGCTTTGGTATATCCAATGTTTGATGCAATTTGTACCAATTTGTACCCCTTTACTTCTCGTGAGTATTGTAATGAAGTATATTGAAATCTACCACATCAGTGGAATGTATTCAATTACCTGTGTTTGTAAGTTGGAATATCAATAATTACCTTTCTTTATTATCAAGGGGGAAGAGGAAAAAACGGAGGTCTAAAAGAAGTAATTGCCCCGCATTTGGGAAAAAAACCCTCCTTTCTTCCACACTTCATCCTTGTACCTAGGATTATGCAGCCCCCCAACCCAGTTAAAAAGGTGAAAATGGAACTTCCGGTGGACTTCATGCATATAGCGAACAGTCCACACTTAGGGGTTGAGAAAGAGGAGTGTTTTTTGAAGAGGTTTTTTAGGGCTTACTGCCCCACATTTGCATGTCGTATACGAGGATAACCCAGAAAACTCTCAATAGGCAACCCGACTATCAATGCAAGACAAAACCGTCATTAAGTCTCCTAGTCTCTGAAAGCAGTGACTACAACAGCCCACTAAATCCCACTACTGAGCCCACCAAAATGCTAGCTGCGCACTTCGTCATTGAGCCACAAGAAGGGCGAAAACTTCTACTAGGCAATCTGAGTGTATTGAAACCTCTTCTCTCGATTGCCACTAAATGTACAAATTTCCCAAATCAGTAATTGAAAGTTCGACACAAATGGGATATTGGTTTGTTTGGTTTGTCGATCTACGGTCATTTTGTGCACACTTTGGGATCATTAGAGAGGGACCTATAGTTTAATGTGGATTCCGAACCCCTTACAAACATCCCTGCCACCGCCAGGATTCTGTGATACCAAACGCCAGAGAGCCAGCCAATTGGCCATCAGGCCGCATACTATATATAACTGTTGGAGACGACCCTATTACCTGGTAGCAAAGACACCACCAAATGGGATAAGAACTGTAATTTAGCAGCATTGCACAAGATAACCCGATACTTGCTGACATTGAACAAATATCGGGTGATAGCTACGTTTTCAGTAGCAACCTGTGTTCAATCGGGTTCAACAACTACGTGTGAACTCGAGACATCGATTGCATCCAAACGGATGTCTTTATGTGAATTCTCAGGAACATCATTTCATCGCAGAATGGAAATAACTCTTATTTGCGGGGGTATTTAGCTGCTGTGGGAAAGGCGAGCGAAGGAAGCGAGACGAATGGCTCTATTGCATAAGGTGATCGACCCCGAAAATAGCGCCGTAAATAACTCCTCCGCCCAAGCGCGAGTCCCCGAGAGAAGAGTTTCGAGGAGTGCGAATGCTCCGTCAGCAGTTGCTATAGTCGGCGAAACGTAGGCGAGATCCCCGCTTATCTCCTCCGCATCTTCCAAACCCCTGCGAAGTGCTTTTCGGGCTGCTGATTCAAGTACAATCGAAATCTGTCTCCGGCTGTCTGCAGTACCGTGTTGTTTTGCGAATGCAGACTTGTTTGCCGAATTACAAAGAAAACTCGATTTTTACTCCAATCTTTCTTTCTTTGCAATGTCTTAAGCCAGGGTGGGAGAGGGGGGCAACCCACATGATCTTGCGGGCCACTTTGTAAATGCATCCGAACTCCGCGCGCCGCATATTAAAATTATCTATCCCCTTATTAGATTGAGACCTACTATTGACATTTTTTGGGAGTGAAAAATGGCAACAGAATGAGCTATTATGTTTACTATTATTCTTACATGAAAACATAGATAATAGAATAATAATGATACTAAGCGTACACTGTGAAGATATATAGAACACTAACAATGAAATATAAAAAATATATAAATATAAACGAAATTTAAAAAATGAAATCATTCAAAAATATTTATTTTCCGAGTGCGTTATTTGTATCTCCACTCTTTCACTTAACTTTCGCAAATCGATCTCCATTTGGGTGTTTGCACATTGTTAATGGGTATTGCGTCCGTTATGTTTGAGCGTGTTTTGTGTTGGGTCGATTTCATTTTAGGAAAAAAAAAGATACGCAGGTGTAAGTTGAACCAAAAGCACTAATAACTTTAACTAAGAGTCTAATTTGCTCTGCTATCAATAATCAACTGTGCGTATTTAGGGATGGATCAAACCCAAATTTGATAAATCTTTAAACTATGTAACATTGGAATCAGTAAATGAAATAAACCATAGAAATACCATACCAAACCAACCATAAAACAATATAACCCGATAAAGTAAAATTAAAACTAATCGAAATTCGTCGTCCTCATGAACTGTTTGACTTCTCAACATCCGACATAATTAATAAATTTACAAGAGCTTAACAAGCAATTAGATGCGACTGTCTATAAAAAAACATTTTCACTTCAGATAGCCAATAATGAACTAATACAGATGGAAATGACATAAATAACTTGCTAATCAGTCCCGCTCAACTGTAAACTGTCACACTTTCTATTTTTGGATTTGCAATGATATACAAATGCGTGTTCTATTTTGATGTCTTATTTACTTGTGAATCTTACTCCATCTTAACTGAACTACGTTGCAGATATCCTTTTTAATAAATTAATGAATCTTCTCATTCCCTTAAATGTCCAGTTGTAACGTAGAATACAATATATTTTACTTTTAAAATACTTTAATTATTTTTTTAAAAAGGTGAGAGTTTATTGCAAGTAATTTTAATAGTGATTTGGTTTTGTCACTCTACGGTTATTTTGTGCACAATTTAGGCTAAGCAGACCGGGACCTACAGTTTAACGTGGATTCCGAACCACTCATGCCACCGCCAGGATTCGAACCTCAAGCCTGTGGTACCAAAGACCGGAGCGCTAGGCAATTGGCCATCAGGCCGCTTTTAATATTGAGGTTTTCTTATGTTCTGAAACCTAGAATGTGAACAGAAGAAGTCAAAGTCGAAAATTTCACTTGTTAACAGGTGTATTGTTATTGTTAATTGTACAATATTATTATTAGAAAAAAATGTTAAATTGCTTCTATTTATATACAGTTTTTATTATATTTAAAACTTTTCGAAATAGCAGAATTCAGACTATTGTGCGTTTACTTTCACTTTTTTTTTCACTTTAATAATAAATATCATTAGTTTGGTCTAAAAATCTTTTTGAAGAACTTGTTTAGTTCGAGATGTATGATCACCGGTTAGTTGCTTTATCTCGAATTATCCATTCGCAATTTAATAAAAAACCAACAGGAACCAAAATATATTGAAATGATAAAAAAAAAAATGTGCTCTTGCCCTCCAACTAAAGAAATCCTAAAACCTCAAACAGAAAACTTCTCGATAAACATCCAAACAAATGAACACTCAAAATTCTTTTCCCCAACTATTACTAGGATGTTTGTGAGTGGTTCGGGAATCCACGTTAAACTGTAGGCCCCGGTCTGTTTGGCCCTCGTGTGCACAAAATGACCGTAGAACGACAAACTAAACCAACTATCACTAGCAACTGCTATGGATTAAAAAATCATTGCACTTGTTTACTGAATATGACAATGCATAAGACATACTCCTTTAAAATGACAGAGCAATTAACTAAATCAAATAAAGGTTAATTTTGGATTGGCACATTTGTAAATTCATTGAATAGGAGTATGGCAATAAAAGGTTATGCATCTAATGTCTCTCTTTTAAACGTTAAAAACACAGTCACGCAAATATTCATCTAAAAAGATTACAAAAAAAGAGAAGCAATTTTCTTGTTTTTTTTATAAAGCCTACGTGATGATTAGTCTAAAGAATTACTAATTTTTTATTTCATTCCATCATTCCCGACGTTGGAATTCAATGAAAGGAATCAGGATTCGAGCATTTTCGAAGGAGTGAGAGTCTAAATTAGAAGCCATTTTAAAAATCCAACTCCTGATTTTTTATAAAAATAATTTTTATTTAAAATTATTTTTAGAAATTAATTTCAAAATTAAATGTTAAAGATGTAATTCAATTGTATCTTTCAAAAATATGACCATTCAATTAAGTAACTAGTAAACCAAGTAAGTATTGAAAGACTTTTCTCAGCACTGAGACTTATAAAAAGCTATCTTGAATTCACATTGAAAGAATATTATCGTACAAGTTATTATATTATTGAAAACAAAAAATATTTAATGCATTGCAAATAGAGCACCTGCTTTGTGATTAAAATGTGTCATTTATTTTAAAGCTATTCTTTAATATTTTGGTACATGTTAATATTGTACGCATATTTTCATAGAATGTATATTTCTTTTGCAACCAAATTTTCGAATACAAGGATTTCTTTTAAATGAGTGCAAATGCTACGCATTTTAAGTTGTAAAAAATACTTTGTTGTCAAAAGTTTTTATGGATATATGAGATCGATAATAGCCATTGAATTTATTTTAGTAAATTTTCTAAATCCATTCATGAAGTTTGTAGTGGGTGCCTGATGGCCGAATGGCGCTTGGTACCCCAGGTTTCGGGTTCGAGTTCCGGCGGTGCCATGGATGTTTGTGGTGGTTCGGAATCCACTTTAAAGCATAGGTCCCGGTCTAACAGGATCGTAGAGCGTTGTGGGGGTAGTATGGCTCGCGTCTGTAGCTTATCTTTAAGCTACACGTGCCCCCTGGGTAGTGCTAAGTGAGTAACGTCGATTCAGTCCTTGCTCATAGCATAAGGTTTAATTAGCCCAAAATGTGCACTAAATGACCATAGAGTGACAAACCAAACCAAGCTGCTCATGTCATAAAGATAACTGTCTGTATTGCCAGCTGTATTAAAAAAAAAAAGTTTGTAGTACTGTAGTACAGAAAATTATGGTAAAGGGTCTTGAATCTATATAAAAAATTCTACTCAGTCCGAAATTTTTTGGCCGACATACCATCCCTGCAATATTCTAATGTTTTTAGATTCAAATGGAGAACAAAAATTTTTAAAACTTTAAACTTAAAATGCGTGATAATAAATAAATAAATACTATGCAAATAAACACACGAATTTTAATTTCTCGTTCAAATAATTCAAAGTTATACGTACAATGCAAATACAGTGAATTTTTTAGACATCATTTTGTTGAAGAAAAAAAAAAGCTACGTCGTTACTGTATTTAAACTAACGAGGATTTGAAGAAAAGATGTCAGTAAACAAGTCGAATAATAAGAGAAGGTGAGGGAAAAGGAAAAAAAAAAAAGATTCTGTTTTTCTCTCATGAAAGGATGAAGTTTATGATCCTCTATAACTCAATAGTTCAGTGGGACGGAATCCTGCAACTGTGCCAATAGAGTGTTTACATGCAGTGGCGACTGTTCTTAAAATATCAAAAGTGGATGCAGGAAACGACGGGTTGTTGTTTTCGGGGGTAAATAAATGTTCATTTTTAATTTTTAAATAAAGAAATGGGAACTTTTTACTCTTATCCTCTTTGGCTGCTTATTTTTTTAATTCGATTCAGTTTGAAAAAGGACATTTAATCATTTTGGATGGAAAAAAAACTCACATATTATTGTTTAATCTTAAATGGGATTACTTTAAGCTCTTTCACGATAAATAATGATATACACTATGTGGAAGAAAGTGACGGGACACGACACTATAACGACATAAACCCATATTTATTAAAATTAATAGGAGGTAGGGCCTCCTTTGGCCGCGATCACAGCTGCAACCCTTTTTATGCTTTCCACTAAATTAGCCATAGTGGCAAGAGGAATTTCCTTCCAAATGTTTAATAGGAAGTTCCATGTTCAGGCTTGCTTTTGGGGATCCAATTCGTCCCAGAGATGTTCAATTGTGTTAAGATCAAGGCTCCTTTTGTTCAAAAAAGAGTCCTCCTTGCAACATGACATGTTGCGTTGTCGTCTTGATACCAGCAATCAATACCGACGTTGCCCACAAGGTAGGAAGGACATGATTGTCGAGAATATCAAAATGGGCCAGTACATACCTCCACCAAACTTTATTTCTCAACCCAAACACGTTCATCGCAGTAATGATGTCAAAATCCAGAGTAAACGGTTTTCTTGTTGGTTTTTGTAATCACAAAAAAAAAAAGTCTTGGTCGAAATGGCCACACCTGTGGCTTGTCTAAAATGCATGTTATCCATGGATGCTTATTGTGAGCACCCGCCGGTGCCTGCTGGTGATTTTGTTCTGACAGTTCCCTCAGTCTTATAGCGACACATGATGATTTTGAGCAACGGCAAATATCTCCCTAATTGACACCTTGGCAAGATGCAATCCAACCAACACACCTTTCTCGAACTCAACAACTCTTCCCGTGGCGCCATCTTGACAAAAAACAACTCTAGTCGACTCCACAGAGTATTTATGATATGGCTGACACGTGATTTTTTGCGCATGTGTCAGCTGTATTGTCGACTTTTCTACTTTTCGAGGGGTGTCCCGTCACTTTCTTCCAGATAGTGTGTATATATATATATATATAACTGTTTTACATATAGAATATGGATACCAATTTCTCCTCCCTTTTTAAAAAATAAGGATATAAAAAATGTACATACTATTTCAACCTATTTTGCAGTAATGATGAAAATGTTAAATTCTATACAAAAAAAAATGCATGCTTATTGTGAGAGGCATTTTCACATATGTGTAAACAAATTTTCGTAAATATATTTAAAAAAGCATTGCGATAAATAGAAATTTAATTATATTTATGAAAATTGATTTTTTGAAGAAAAAAGTGATTAATCTATATTACGCTTTTAAAAGAATGATTAATCTATCGATATAAATTATCAAGGATAGTATATATTATAAAATATTTTTTTTTTTAATTCAATATTTCTGAAAACTTATCAAAAAGAAATTATAAATGGGTAATTTTTAATATTTAATCAATGATTTTCAAATATTAAAACAAAATCTGCTTACATATACATATGTAATTTTTTTTTTCGAAATTTTAACTTTTAAAGTGTATTTACAAAATATCTGAAAATCTAAATTTATTATTTTTTCATTTCCTTGTTGATAAACATATTTAAATTATACATTTTGGGTATTTTTAGATTTATTAAAAAATTATTTGAAATTTCGTTAAAATTTATTTCTTAAATTTAAATACATTAGAATCTGACATAATTTATTTTTTTAACAATTTTCAACTGATTTCATCCTTGGAATTTATATTTCAGCATTTTTATTGATGTCTATTGAGCATTTAAATGGCAACGGGTTCGTTTATAATTATTAGTTTGCTATATATATATAATTCATTTCCTTGTCAAATTTTGTGTAAATTAAAAAACCCGAAGAACTCAAATTTTTAAAACAAATAAAAACGAAAAAAAAAATGCAAGATTAATCTCCCATAACTTTCAATCTTTTAAGTAAATACTAAATATAATAAAATTCCAAGAATTATTTCAGAATTTCTATTTCAGTTAATGCTTGCATTTTATTTCGTTATATTTAAATGTTTGCTCCAATGATCGGTATGTTTAAATTTTATTCCTCCTTAAATTTTCTGCAGATTAAAAGATCTAAAAAACCGAAAATTAAAAAAAGTAAATTTAGTAAAATTATTGATTTATTTCTTTTAAGTAAATTTATATAAATGTTCCTCAAAAAGTTCTTTTGTGTGTGTGTATCCTCTATGCACGGCCACAATTACATCAAAATTTTGCTAACATTAGTAGGGATGCTTTTGATACAAAACCCAGTTTAAAAGAAAAGAAATTGACATTGATTCAATATTAAGAAATTGCCGAATTAAGTATTACGCTAATTTGAAAACTTTTCGTAGTTGGCAAATTTTCCATGGTTGACATTTTTTCCGCTATTGCACTTGTTCATGGGCAGGCGACAAAAAATAAACAAGTAAATAAAGCATAC
Source organism: Caerostris darwini (assembly GCA_021605075.1). NCBI lineage: Eukaryota > Metazoa > Arthropoda > Arachnida > Araneae > Araneidae > Caerostris > Caerostris darwini. The sequence continues at coordinate 15,903 of BPLQ01011142.1, read as the reverse complement.
TAACCAATGAATTGAAAATATCTAAATAATTTTTCTAAATAATTTTTCAAAAAAAAATTTTCAAAAATCATTTTATCAATAAAAATTCCCCTGCTTTAATCCTAGACTCCTATGTATCTAAAGAAATCGAGAATGTTACAATCCGAAGTATATTGTCAATTCCTTAAAGTTATTGTCGTTCAATTGAAGCAATTCTCCCTCTCCCTCCTCCAGATTTTCGAAATTTGATAGACAAAGGGAGGGGGGAAGAATACAGTATGCGGGGGATAAAGAAACTATTATAGGGTTGTAGAAAGTATTTTTGTTTGCTAAACTTCACACTGATTTTTATTGTTAAATTTGCAATGCCACCTAAGAAAATAAAACTATTTAATCAGATCAGCATGAACTCTAAACGAAGAGCAGCATATGGATCTATAGAAAATGCGGAGATAATCATAAAATCAGAGTGAATCTAATTGAATGAGAATGGCCAATGCTAGAAAGTGAAAAGGTTGCCTTGAATAGACATGAATCTAAATAAGCGAGTCAATAAGTTTTATATTTTGAAGCCGTGCAATGCCGAGTTATATTATGCTAGTAGAAAATATTACAGATATTATTCATAATATCGTATGAATAGAAAAAAGGAAGGCGTTGTTTTCATATCAAAAAAAAAATTTCTTAATTGGCATTTTTATGGAAAAATATATTTTTAAACGTTCTTTTTTATATATATAATAAACGAATAAAAAAAAAATTGTATTTGCGATTTCATTCACAAAAATATCTGCTTAGAAATAAAACTTTTCAGGATAACAATATTTATAATAATAATTTACGTGTTGAAAATTTCGTGCTTGTTATCCAAAAAATTCGTATGTTTTTTTATCATAAATATGGAAAATCATTAAAAACTGTTATACATCTTTATCAAAATTAAACGAGGCTAATATGAATTTTTCATTGTACAGTAAAATCTCCATAAATCCTATTTACACATGACGTCTTAATATTTCGGAATAGATTTTTTTTTTTTCTTTTATAAAAACACTTGATTAATGATTTACACTATTTAATAAACAATGTTTTAATCCTTACTTTGCTAAAATCATTGAAATATTTTGAATGCATTCACTGATAATTTTAAACAACAAGTAAATGTAGAGATAACTGCAAAAACCTAGATGGAAAAAATCCAATCTGAAATTTTGGATTTATCTCAACTGAATCTCGTTAAAATTTGCAAATACCTTTATAATAAAAAAATATGTTTTCGATAATTTAATAAAATTAAAAGTACACGTTTTCATTCTTTTTGAATCGAATTAGGATTTATTTTTGTAATATATAAAAATATCGTATCGATAAACAAACAGAGATTACAAATTTTAGATTGCAAACTTTTTAATATTTACTGCCTATTTAAAATCCATCTATCTATCCATCCAAAAATCCAATTATTTTTGAAAATAAATCCAATGATTATAACGAAAAAACTCAATAATTGGGTAGAAATAAATCCAAGGATTCGGTAGAAATACATCCAAAAGATCCACATCCAACTTGAAGTTTTGGATTTATCCCAACTGAATCTCGTTCATTTACAGATATCTTTATAATAAATACATATAATTTTGATAATTTAGTGATAATTAAAAATACACATTTCACTGAATTTTAATCGAATTTGGACTTATTTTTGTAATATATAAAAAATATCACATAAATAAACAAGCAGAGCTCACAAATTTTAGATTTCAACAATTTTTTAATATTTGCTGCATATATCCTATCATTTGTTGAAAATAGATCCAATTAGAAAGAAGAAATTCAATCATAGGGTAGAAATAAATCCAAGGGTTCGATGGAAATAAATCCAAGGATTCGGTAGGAATACACCCAAGGATTCGACAGAAATAAATCATATGATTTGGAAAAGAAAAAGATCCAATTATTAGTTTCCATAGTGTGTTCATCTAATGTCTCTTAACTATTGAAAATGCATCTATAATGAGGGTGATTTTTATAGAAAGTTGAGTGGACAGTGTGACAAAGTACTCACCGAAATCTGCGAGACCGATGTGAGGCTTGTTGTGTCTATCCGTGAGGCCACCCGCGAATCGGGAGCCAGCGGCCCGACGACCCCCTCCGATTCTTCCGGCACCTTCGAGCTGCCATCTGTCGGAGACTGCCGCAACGAACCTGGGAAACGAAAAAGAACACATCAACCACACGTTCCTCTTTCGCAATTGTAGAAGAATAAATTGTTTCATTTTTTTTTAATGCAACATTTCAAAGACGAAAGAATTTGGGAAATAATAAACATGCATAAAATAACTTTTTTTGGTTGGCGAATTTTCTATTACGTTATTGGCGTTATTTTTTACATTATTGTACTGTTCATAGACAGACATAGGTAAAATAAATAAACAATACTAACCGATAAATTGTAAACACCTAAAAAGTTTGGTAAAAATGCTTGGTGTTTGCAATTCATCGGTTCATAAACCTATTGTTTTTAAAAATTTTGTCATTTCTATTTAAATAGTAATTTTATGAGATTCCTTTATACAGTATCCTAGAATTCTGATATTTATAGCTTTTATATATATATATATAAAATCGTACAACTTAGAAAATGTTTTCGATTACATGGGTCTTTTTATTTCACGACTAACACTCACGATATACTGTATTAACTTTAATAATTAGCCATAAAATTATGGCCTTTTTGGGGGGAAGGGGTTTATTCGTGTCCTTGACCACTTTCAATTTTACTGAAATCTCTATTTTTTTATTATTATTATTATTTATTTCATGAGCTTTATAAATATATATATATATATATAGATATTGATTGATTTTACGAACCAATAATTCTATTATTAAATAATGCAAAATTGTTCTAAAAGATCTGATGACAATTTTATTTCAAATAGTGCAAATGAAATTTTTCTTTAAAAAAAATCTGCTTGAAATTCTATAGTTTATTTTTTAAAAGTGACGTTATATGTTTTGTTTTTACATTAAATTTTTAAAAATTACATTTTTTTTTTTTTTTTTTTTTTTTCGATTACAATTTTATATTTACATATTACTTTAAAAATTCTTTTTTCATTTTATTATCAAAATCCAAATTAAATAATTTTTTTTTTCTTTGTTTTTGTTTGATGCATAATTTTATTTACACAAAAATTATCAAATGCTTGAAACTGGTTCACACAAATTTAATCTGAAAAATTCTGGTTAAAAAAAAATTCTACTGTGAAGCTGAAAAAAATATATTTATTCACACTATTTCTATAAAAGTAATCGATACTATTTATAATAGTAATTTTCAATATCTTAAACATGAGAATTATAACTTCCCAGAGGCAACTTTACTTTCCTAATTACGGATCAATACCTTTTAAACCATTTGGCACTCTTCGACAAGGAATCCTATTCAAATTAACGTTTATTTTATTAATAAAATATAAATAATATATAGTGATAATATGAATAAACAGTTGATGCAAACTTAAAGTAATCGATTACGATTTTCAATAAACAAAATCGATATTTTTTATTGTTATATTTTAAAGATCGTACCTTTAGTTTTTGAAAACAGTGCTGAGTTTGTTTCTAGAGTCGTTAAGGGTCGATAAGCAGCTGTTTCATTATGAGCTACTAGAATACTGAACTCATGTATTCAAAATTCTAAACTGAGTTTTTACATTTTTTGTTGATACGACATATCTTGCAAATATAAAATAAAAATTAAAATTATAAAAAATAAAAATGCTTATAAAAAATTATAAAGATAATAAAAAGAACTTCGGTTCTGAGAATGGACTTTTTTTTGGGGGAACTTTTTATATTTTTACTTTTCAGATCACTTCATTGGCTCTCACCGTTCAGCATAACCCTTTCACTGCACTGTTTACATGTATGTTTACATTTTTCAATAGTATTATGGAATCGACAACTGGTCCCTAATTGTACCAAATTTAAAACTTAACTTTTAACTTCTTTTATTTTGTATTTCACTTTTATATCATTAGTATTTTTTAATTTTTTTTTTTTTTTTTTTTTTTTTTTTTTTTGAGTACCACTTTAATTTGAATTTTTAGAAACTTTATTTTTTATTTATTTACTAACATTAAAGCAGCCTATTAGAATTCCAAACATATATATTAATTAAGATGAGGAGGTTTAAGAGGTATTTCACCCTGTCGGTACTCCGTAAACGGCACGCCAGTTGCCAGACAGATCTTGCATGATGTAACATATGTTGTTGTTGTTCTTACTAATCCTCCTGATAATGGAAAGCCTACACCAGGTCCAGATGACGCCGTCGGAGGCGATTGGACCATGGCTAAGGGCATGCAACTTCACTTCAGCGAGGAACCACGAGGACAAAAAACTGAATCAACCTCACGACAATGATCTACGATCCTATTAGACTGGGAGCTGCGATTTAAAGTGGATTCCGAACGACTACAAACATCCATGGCAAAACCGGGATTCTAACCCGAAACCTGTGGATCTAACATATGCATTAAATGAAAAGGTTTTAAATACGTTATAGATAAGTAATTGGCATACTTCTGTTTCTTTTTTTTGCATTCAATAGTTTTATTGAATATTTATGTCTCTATGTCGAGTATGTGCATAATAAATCTGTATGCAGTACAATCTTATCGTTGATACAAAGAGGAAGTTGAACTTCGTATCTCCCCCTCTCTTAAAATTCACCGGAGAGAGTGTTCGATCCAAATTGGTATGGCCCAATATATGTGCAGAGTCCTTTGTGGTGCAGTAGGAAGGAGGACTTTATTGAGTCATTGTCCTATATTTGCTTGTTTTGTCCCTCTTCGATCATCTTGTGCACATGAGAGCTAAGCAGACCAGGATCTACGATTTAACGTGGATTCCGAACCACTACTACTACACCCCATCACTGTGCCTAGAGCTGAGTTGCACCTTTACAGTTTGGGAATGACGTGTGTGATAAGAAGTCTGATTGGGCTCTGTGACGCTCTACGGTCATATGAGACCGGAACCTACGGCTTAAAGTGGATTCCGAACCACTACAAACATCCATGGCATCGCCGGGATTCGAACCCGAAACCTGTGGCACCGAGTACCAGACACTCGACCATCAGGCCCACATATCCCGAACCACTCACAAAAATTCATGCCAATGCCAGGATTTGAACCTGGAACCTATGGTACCAAAGACGAGAGCGCTAGCCAGTTGGCCATCAGGCCGCGAGTCCTACATTTTCGTTTCGTATGACAGAAAGCGGGAAAACACTCACCAGGAGCCTGACTTTTGATAGGAGATACTTTATACCCATATTCCCAATTGTCATCAAGTCCGCTTTTTTGTGAAAGCAGTGACAGTGCCACTAGAGGATTCGAATCTCAGCTTTCCCCTACATGATAGATGCAACAACTACTGGGCCATGGGCACCCTGAAAACACTCAATCAGCTAGATATCATTCATTCCAGTGGAAAATGACCTCAAATGTCCAAACAACAATATCCAAATGGATAAGGCAAGGCTCTCACCTGCATCTTTGGAACTGGAGTCCACGTCGGCCGTCTCTTCTGTGATGTCGGCCACATCGAAAGGCGTGTCGGCGCACCTCCAGCTGCCCTTGGGCGCCTCCTCCGTCGTGCTACTGCTGTCCCTGGTGTAAGGGAGCTCCACGGACGTGGTCACGGTGTTGTCCTGGGGCAGGTAGAACGTCACACCGCTAGGCTCAGAGGGCCACACACCCTGTGTCTGAAAAAAATCGGGATATTTATTTTCTGAGATGTGCTATTCTTTTTATTTCAAGTGCCACACAATGAATCAACAAACGCTTATAAACCAAAAGACAACTGCAACTGTTTCAAAATTATAAAGATTAAAAAAAATTTATAGATTTTATAATTTACAGCTGCACTCTGATATTAAGCATAAAAAATTAATTTCATTCACTCACAATGATATTTTTGCTTTTTAAAAGGAACTTTTCAGACACATTGAAGTATTCGGTCACTGGTTCTTAAAAAATAAAAGCGTAATTCATACAAAAGCTGACACCTCTGATATTATATATATATATATATAACAATTTGTTTCTAGAGGAAATATCAATTTATTTTTATTTCTTACTGGCACAATATAACCCAACGGTGAACGGCTCCAAAAAATAAAACTTATTAACTCTTTTATTTAGATTCTCGTTTGTTCAAGGTAGCATTTTCCCTTTCTAACATATGCCATTCTCATCCAATGAGATCCATTCTAGTTTTTTGATATCTCCCCGTATTTCATAGATCTACGTCCAACTCTTCCTTTAGACTCTATACTGGAATGTTGAATAGTTTTTTTTCTTAGGTGGCATTCCAAGTTAAAGACTAAAAACCAGTGTGAAATTCAACGAATAAAAATACTTTCTACAACCCGAATGAAATACCCTATAAATATAAGTTTAACACTAAAAATGTGTGAAATTCAACGAGCAAAAATACCCGAACGAAATACTCTATAAATACTTTCTTTATCCCCCCAAACTGTATCTACTTCCTTTTAAACTCAGCTCTAAGGCTATAAAATTAAGAAAATCTAGAGAAGGTAAAGTGGGAATTTCTTGAAATGAACTATGATAACCTAAAGGGATAGGCAATATACTTCTGATTGTAACATTGTTAACTTCTTTAGATGTACGGAAGTCTAGGATTAAAGCCGGGGTATTTTATTGATAAAATGGCAATGCATATTTATTCTTATTTATTAAACAAATATTTCAACATGTTTCCAATTCATTGGTTAGTATGTTTTATCTATTTATTTATTGTACGTTGACATGTGTATGAAATTAAAACTAGATCGTCAACCAGAAAAAAATATGCTACCCATGAAAAATTGTGTAATTGGCTTAAAACAAAATGGGTGATTTTTTAACGAATATTGATCAAATTTCAAAATTTATTTTCAATTTACTTGTATTATAAGCATCTCTGCCATTTATGGTGAAATTTCGATTTAAATTGGGGCCATGCATGTGCAAATGCCCACACGGACACCAGCTTAAAAATATAGAAAGATTTATTTTCAGAAAAATTTTCAGGAATTTTCTAATATTTTCAGCTTTTTCCCTAAATTCAAACTTCCAAATAAGAATGGGAACTGAATATATTTTAAAACATAATTTAGCTTTATAATCTTATTTTCTCTAATCTTATGATCATTCTCTTACTGTAATTGTGATCACTGTCTCATTATTATAATTAATATTATTATCATTATATATTATTTCGAACCGTTAGATGGTTAATTTGTTTGTAGAAGAATACTTGGGATATTGGCAAAGGATATAACCATCAGGATTTGTTTTTTATGTATCGTTTTTCTTCAACATGTTCTGGGTTAATTTATTTCCAATTAGCTAATATTTCTGTCTAATCAAAGAGAAATTTTATATATATTTTCCGATATTGATTGCCTTTGAATTGGATGATGAATTTTCCCTCATCTAAATCTCGTTGTCATTTCAAAACTTAAAATAATAATAACAATAATAATAATAAAAACAGAAATCTTTTTTCATATTTTTAATAGGGGAAATACATTTCAAATAAATCGTCTTTTACGAATACTATCCGTTTTAGAGATTACATAATAAAGTTTGAAAATCATTGATGAAATTTGCCTATAATTTCTTTCATGATGATCATCATTTAATACTTGATATTTATTCTTAATAATTTTTACCCTAAAAATTACTGTTCAATTGTATTCTTCAAAAATGCAACCAATAGCAAAGACAGTAAATGGATTTAGAAAAATGTCTGAAATAATTTAAATGACTTTTATGGAGTTTTTTTTACAATATGTTATTTAACAGGAAGCATTGTAGGCTCACCTCCTCGTGGTGCTCCTGGCAACGTTTCATATACGGCAAAGCAGTCTACAGCTTTGGCAATGTCAGCTACAGTCTACAGCTTTGACAGTCTACAGCTTTCTCAACGCGATTCAGAAAGACGTTTGAACATTATAAAGAGACTATCTGTCAGTAAATGGGGATGCTCTCGAACAATCTTAAATATCACATATAGAACCTTTATTCTGCCCTTAATGATTTACTGTTGGGAATCACTGAGTACTGCTTCTCAGACCCTCTTAAATATGTTTGAAATATTTCAAAATCAGCCACTAAGACAGATAACTGGAGGAGTCAAGTTAACTCCTATAGATGCTATGATTCTCCTTACCAACAATGGATGTATAAAATCAATTATTCAGGAAAAAAACCTTACTTCTCTTTGAAAAATTGCCTAGAATTCCATTTAAAACCGAATGAAAACTTGAACTACAGCCAAGAGATCTTAAAACTCAAGCCGGTTTTGTGGAAATTGTCCGCCAGCTGGGAGATATTTTGGAAATCTTCAATATCCCACAAAAACTCTCATATCCATCAAGTCCTTTAGAAATAATCTCGGTGAAATATCACACAAATCTTGTGCAACCAAACTAATACTAACAGTACAATTCTAAGACCTGTTGTTTTAGAAACAATTTATTCAAAATTCCCTCAAAATGACTTGCTTTATGTGTATACGGACAGCTCAAGGATGGATTGCAGCATTAACGTTGGTGCAGGAGTTTATTGTAATAGTTTCTCTTTCTATGCTCCTGTTGGTAAATATACTTCTGCCTTTGACTTTAACAGCAAATCAAGTATTAAGATGCTTTTCTCAGCACTGAGGTTTATAAAAAAATGTCTTGGATAGACAATAATAAAAGCTATTCTATTAATAAGAACAAAAAAGATTTCATGCATTATAAATATAGCATCTTTAAGCTATGAATTTTATGCATTTTCCTCTACTTGTCTTCAGCAATTTTATAATGCTTGGGCCCTTATTCATTGAATACTGTTAATTTTAGGGAGTATACATATTGTGAGCAGATTTAGAGTACGATAATGTCTTTTAACTTAATTCAAATACTATACTTTGTTGCATATAAAATGCTTTGTTAATGTAAAAAACTCCATAAAAGAGCTTTAAATTATTTCAGACATTTTTCTAATTCCATTAGTAAAGACCATACTATAGTTGGTTTACTCCGCGTCCGTGGCTTACCATCAAGTTACACACGCCCCCTGGGTAGTGCAAAGTGAGTAACATCGGTGCAGCCCTTATGGCATAAAAGATCACGTCGTCTATTTGACAGCTGCATTAGAAGAAGAAAAAAATAGTTGGTACAAAAATCTCTAATCTGGAATCTGGAATCGGGAGTCGGAAATGTTTTGGCCGACTCCCCGCCCCTGGTTTTCAACAGTGCACGATTGAGAACCATGTGGCTCACCTGTTTCTCTTTGGCCTCCTGTTTGTCCCTCTTCTCCTTGGAGACATCGTTGGGGTTGGACCGCCACTTGTGATGCTCCGAGGGCGCCGTGGGGGCGTAGGGATCGGACGCCCCTTCGGAATAAGCCACGTCTCCCGTCAAGTCTGGGGAGGGCATTTCGGGAATCAAGGTTTCCTCGCTGCCCTGCTTCTTCATGCCCAGAATATTCTGAAAAGCCAAGAAACAAAATAAATGTACTTTATATTCATGAAATTTACAAGAAAAATTATTTTGCATCACAAAAATCAAAATAGTGAACCAAGCTTTAAAAGATTTTTTAAACGACATAATGTCACTAACTTCAGTTTCCTTCTTTCAAAAAAGGTGCAACTGCATAATGATAATACGCGCGCAATTTATTGCGTCTGCTTTTAAAAGTAGATTTGGTTTGTCCCACTACGGTCATTTTGTGTACACTTTAGGCTAATTAGATCGGGACCTACAGTTTAACGTGAATTCCAAACTACTAACAAAACCTCCATATACCCGCTTTGAAAAGTAGGAGAATCTATAATCGTTTAAATAGCGTGTATGAGTGCCTTGCACCGACAGTCAAGTTGCAGGTGGAAATTTTACAGATTTTCTCTCATGCTACACGAAAATGCGGGGTAGTGACCTTCAAAAGTCATCCAAGGCAATGTCTTTCCTTCATCCTTCATCGGTAGGCTTTCGTGGTATATGTAACTAGGACATAAGGCAGCTGATATTACACATAAAAAAAAATAATAATAATAACAAAGTCATTAAAAAATAAATCCTCTCACATAAACAAATTAAGAATGTAGGTGTATAAAAGAATATATATTTACAGCTAAATAAAATTAAATGGTAGACATAATTTATGTGGAGAATTTGTATTTCGTCTAATGAGCTTTTTTGTTTTAATTTATAAAATAAACCTATAAATTCAAATTGAATATTTTAACACAAATTTATAATCTTTCGTAATTTTTTTAATTTATCTATGTTATGATCTTGTTTTCAATTTTCAATCATTATCTAATTTCGAGGTTAACAAACATACATTTTTGCAACTTAGCCAAATTCATTAACAGCTGGACTTTTATTTGGATGAAATAATTAGAAGTGTTACAAAATAAAAATAAATAAATAAATGAAGACTAATGTGACAGGTCTATAAACTGTTAACGGTTATTTACGTAAGTAAGTAAACACTAAAATCTAAAATTTTAAATTGTTAAATTACTAAAGCGTATCAGTAAATTAATAATTAATCTCAATTTAGTGGTTGTGTTAAAATTTAAACTTAATGAAATTGACTTTCTTTCATTTTTAATTAAAAATCAGTAAATTAATAATTATTCTCAATTTAGTGGTTGTGTTAAAATTTAAACTTAATGAGATTGACTCTCTTTCATTTTTAATTATAAAACATAATTATATAAATTTTTATTTATTACAATAAACGAATATTTAGAGTTAATATCTGTCATTCATTTATGGATGCATTTTATTTTGCTACATAACAAGAAAACGATGCATTCAATTTATTTTTAAAAAATATTTTTAATAATTATTTACAACGAAACAATTTAAAAATATATTATAGTTTTAATCTCAACAATTTTAAAGTATCGAAATGTTATTTAAAACGAATCATATATGGGGAGAAAGGGATAATGTCCTATCTCAAAAAGGAAAATTCTTAATTTGTTTAGAAAAGCAGCTTTTTACATACAAAGTTCTTCAAGTTCCCTATTCCGTCAATAGATGGCAGTACGTTATTGCCCCTTAATAAATTCATTTAACTTTTATTTTTATGCTATTTTTTCAACTTTTAACTTAAAAAATATTTTCTTTAAATCCCTTTTCACATTGTTTTGCATCTTATAAGAAATACTTCTTATACATTTTTATGAAAATTTTTGTACTTCTACATATGTGTCCTTGTAAATATTCTGTCACCAAGACCAGATTATAAAATCACACCTGCTCGTGATTCCCTTTCCCACCTATGTGTGGAAGATTTTTATGTATTTCCTTTACGTAACTCACCCTTGAATTTTCAATAAAGCCGCTTTCAATAATACCCTAAAATCAAGTCACGTAAGTATATATATAAATCCCCCCACCCCCCACACACCTATTAATTGATCCCCATTTATTAAATCTTCATAAATAATTTACATTTTAGATACTTTATTCATTTGCTAGTAAATGGGGATAAAAGCCATTTTGGTGCCAAGCGCCCTTTTTCCACCACCCCTCGAATTACCACCTTTTCCACCCACCACCCCTCATTTACATACCTGTATGATATTGGCCTCAAGGTCATCGTCGCAGAGATCTTCGATGTCTGAACAAAACTGGTTGTCGTCTTCTTTCTCCAAAGTTATACTGCCTGTGTGCTCGCCTTGGCTGCTTTGAGTCAGATCCTCAATGATCCCCTGCAATGTTTTACGTCTGATATATTAAACACAGAAAAATACATGTCCCTATATTTAAATATCATTAAGTTAATTCCCTCTTAACAAATAAGTTCGTGCATTCGTTTCAGCATTTTTTGCAATTGTTTCATAGCGAGGTGAATGTTGAAAATTATTTTATCATTTTATCATTTTAAAAAGAAAGATTAATTTATTTTCTGTATAAATAAGCTTATTATTCATTTAAACAAACATTTCCTTCTTATTTCTAAAAAAGAAATAAATGTCACAACTTTAAATCAGGCAACAAATGCAAATGTTATCTCAGTATAGATTAGACATCTCCTAAATTGTTACGTGGCGAAATTTTAATTGGAAAGAAAATAAAATAAATTAAAAAATATATTGTGTTATTATTTGTTAATATATTATTTTATTATTTAAAAAAAACAAATGTTTTATTAATATTTTAAAAAAATAATTGTTTAAAATTGTATTTGTAAAAAATATTGTTTCATTATTTTTACTTTTTAAAAAAAAATAAATCTTTTATATTTAATAGTAATTAATTATTCAATATCAGTATATAGTTATAAATATTTCGAAATCATAAAAATTTTAATATCAAAATTAAAAAATATTCCACCGCTGGGCTCGGCCGGGATTTGAACCCGGGACCTCTCGCACCCTAAGCGAGAATCATACCCCTAGACCACCGAGCCACACGTACATGAAGAAATTATTATTAGAAAAGTCAGAAGGAGAATGTAAAGCTTTTCAAACTTTTTTATATTAATATATATTTATCTTCTAGTATTTCAAGTAAAAATTGATGTGAATTAAGCTATTGCTACCAAAGATGTCTAACTTTGAATTAAAACTATTTTAAACTAACTTTAATTTAAAAACTATTTACTGTATCAGAGAAAGAAGGGATTGATAATCAAAATGATAGATTCTACTTTATCTTTTAAAATCAGGGAATCAGATGACTTTCGTGAAGTTGTCTGTTTTATATACAAATAGAGGAATGTATAATGATGTTAAAGTTACAAATAAATAATTAAAGTTATTTATTACTTACTACTTTTTTTACAATGCGTTAAATTATTGAAAAATGCATATTTAAATTTATGGTATGAAACTTTTTTTAAAAAATTGCATATCTAATTAAAGAAACATAAATATTAAAATTTAAAACAAATTTTAAAAATAGGGCTCGGCCGGGATTTGAACCCGGGACCTCTCGCACCCAAAGCGAGAATCATACCCCTAGACCACCGAGCCACGTTTTATTGTGGGAATTAACATCAAATAAAGTATGTTTAACGGAAATGAATGTGATATAATATTTGTGAAGTTTTTTTTAGTTTCTTGCTTTTTGTTCATTACTAAAATTTGATTAACATTTCTGTTACATTAAATGGTTTACCAGCATGCTTACAAAATTTTTAAAATCAATTTACATACATTTAGCGAAATTCATAAATAAAATTTTGTGTGTTTTAAAGCTTTTATTTTGGTTTGATTTTATAAAATTTTGGTAAACTAATGTCAATAAGTTATATCTTTAAATGAATCTAATTATTCTTAAAAAGAAAAATTTCAACTCATCTCCGAACATGAGAGACTCATGCTGCCATCTAGTAGCTAATTGTATAAATTGAGTCCTTTTATAATCTTAGAATTCACTATCATAAAATCAAGTACCAATGCGCATATTTAACAATAATTAACTTATTCTTCATAAAAAAGTGTTTTAATAATAAAAATTTTAAAAGTAAGAATTTTTAATTTATGAATAAATCTAATAATACAAAAATTTTTTCTTTATATTGATATTTACTAATAATCAAAAACATTAAAATAATCTTCAATGTAATAAATAATGTTTAATGTAATATTAAGCCGTTATATTTAGTTGTAAAATATACAGATATAGTGACTTTACATTGCAATGAGTTGAAATATAAGCATATTTACCTTACAACTCTTTTCATAATGCAGGATTTTAAAATAAAAGAATATCGTATATTATCTCGTATATTTTTGAGAAATATTTTACTCTATAATAATTGCACTATTTTTTACTTTCTTTTTTAATTAGTAACATATAAAGATAATAGAGACTTTAAAATACAGTGAGTTGAAATATAAGCATATTTACCTTACAACTCTTTTCATAATGCAGGATTTTAAAATAAAAGAATATCGTATATTATCTCGTATATTTTTGAGAAATATTTTACTCTATAATAATTGCACTATTTTTTACTTTCTTTTAATTAGTAACATATAAAGATAATAGAGACTTTAAAATACAGTGAGTTGAAATATAAGCATATTTACCTTACAACTCTTTTCATAATGCAGGATTTTAAAATAAAAGAATATCGTATATTTTTGAGAAATATTTTACTCTATAATAATTGCACTATTTTTTACTTTCTTTTAATTAGTAACATATAAAGATAATAGAGACTTTAAAATACAGTGAGTTGAAATATAAGCATATTTACCTTACAACTCTTTTCATAATGCAGGATTTTAAAATAAAAGAATATCGTATATTATCTCGTATATTTTTGAGAAATATTTTACTCTATAATAATTGAACTATTTTTTTACTTTCTTTTAATTAGTAACATATAAAGATAATAGAGACTTTAAAATACAGTGAGTTGAAATATAAGCATATTTACCTTACAACTCTTTTCATAATGCAGGATTTTAAAATAAAAGAATATCGTATATCATCTTTTATACTTTTGAGTAATATTTTATTCTATAATATTAGCTAATAAAGATTTTTAAAGATTTGAATAAAATATTACTCAAAAGTATAAGAGATTATATATTCTATTACATTATTCTATTTAGCACTCTAAATAAACTCGTCCTATTTCAGAAGAAAGACTGTTTTTATCAATAACTTCTTAAATAGGAAGAGCAGCTGATGTATCAGTAAGAAAGAAAACACGTACCTGCATCTGTTCCGACACAGTCATGGACTTGCGATCGGAGTGACCTAAGAAAAACAATATAATTGACATAAAAATTAAGAATCTAACGAAATAAATTAGAGTAAAAAAATGGAAATTTTGATTTAATATTAACTAAAGATAAAAAAAGGCATTTATAATTATTAAAAATTTACTTGATTATTAATAATTAAATGCTGTCTGGTAACCTTTTTTTTTTTTCCTAAAATAGAGCATGTTAAATAAACTCAAATGGTGAATTGTCTTTTCAACAATTCATTGAAAAACATGTATCATAAAATTTAATATAGACCTTTAAACCCCAAAAGATTTTTCTTCTCGTATTGTCTGAAATGATAGTTTTTAATTAAATATCAAATTCAGCTATTCTTGGCCATTCTTTGATCCATTAGGAGAAAATCAACATAGTTATTAAATAAGACAGATTTCGGGTTTTCTTTCTCCATTTAGATAATTTCTTGAAAAAAAGTTTCTCTAAAAAAAACCCCACTTCTGTTATGTTTCACTTTCAACATTTATCAGTTCTTAGTTACATTACATCATCTATTTGTATTTTTTCTATATCAGCAAAAGTTTCTATAAATTTAAAATTCAGAAAAAGTTAATGTTTTACTATTAAAATTCTGACTCGTATTATCTTGATGCACACACAAAAGAAGGAGACATCTTATATATATATATAAGATTATTTTTTATAAGTTTTAGAAAATATAGTAAAAAACAACTCAATAATGAGAAATTTTCTCATAACTGTAGGCAATCATCTTGAATTATTGTTAACTACTTAGTTTCACTTGAAGGAAGATTGAAATTTTAGAAGTAGCAACTAGTTCATATTCTAGAGTCTTTCGATGTAGCTACCAATTCCTCGGAAAGAGTTTATGGAATTCATAGTTCCCGTCGTCTGTATCATTGATAATTCGAATACAACAGCCATCTTGCCGAGGAATCTCTGTAGTGTGTGTCATATATTTCTTTTTAACTTTGGCTTCCTTATGAATCCATTTGTCGATTTTGATGGCATTACCATGCCGCATGAACTTCGTGCAATCCATTTTTATCCAACTCAATCGTGTTTCGAATATATCACAGCAGTTTTATTTTAGAGCAGCCAGTTGACAGCAGTCGAGAACAGAAACGACT
>BPLQ01011141.1:0-20513 GCA_021605075.1 Caerostris darwini | reverse complement strand
ACTTTAGGTATTGTAGCTAAAAAAATCATAAAGCAAATAATAATAGTTTTTTAATGAAAAAATCATAATTTTTGACTAGAAAAATTAAAAAAATAATTTAAATGTAAAATAAATTAAAATCTTTGAAATAATATTGAACAGGTGAGTCTCGAGGAAAGTTTATATTGGCACTCTGCAAATTAATAATGAAAAAAAAATTTATTAATACATAATTATTAGTTTTACTTTCTGAGCTTTTTTGCAAATCTAAGTATAAATACAATATCATATACATGTACTATTTTCTATAATCATCATTGACAAATCTGCCATCCAGCTTAGTGATTTATGGAATGCAATTTTTTTCAATATTTACTTTTTGAGAATGGTTTCTTGTGCATTTAGAATACACTAATGGCATTTGAAGTAATTATTCATTTTTTAATTTGATCATTAATGGAAAAGTTTTCTTAAAAATATAAAAATCTGTACAAAAAAATATTATTTAATTAAACAGATAAATTTATTCCAAGTTATTTTCTAATATATATATATATATATATATATATATTTTTAAGATAAGGTTTTTTTCTAGTTTTTACCATGTATAATTTTTTTAAATATTACTTAGAGACATAACAGCTACAAAAGCATTTTTTTGTTTCTTATATATTAAAAGCAGTTAATATTATTTGTAATAGCTATATCGATAACAGATAAGAAAAGAAAAATATTGTTTTTGCGTTATAATAATATCAATTACTATGTTTATAATTTTAAATGCATTTACTTTTTTTGATATTGACTCAGGCTTCAGACATTTGCAATGGTGATGACATTCACGGTACTCTGCCATTTCATCGACCATTGAGGTATATTTGAATTGTTGAAACAGCGAAAATAGAAATAAATCATTGACCAAAATCAGTATGACAAGATTTTACACCATATAATAATTGATGTTTTCATCACGAGAAGAGTGCCTTATTAGGTCAAACAGAATAATTTTCTTAAAATTTAGTGAAATAGATGAATATTGCTATTTAATAGCCTCCAGAATCTTCTAGCATTAATACTTGATCATTTTTTTCTGTTGGTTTTCTACAGGAAAGTAGTTTATTGTATAATTCTGGGCATTTATTGGATTCAACTGCATACTTTCAGTATTAGAACTAAAGTCAAAATTTCAAAATAAATAATTAATTAAAAATTATTTTTTATAAATATCAATTTAAAAAAGTTAAATTTTATAAAATAGTTATATAGATGATATAATATTAAGAATTAATTAAGTCATTTACAATAAATTTAATGGCAAATTTCATTAAAAAAACATTACATATACTTCTATGTATCTACAATCTTTGACAATTCTCTTGGTGCCATTTATCTAATGGGCTGTAATAATAAGAAAGAACAATTTATTTTTTTACTAGCTGTTTACCAAGCATTGCCCAGATATTTATTTTTTTCTTTATCTTGTTCGATAAAAGAATGAATGTAGTGTAAAATTAAACACCTGCCTTATGTTTCCTTGTGAGGCATGATTTGGACAATAAAGTAGGAAACATAGAATCAACTAAAAAAGCAAAACAAAACTGTCGCATTCAGTGATTCAAACAAAGCTACAATTCTACTGTTTAAAAGTAAGATCTCCTACCTCACTTACCCAACATAGTTATAAGCCTGTTACCTCAGAATTATTCATTGGGAAAGGGCAAATACTTGGGGCTAATTAGCTTCCTAGAAGAAAGACCCTGCTAGAGAAAGTCAAATATTTCTAGTTTTCATTCATGAAATCAAAGTATTTGTGAACTGAAATTTATAACTCACTTTATTTTTGATAATAACACCTAAGATATTATTGAAAATTGAATTCAAAATAATTTTATTTACATTTTAGAGTTCCAATGATGTATGGTTCATATAATTATAAATTAATTTTCTTTACTATATACAAAAAAAATTATAGAATTATGCATTTAAAACTTTTAGTGCAAATTATTAATGTACTATAGTTATTCAAAATCAATTGGGAATTGTCAGTGGAATATTAAAGTTACAGAATATATCACAAGAAAAAAAAGGTTCTTACTTACATTTGTCTTATAAAGCCCTCAAATTCAAGCCTTTGAATTAAAATCTTAGCCATAGTTTTACTATAACCAAGTATCTTTTCAAACATTGCATGTGTGACAATTTTGGATGACAAACATAAATTAATTGCTCTTCGGATAGCACAAAATTCCTAAAATATTAATAAAATAACAAATATAGCCTTTTTATTTAACTATGAGTTTTATAATGTTTAATACTACAATGAAACTAAATGGAAACTGTAAAACTATAAAATTATCTGTCTTGTATTAACATTTTTATAAATAAAAAATTCTTATTCTTTAAAGAATGCTTTATAATCTTAAATTTAAAAAAGCTCATTTATTAAAGTTTTTTAATTCACTAAATTGGAATAGTTTTATTATGAAAATTTTTTATGTCTTACTTTCTATTTTTAAATATTAGCCTTCATTTCAATTACTTAAGTAATTTAATTTACATGTGATTAATATTGTTAACATTCAATACTGCTTAGCATTTAATCTTGGATATATTTTTTATATTTTAATAAAATTATTTTAAGATTTCAAAAATATAATAATATAAACAGGAAATTAATTGATTAAATGAGATTTAACCATTAGTTTAGAAAACAACGAATCCTTTACTATTGCTTAGCATAACTTAAAATTGCTATATAGAAAGATTTTCTAAACTTACTTGACATTCTTTCCCTTGATAAGTATATATTAATTCTTGAAAAATATCTTCATCTGTATTGTGAATAATACAATCAGTGCAATAGAATATATGTGGTGCATCATCTGGCATTAAAATACCATAGCAGACTTTATGCTGTAACCATTCACAACTTGTGCAAACTATAGTATCATTGTATCCAGCCTAAAATACACATTAAAATAATAATACGCTTATAAATAGTTAGAAAGCTGACTTACAAAAATTATAAAAAATGCATAATATTTTTAACAATAGGAATATTTCCTCATTCTTTAAAATTTATTTCGTTACCATTTTTGATTTGCATGGGCATTTTAAACCAGCAATTGTCTTCATGTCTTTTGATAACTGTCCTATTTTAAAGAGTAAGTAATTAAGTTAAAGTAATTTTCATTAATTTTGGAAAAAAATTATTTATGCACATATATTTTTCAAAATAATTTTGATAAAAATGTGTTAAAAAAAGTCCTTTCATTACTTATAAGTGATTCTTGCGATGAATGTTGAGATTCAAATAGTTCTTCTTTTGATACCTATTGAAATAAAGAGAAAATTAGCACAACAAATTAATTTTTACTTTTTTATTTGGATATTTTTTTACCATTATAATTAAGCACTTATTCAAATTATTAAACAATAAAATTTTTGAATGAATTATTAATTTTTAAATTATTCATCACATATTACTTTTTAATGAAAAAATATTCATTCTATTTAACGTATACGAAATTCTTCTTATAATTTTTAATTATTGTTAACACATTTTTAAAAAAAGTATAAAATTAAATAAATAAAACAATTATATATATTTTTATATTATTATATACTATTATTATATATTATTATTTATTTATATACTCTTAAAATATTTAACACAAATTATAATTAATTATCATTCTAAATCTAACTAATCTGATTTTTCTGCTTTATTTCTAATGATGTAACATTTTTTATTTATTTATTATTATTATTATTTTATATTTTTAGATATTTTAAAGTACAAAAGCCAAAATCTTAAGTATATTTTGTTTTTCAGTATGAAAGCATAAAATCTTTTTCATTTTATAATCATTTCCTATCAAAATAAAAATAAATTGTACATATTTAAAGTATATTTCTAATATTGCAGTATATATATATATATATATATATATATATTAATTTGCATATATTTTTGACATTATAAAAATAAAAATCAAATAAAACCCAAAAAGAGTAAAATGAAATGTAAAAATTTGTAATGATAAAAAATTTCAAAATACATCATCATGAATAGTTTCTTTAGCATACGCATTTTCATCTAATGCATTGAGAGAAATGGGTTCTTCGGAATCATTTTGTGGCATTATTTGCTTGTGCATTGTTGTTTTCAAAAGAAATTTGTATCTGTAATAAAAAACAGTTTTAACATTTCTTCAAGTAACTAAATATTAATACATAAAATGTATAAGAATAAAAATATTTAACAACTGACTGATAGCACACTGCAAAAATTAAGCTTACTTATATATAATTTTTCTTAGTGTAGTTACTAATGGGTTTATTGGTAATATTAGTACAATGTGAATAATATTATTTTATTAAAAATATTAAATCATTCTGACAAATAATAATATTTGCTTTCAAGGCTTACCCATGCGCTTCTGTGTCAATTTTACCTAGTTTGATATTTAGTGTGTCCCTAGGGAAACTGAATTTTACTTGAGTAGATGGTTCAAAACCTGGTGGTTCATAATCATCAGGTGTCACTAAATTAAAATCAATTAAATAAGTTTTAAAAAAAAATTTATAATAAGAAATTTACAATATATGGTTATTGAATCAACAATAAATGCACTTTTAATGAACAGTTAACAATAGAATATTAAATCATACTTACCATCATCATAATAAAGTAGTTTAACTGACAGAAAAGCATTTTTTGGTAATTTTTTAAGAATTTTACTTATATCTGTAACATGTTTTAACATCATTAATGTTGCTTGCACTGTGGGATCAGTCAACTTTGGTGAAAAAGTATTTGTTTTATCCTGACTATAAAAGAAAAGAATTATATATTATTAAATGCTTTATTTCAGAAATAACTTTGCCTTTGATTTTATATACAATGATATCACATCTGCTTTGGAATAAGTTCAAATTCTTGGAATAAGAATATAAGCACATCAACCCCTTTTTATGTGAATTTTTTTTTGTACAATTTTTATTTACTTTATTTTACATAAGTTCCTAATTAGATGCAAAAATTTTTGTTTGGAATATGATTTGCCTGAATCAAAATGTTTGTTAAATAATAATATCCAAAATTCTGTAGAATAATATCCAAAATTCTGCAGAAAAATACCATACCAACAAATAAACTGTAATAGCATAGTTTGAAATGACTAGACATTTCAAAATGACAACAGACATTTTCAAAACATTCCAAGAAGAAGATAGAAACCCCCCAAAAAGTTTTTTTGGACAAATTTTTCATATTTGGCAATTCTTAATTAGGTTCAAGTAGGGAAAAGATTTTATGTAGCTTTAAAATTCTCATTTATGGTTGAAGTTTTTTTTTGTTTTTTTTTTAATTATTTAAACTCACTATATATATTTTTAACTCAAATGTAAATAATAAATTTAATGTTTTTTTCATTGTTATATATATATATTATTAGTATGGAACAAAGTATTTACTTTTCCTATGGAAAAAGTAGGGCATTTTAATGCACATTTTATCTATTGCATAAAAAGGGTTTATGTGTTTTTACATACACAAAAATAACAAACCTAATACTTATTTCAAATATGGTGACATATAATTTAAAATAAATTAACAAAAAAAAATTAAGTATATTTATTATACATTTATTAGCATATAAGAATGTATATGGATTTTAAAAAGATATAAATTATATCAAATGCTATTTTATTTTAGACACACACTTTGTTACAGGATTGAGTGTCAATTTAAAAATGCATTTCTATAATTCAAAAAAATGTAACGACAAAGGTAAAATTTTTCAATCTTTAATATCAAATTTTAGTTGTTTTTCAACAATAGTAAATAAAAAAAAAAAATAAGAAGAAAATGATTAATTACTTAGACTCAGTGAAATTAGTTTATACTTTATTTATAACAAAAATATTTAATAGAATAATAAATGTATAATTTCTTCCCACTTTCTTATTCTTTTCTGAGCTTTTGTTTTTCAGCTTTTATTTATTTTTATTTTGTTTATTTATATTACATCATGAAACAGTCACCTTTACTGTATGTTTTATTTTAATAACTTTATCTTATTACACTTTTTTTCAACATTTTTAATTATAAACTTCCTTTTGTTTTTCTTTTATATTTGCTGTAACTACATGTTGTTAATTTTTATGCTTAAATGATGATCTAGCGTTTTCTGTGTTATTTTTACCCCATATGGACATGGTATATTCATTTTTATTCCCTTAAAGAGAATCAGATTTTGGACCAGTTTTAACAAAAGAAAAAACTTGTTTGTTCAACCAAATTATAACAAGTAAAAAATTTTATTTTACTAACTATAACAATTCAAGGAAATAGAATCAGATTTGTCAAAAAAAAAAAAAAAAAAAAGACTACAATTGTTTTTTATCTTTTTTTTAATGTAAGAATAAGTAAAGAAAATATCATTATACATACCATGTTAGTGAGCATTCATCATTTTTATAGGAAAATACTAAGTTATATGCTTCTATAACTTCCTGTAATTTAAAATATGCATTGACTTTAAAATGAGATCATTTACAATTAATAAGTCTTATAATTAAATACAAAATATACCTTTAGAGGAAATTACTACTTACATTGCGATTTTCCTTATTTTGACATATCTGAAAAATACAAGAATAAACTATATTAATTAAATATCATGGTGCAGCAAAAAGAAAATTAAATTAAAAAATTTTCTTCAACTTATGATATTAAAAGAAAATATTTTCTTTAGCTACATAGCTTAAGGAATACTGTAAGTTTTAATATTTTACAGTTATTAAAAGGTTTTATTTTTTTCCCTGCATGAATATCCATTCTGTTAAGAATGATAATTCCATGTTTTACTGGATTACCATTTGATTAATTTAATACATTAAAAAATGATTTGTAAGAAAGAATAAAGAAGATATTTTGAAAACATGACTTCAGAAAATAAGACTTTATATATCGCTTTAAGACAGGAAATAATTTCACATTTAAATTTTATTTATTTATTCATTTTTTTCAATTTTTAAGACAGCATTGACCCCAATGATAACAATTAAAATAATCTACATCAGCCCCGAGGCTTAGGGGAGGCAGCACAATAGGTTTTTCCTATGAAAAATTTCACATGTTTTTTTTTTCCCATTCAAAGTGTAATTGGAAAAAAAGAATGCATTTGAAGTTGACTGACCATTTTCATTTATTTCTGTTTATTTTTATTTTCTATATATACTTTTATTTATTGGCAAAAATTTTTGAAACATATTTTATTTTTTTTAAGCATAAATAAATATTTTCAAAACGCCTTTGCAATGTTGCTTTTGCCTTCACCTGGGGATTTTTTAGCATGCAGATTAAAAATTTTTAATCTCTTCACTGGAGGAGCATGGGGTTCATTTTTTCATCATCACTTAACATTGTTCTATAGCCAGGCAGAACTGCAACATGAGCTTCTAATATCTCTAATTTAAATTTTAGTAAATCTTTTTTTATTTTTCTTTGGAATCGTATTTGCTGTCACATCTCTGTTATATTGGAACCATGAATTTGCTACCACTAAGTTCAAAAAATGGAAAATGACTTTCCAGTTCATTTTTAAGTATTCAATCTATAACATTTCATTTGTTGATCATAAATGTCTACATGCCCCATAGACTTATTGTATTTTGTCACCACAGAAGGGAATGGTACCACAATATATTTATGTTTATTTTTTTATCAACATTTCATATTTTGTTTTGCAACAATTTGATATCAAAATAAACTTTGTTGATAACTTTCCATTCTGCATTGATTAATTATTATAATAATTATTATTGATTGCTTTTATCTTTTTTAACATGTTCTAGGCATGTTCCCCAATCTGTTTTTGCAAAATACTAACTCCCTCTCCCTTTCATAAAAAGAATTTTCCTCCTTCAAAATTTCTGAGTGGAAATCGTCCCCCCCCCCTTTCTTAGATAACTTCATGCACCTCTGGAAAACACAAAATTTCTTGGAGAAAAACTTATCTTTATGGTAGTAAACTTGACAAGCTTAATGCTGAAGTATAGCAAGATCATAGGGGTAAAGAAGTATAACTTTAGAAAAGCAAATTAAAATGTATAAATTATATTTTGTCTTATATTCCACTTATTTATACATTAAAATAATTTGTATCTAAGCAATTAAAAAATTTGATAAATATCTAATAATGGCAGATGAATGTCGAGCTGTCTTGCTTGTAAACAATGCTTTGTTTGAAGAGTGTAACTAAAAAACAGATTAAAAATGATACAGTATAGTTTCTGTAAGTTGTTCAATTCCCACATTTATTACATACGACTATATAAAAAGCTACAATTTCACTTAAAATTTAACCCACACAATCGTATATTCTAGGGGTTAAAGGGATATAAGAAGACTTCGTATGATAATTTAAAACAATAATAAAAACTCTTTCTTACCCCAACACTTAGTTGCTGTAACTATAAGAAAAAAAACAAAATATAAGTTTAATCATGCATAAATTTTTTAATAAAAATTGAAGCATAACTAAGAAATTTAAAAAATGACACACATACATACACACAGTAAAAAGAAAAATATAACTAATAATCTAGTCAAAATGGCAATTTTATGAAATATTTTTTCTTTGCAAAGGGGGGATTGATTTTCTTTTATTACAGTAATTTTAGCAAGTAGTATAAATGTATATGTAGATAGTTAGTTATATAGCATATTCAAAATGTTACATAAAAGAAACTTAATTATTATTTTCTTAAATTCTTTAATTTATCTGATTTAATATATCAAAAGCTTTTAATCTGTAAAAATATGTCAAATGTGCATTGCTTTAACACCTCATATGTATACAAGGAGGTACCTAGACTTTGTAGATAAAAAATACAAAAAGGCAGCCTAGGTAACAAGCACAACAAGGCCTTATGATAATATTTTGGCCTCTTGTATTGAACTTGGTGTACTTATTACTGTGATTTATTTACAATTAATCTGAGCATCTCTCAATTTGCAAGTCTAATCTCATTTGTCATGCTTGTTGTTATCCTTAAATAATATTTATATGCATAATGTACATTATGTTGTTTACATAACAAAATGCATATTTTATATTGTTGTATATGCTAGTATAATGAAATAATAACTTGTTCCTTTGCATACAGAATTTTTCAACAAAATACTTACATATTTTTTTTCTACTGCATCATAGCAACCTCGTATTAAATTGATAAATTTTGAAACTGATTTTAATCCAGAATCTTCAGTCAAAATTTTA
Organism: Caerostris darwini; assembly: GCA_021605075.1. Taxonomy (NCBI): domain Eukaryota; kingdom Metazoa; phylum Arthropoda; class Arachnida; order Araneae; family Araneidae; genus Caerostris; species Caerostris darwini. Next base: position 11,244 of record BPLQ01011141.1, on the reverse strand, counting down.
AGTCTCAAACCTAAAATTAAAACAAAGATATTTTGCAGATTATAAACTTTATACTAAAAATAAGATATTTAGCATTTAAAAATAAAAAATGGAAGGTTCATTAGATTAATTATACTTTTTAAAAAATGTATTTGTACCTATTGTTGATTATTTTTCTTTTTATTAAGCATATTTTACAAATACTTATTTTGTACACTCACCATACAAACTTCTTTCTCCATATGCATCTTCTGGAAAAATTCCTCTAATATATGTTATAGCTGACAATGATACTGCTACTAATTTTTTTATAAACGTGCATGACCCTTCCAACGTCATAAAATCTGGAAATACAGTTTTCCACTAAAATAATAAAAAAAAGTCATAATATAGAAAGTTGAATCCCTGCACAAATTAAATGAGCTACATAATAAAATGAATTATATAATAATTATTATTTATAAGAAACAATCTAAAATTTAATTAAATATATATTGTTCTGTCATTTAATTATTTTTATTGAGCTCATATTATTTTATTAATGTAAATTTACATTGATAAGGAGTTTCATTCAAGAAGATATGCCAATATAAGAAATAAATATGTTACTAGTATATCTCATATACACAAGGAATATGACAAACAAATTCTTGTGCATATATCCTCATTCAAACTATCTTTATAGAACTTTAATTTATTTCTTTAAATATCATTCCAACATTTTTTTTTCACTTCCGAATACACATATTTTTGTTGATTTTCTTTGTAAAGAAATCCAATATTTTAAATTTTTAAATGCATATGTGAGTTTTATTAAAAAAAGAAAGTCAGCCATCGAAATGAAATATTCTTAAAAAACATGAAATGAATTCAAATCATAAAATCATACTCACACAATGTAATTAAATTCGATTCAATAATTTGTCAACATAAAAATAAAAATGAAAATTAATTTGCTTTAAGCTCATTATAAAATCTCAAAAACAGCTTATTAAAAAGAAGCATAAAAACAAATAGCATCTTTGAATATTTATATAATCCAAAAAAATCTATGTGTAAAAATTTCTTTTTAAAAATATTCATACAAGTTTTTAGAACAAGCATATATTTAAACAAAGTTATAGTACCTGGCCTTTAAACAATATTAAAATGCATTACAACATGAATAAAATAAAAAACAATAAAAATAAAGATAATTTTAAAGAAAATTAATAAAAGGTATTAAAAAAGATTATTAATCGATATTATGAATTAATACTACGCTAACAAATGCAGTGTTTTGCTTTAGTCAATATCAGTGGCGCAACAGCCCATGGTGGGCCAAGGGCGTCTGCCTTTTGGCAGATTTCTAGACAGGACATGTTTTTTCTTTTGACGGGATAGGATCGTCAGCCCTACAATCTACAGTCATATTAAACCGGGACCTACGGCTTCCGAACCACTACAAATATCCATGGCACCGCCGGGACCCGAAACCTGTGGCACCGAGCGCTACTCACTCGGCCATCCGGCCCCGTTTTGCTTAAGTGGAGAACATAAATAAACCAATTAAAAAAAGTTCTAAATTTTAATTTAAAAACAAAATTAAAATGTATCTCTTCAAAACTAACATTAATTAAAATTTTTTTAAATGGTTCCTATTTAACGAGTATTAAAAGATCAACTTCAGGAATTAGGTATCGTGCAGTTCTAATAATGTTAACATTATTTTGTTTAAAGCTAGGTATTTGAAATAACACCAATCAGAATTGAAGTAGATTCAACGTTACTCATAATGCATTATGGAACATCGTCAAATTGTATGCTTACAATGAAAATTTCGGTCCTAGAGTTTCATTAAAGGAAATTGTGCCACATTTGCGATACACATGAAACCAAATAATAAACGTTCGTGCAACCAGCACACAATGGCGAAAGAGAATTAGATAATTTTAAAAATAATCGATGTCTACCATTTAGAAATATTTAAATAAAATCCGAATTAAAGTAATGCAGTTTAATACTAGGAATTTATTATACATTTTCCAGATTTTCTGAGGATAATTTTAATGAAAAAATAATACCTGAAGATTAATCGTAACATAAACAAGAAGGGAAAAAATGTACTTACTTCTTGCATAGTCGTTTCTGGAGTTTTCATCATTAAAGCAGTCATTTTGGATATTAATTCTATAACGAATAAAATAATATTAAAAGAGAATTTTTCTTTTCAAATAAATTTATCAATGCATAATTGTACACAGAAAAACATTCTAATTAAAAATTTTTATAAGGGACTAAATTTCTTAAAAATTATAAAACATTAAAAAATTTTTAGAAAAAAGTTAAAAATAAATTTGATACATTTTTGAACATTACAATGTTTCCAAAACTATTATTGTTCAACAGGTAAACGTCGAACAATAATTTTAGAAACATTGTTTACATAAAATAAGGACAAATTTATGAAAAATACAATATTTTAACTTTCGAAGTCATGCGGAAATGCTTATCGTCAAAAATACGTTTTATTTAAAAATATATACTTACGTTTTAAATTAATAAATTAAATAAAACAGAACTTCAGAATTTAAAATGAAATGAAAACGCACTTATGACCGAAAGGATGAAAACGATATAAGAAATTAGTTCGCAAATAAATCGTTTGGCGTTTTAACTCAAAAGAATTAAATACATATTTATAATAAATTCTATTATAATTTTTTTTAATAAATTGGCGGGAATTAAAAATAAAACTTTCCAAATGTTAGAATTTTAAGAAAGACAAAAATAAAATAAATTTTCAATAATATGTAACATATATATAGGGGGAACTTGAAATCACTGCTTCACATTCTCTTTATAATTCCAAGAAAAATAAATAAATAAATAACAACAAATTTCAAAAGATTTCAACATGAAAAAAGCCTTACTTTATTCCAATTCATACATTATGGTTTATTAAAGATAATATTTTTCAAAATTTTGGAAAAATAATAAGCAAATTTTAAGCCTAAATAAATTTCACATTCGATTTAGACTCGAATCAAGTTTGTCTGCTTTACATATTACATTTTAGAACGTAATTAAGAAATATGTTTTTCCAAACGCAGCTTGCCATATTAAATAAATTGTCTGTTTAGAATATTAATTTTTTTCTGGTATTTATTTATATGATTAGAATATCTTTATGAATAAACACAGCAAGCATATATCGTCAGAAATTCGTAAATTAAGTATTAATTTGTACTTAGAAAACTGCTATACAGTTTTTAAAAAATAACCAAACATAGTTTAAGTGATTGAAATATTCTTTCTGTCACATAATATAAAAAGTATAGCAGAATAACCAGTAAATTAAGATCGGAGATGCAAAGAATCATCGTTCGAAACATAAACGCAAATTCAAGATCATAGGTTACAAAAATTAAACATATTCCATACATATTCATTCGTGCAGCTCTGTTGTAAGTTCAAAAACAGTTAAAATAATAAGAATTCTATAAGTCAGGTATTATGGCCCAATGGCAAAAAAGAAATTCTTCCTTAGTGTAAAGAATGGAATACTTTTTAATGAAAAACGTTTCTGGAAGAATGGAATATGAAAAACGTTTTTACATTGTTCTGATTGCTCATTAATTTATGAAAGTAAATGCAATAAATTTGGAACTAGCAGTTGCAAAATGGTTTGGAGATAATAGAAAGATAAAAAAAAAGAAAAAGAAAAAACCTTTTCAGTTGTTAAAAATGGCAATGAAGGAGTTAAGATATGGCGAGTGAATCCACTGGAGTAATTTAAGTTTGAATTTATTGATAGGACCGTGGATTATATATATATGTTGACATCTTTACCAGAATGTTAAATAATCCGCTGAAAATTTTTATTTAAAGTTCAGATCGAATAACAGGATAACAATCTTAAGCATAATGCCTTGTTATTGCTTTACAATCATTTTTGAACAGAATAAAACAGTGATTCTTAAAGTGGGGGTCCCGACGACCAGTTGTATCATGAAATAATTAACGAAAAAATTTAGAAAATTGTCCCTTTAAGTTTTTTTTTTTAATTTAACGTTAAAAGTAACCTTTTTTTTAAATTTTGTTATTAATATGGTTTATATTTTCCTTTCAAGAAAATTTCTTTTGTAATGTTTTAAGCACTATAGTCTGTTTTATTCAATTGTAAATTCTTGTGATTATTTACACATATTTTTTTTTTTTCAAAGATGGTTTATTACATTTATATAACAAAATTTACGATTTATATTTTTTGTACATCGATAGCGAAGCTTGTTGAACATTTTTAAATTTAAAAGAGTGCCACTAAATAGAAAAAAAAAAAAAAAAAATTTTTTTTTTTAAGAACCACTGCAAAAGAACATCGAAAATATAAAATTTATTTCATAACTCCACCTAAAATTTGTAATGCATAAAAAGTGGGACAAAATAGCCCCAGAATTTATTAAAATTTAGTTCGAATGATTAAAAAGTGTTCTTTAACTCGTGGATATCCAATCATGTACTGAAAATTGCTTAAGGAGCAGCTGAAAGTTCTTTATTGAACTTATTTAAAAACTTTTGTAAGCAACATCCATGATTTCATTAAACAGTACTTCAATTAATTCTAAAAAATTAAAACATAATGTAAATAAAGAAAAAGTAAATGTTTAAGCTAATATGTTTTACAGCAATACATTTTCAAAATTTTGTTTAATAACATATTTATTTAATGAATAATTTGTATACATGGCACGATTATTCAAAAACCTTTGTGGCATTATAAGTTGTTTTTTTTTCTAATGCAGTTGGCAAACACTTAGACAGTTGTGTTTTATGACTTAAGGCAAGCGCTGCACCGACGTTATTCACGTAGCACTACCCAGGAGGTGCATGTAGCTTGAAGATAAGCGACGGACGTGGACTAACAATACCATCGTAAGGCTCTACGATCATGTTAGACCGGGACCTACGATTTAAAGGGGATTCCGAACCACTAAAAATATCCATGGCACAGCCGGGACTCGAACCCGAAACCTGTAGTACCGAGCGCCAGAGTGCTAGCCATTCAGCCCCGTGGCACTATCAGTAGCAAAATAAATAAATAAAAAATACATTATTTCTATTTCTAACTTATTACGCAATTATTGAAATATACACCAAAGAAAACTATAATAAAACACGAATTAAAAGTCAAATTCTAGAACTTTATTAATTTTTATTCATTCGATACTTTAATCAAAATAAATAAACTAATAAAATAAAATGTGACCCAACAAAATTAAACGCTATGTATTAATTATGAACATTTTTAATATGAGTTAATACTGTTGGAAATTTCCTAAAAGTAATGACATTTATGAAATTTAAAATTTTTGCAAATAGTCTACAATAAAGTTAATACATTAATTACGATAAGATCTGTTAAGTTTTACTAAACGAATAATAATTTTCTATCTTCAATAAACAAATAAAATTACAATAAGAATATTAAATTTAAAAAATATATATTGATTTTAAAAGTATTAAAATGATTATGACATAAAAACATAAAATTAAAAACGAATTTGATCATTAAAAAGTCAATTGAAATAAATTATGAATTTAAATAAATTTCATTTCAGTCCTCAGTTAACTCGAAAAATATTCAAGTTATTCTAAATTGGATCGCTACTTGTTCTTCTTTCCCCGTGTATCAAAAGTAGTAGTAGCAAAACTCCTAAGTAGCAAAACCACAACCCCAAAGTTCAATTGCTGATTACCTAGTCAGAAAAGAAAAAGCTACACAGAATGAGAATGAAGTTTGTAAAATCCCTATCGCCCGTACCGAAAAGACATATTGGTAGAGACAGTCTTTTTAAAAAAATGATTTGGAACCAGTAAGCAAATCAGTATGCAGACCATTATTAAATAGCGGCAAATATTACAAAATGTAAAACTATACTTTTCAATAAAATAAAACAAAATAAGTTTAAATACAAGTTTAAGTTAAGTTTTTATATTATTTTTCAGACCTTTGAAGGAATTTATTAAACAATCTATTTCTTTTTAAATTTCTGTAAGCATTTTATGCAGATTTAAATTAATTTAAACATGTTGTTTTAATTTTATACATTATTATTTTTTTTTTTTTAGAAATCCATATAAAAAGAGCATTTGCAATATAATTATATTTCAACATTTTCTGGAAAAATTTTTTTTCACTCAAAATCTTTTATTAATGTTATATTTTACATCAAGGTAAAATTTTTTAATTCGATAATATTTATTTATAGTTTAAAGGAATTACATTCTTTTTCTGCAAAAAAAAAAAATATCAAGCTCCCAGTGAATATGTAAACCTACAAAAACATATGCGGTGGGTATGCATATAAGTAAGTGATTGAAATTACTTCTGATAAATATGCAAATAACATAGCTATTCATGAAAATAAAAATCTCCTATCTGATATATTACATTACAGGCTAAAATATAAATCCAATATGAATTGCATATACTCAACAAAATTGCTTTACATTAATTACATGTGCATTCATTATAATAAGTAAATAAATTCGTAGTTACCTGTGAAAAGTGCAAGGTGCACCTTTTAAAAATTTCTCAACACAGCCACATTCAGAACAATATTTAATCACTTTTTCTATGGAACACAAACAAGTCCAACAAACCAGTAAACGATAAGTCCCATACGAACCAGTGGAAGAATTGTTCTCCACTAACATAGTAGCATGTAGTCTTCAAACTGGAAATTTCAATGTGCACTCTATTTTATTACTAAAATAAAAAGTGCAATATAAAGAGCAACTTACTAAAGATACTCACTTTTTAAAGATACTCACTTACTAAAGATACTTACTTTCTGCAACTTATTAAAATAAAAAGTGCAATATAAAAAGCAACTTTTTTTTCTTTATAAAATAAGTGAGAAATAACTGAAATATATTATAACGATTTGTATTATAATTTTTACAGTTACCCTGCGATTTATCACATCGCAGGACAACTGTAAAAATAGCAAATAATGAACAAAAAATCCTAAAGATTTATTATGTATTTAAAACATTTTCTTGCTTATTTTCTTTTCTTCATATTTAAATTACCCTACCTCTGAAAATCACATAATCATTTTTTATTTTCCAATTAAAAAAAAAAAATAAGATTCTGAAATAGATAAACATATTTTATAAATGGCATAATAATCTGTAACATAAGAACTTGAAAATTCATTTAATGCAACGCAGCAATTTTAACACCGACTCACCATATGTTGTTTTCAATAAACTCAAATGCATCAATGATATTAGGAAGAATGCCTCACATTTTTGCAAATCAAGGTAAATACCAACAAAACAATTTTACAAAGGCATCAATTTAAAATTTTTGAATACTCATTGAATTGAAGTTAAGTTCCTAGGTAATTTACTTTTAAGAATCAAATTTTATATGTAAATTAAAAGTTCTAGGAAATTATTTATTTAAACATTCAACTAGTGGAAAAGCAGCAGCTCCTTTTTTTTTGGTAAATGAAGTCCTGTTATATATAATCTGGCCTATTCTACCATATACTTATACCATTTAGGGAATGACATCAAAAATGAAAGAGGATCCTACAAAATGAAATTATTCGAATAATGGCTAATACTATATAGTAAGTATCCAATATGATAATTCACATGAACCTTAGGTTGATTAAATCAAAAATTGTACTATAAGACTTTCAAAGAATTTCTTCCAGACATTTTAACCAAATTGGACATGTATGGAACATCGGCAGCAGATTTATTTGATTGGAAATGTTACAGATCTAGATCAACAATTGGGAAATGCCTGGAAGAATGTATCACAGGATGAGATTATGAATTTTTTATCACTACTTACATAAACATATACAAGAATACATCACTGTCAGTGAAAATTTTAGCAATTATTGATTTTAATATTCAATGTGTATATTGGCTTTATGCATATCTAATTTCAATAGAAAGAGCTACCTTTTTTATGACTTTTCTTTTTTTCTCTAAAGAATGTATGTTGATATCTTTCAAATAGTTTCAGTATTATATAAATAAATTAAATTAAAATAATAAATGTATTTAATGTGCATCTGAAACAATAAAACTTTTCTATAAGAGCTCATAGAAAATAATTTCTAGAAAGAAAAATCAGAACTACATATTAAGTAAATCAATAATTAAAAAAACTTCTATCACTCAAAATATTATTAAGCTGTAACATGACAGCTATATCAACATCTTAACCATGGATAAATTTATATTAATTTTATATATTGAACTAAAATGCTGGTAATTATTAAAAAAAGTAAACATATGAAATGCTCACTTAAATTTAAATGGATATGAGGTACTTGCAGTTCAGTAAAGAACAAGAAAGATTTTCAGTCTGAGGAACTACATTTTGCGAATTTAAGGAGAGGGGGAAAATTTGCTTTCTGGCCGAGTTTTGGCATACACAGAAAACCAAATTTTCTCCAATTATTAATGCTCAGTATCAGTTCTAAAAATGCAGTTTTGGTAGTTGTAGGAGGAGAAAAGTTAGTGCATTTTTTTTTTTATGCATTACCATAACAATATCCCGACAAATACAAATTTAAATCATTCTTTATAAGTTTACAGTTAATTTATTGCTAAAATTTGGGTGAGTAAAGACTAGAGAATACTTAGTCTTCCAGATTTCAGATAAAAGTTGATGTTAATAATAACAATTTATTAGCTAATGATTTAACAATATTAACTAGCCTCAATGTTGCTATTTATTATTATTTTGTAGGGTGTGATTTAGAATACAAAAATTACAATGCATTCTTATTTTGAAGATAAAAGTATAAATAAAGTCAAAAAAGACAATAGTATTCTAATAAATAAAAAAGTATTTTATTTCCTTTTAGAAAGAAAAGAAGATTCATCTCTCATATGTACAAATAAGATAAGTAAAATCAATGTATTTTGTATTAAACTAATGACCTGCTAATAAATATTTCTAAGTTTGTTAATCCACAGATAAAATGGAAGTAAATTATTCCTCATTAGATTTTTAGGATGAAACACATCAAAGTCTGCTTCCTGTAATGTTTTTAAATATGCTTCTGTAGCAACCTAAAGAGAAAAGAAATATAAATACTATTATATTTTGGTACTTTGTATTTTTTCTTTTATAACACAAATATGTAATCTACTGCATTATCTATCAGACCATTTCATTTCATAATTGACATTAAATGCACAAAAGCAGAAAGAAATAGATGAATTATACAGAATATATAATAAATAAGTAATGATTGAAGATATACAATAGTTATTGTAATATATTTGATTAAAATAAACAAATAAATAAAATACTGCAAGACTATTGAAGTTGTTCTGATAATGTTAAAAAAGATTATATATTTTATTTAAATAACAGATGTATTGATATTATTATTATTATTTTTTTAAACTGTTTGTTTGCAACCTTATTATCATATGCATTTGGTAGTATCTATAAAAAGTATACAACAACATTATTTTATCTGATACAATAAATAAATATATTATATTACATTAATGAAAATACACAGATCAAAATTATACAAAAAACGAAAAAAATACACATAAATTATAGTAGAACTTAAGCTAATTTGTTTTTTGTATATGCTATTTTTAGTAAATTAAAATAGCACTTACTTTTCAAAACAGAGCTTTATTAAAAAGCTAAATTGTAAAAAACAAATGCAATCGAAGTAGACAGTGAAAGATGCGTAAATCAATTCAAAATGCCAAGTCCCATTACTACTACAGCTAGGAAAGCTCTTTATAGAGTTTGCTGAATGATATAAAGCCATTAAGATCATTTTCTTATTTGCTAGTGATTTCTTTAAGTCATTTCTAGTAGCTTCAAAGGATTGATCTACAGCATCACCAAATATTTTAATAAATTAAGACTTCAACATTGATATCTTGGTAATATTTTGCTTCGTGCAGTATATATTTAATAGATTTTATAGAAAAAAGTACATAGTAAATAAAATAAATTAAACAAGAAATATGTATAAAAAAAAAAATTATTAACTTATAATAAATGCTTATACCCTATATTGTTCCCCCTTTTTTTTTTTTTTACAAAAAATTATATAATGGAATTACAGAATTATTAACATAATAAAATAAAAACAAATTCAAGGGGGATAAAATATTAAAAAAGCTATTAAAAGAAAAGGTTTGAATATATAGAGAGAAGAATATAAATAAATTATGCAAGAAAATAATAAAAGCTATTAAAAAATTCTAATACACACTGCGGGTAGGAATATCCTTTTTCACATGCTTTGGTAAATCTGTACTTAGTTTTCTTCCCTATAGCAATTAAAAAACAAATTCTTAATCAAATTAACAATAAATTCTACTAAATAACCATTTTGTCACACATTATAAAATGTATCTATTCAAAATGAGTCTTCAGATCTCTTACAAAAGATTTATAAAATGCTAAATTTAAAAACAGAATAAAAAATTTTTTCTTACCAATTCAAATGCTGATGTGCAAGTGAGGAGTTCATAAACAGCATCTTGTAAAAACTTTTTGTTCTTCCACGAAACAGCATTTCTTGAGATATTTTATACTAGACAAGCAAAAAAATACATAATTTTTGTTTTCCTGATCATCTAAACTAATTGCATTAATGACATATTAATAAACAACTTTCCTCTAGATAATATTTCTCAAAATATTTGCAAAACCCAAAATTTAAATGCATAGATGTATCAAAAATATTTTTACAATCAGTCAGTGATGATTCTATGTTACCTTGCTCATAATTTCTAATGGTAGAAGAAATCGACCTTTGGATGCATTAAATGGTATTCCTCTTAAAAATTGCAAATTCCTTGAGATTTACCATATATGATTTGCTGCATGATCACAATGTACATCAGATGTGCCTGGAGTGGAGAAAATATCATCAAGCAGAGAAATTTGTAACACATTTTTTATTTATAAAATATGTTCAATATCATTTTAGAAACATAGACATTGCAGTTAAATAAATATTTCTCAGTTCCTACATCAAGAATTTCACAATGATTACAAAATATTAAATATGTAATATGTGCTATAACAAATACAATTTTTTTGAATATTTTTGATTTAAATTGATATGCATGTAAATATAAATAACGAAATACAAATATATTATATAAATTTTTAATTTGATATCTACAGTACAAAATTATTAATTAGTCATAGCATTTATGAAAATGCTAATACTGTTTTAAAAATAGCAATACGTAACCCCG